>VXAZ01000687.1:705879-1063017 GCA_013399875.1 Gymnorhina tibicen | reverse complement strand
CCCGTTTTTTTCCCCTTTCTGTGCGTGTTTTTCATTACGGTCTTCGGTTTTGTTCCTACGGATAGAGACACTCGACCTTGCCTTAGTGGTTTGGTTGTTTAGGGTTTGTGGTTGGTTTTTTTCCCCCCGAATTTCTCAGACACACCATCCCCATGCCTGTTTCACGAGCCTTAAAAAGAAGGAGATGGATGGAAGGGAAAAAAAATTAAACACCACAGATCCACCAAAATGACGGCTTGGTCGGCTTTAATCAGAGACGAAAGGCGGCAAGTGACCGCGCAATTTGTGGGGCAGGAGCAGCGGTTCCGTCCCGATGCAGAGAGTGCGAGGTGGGGCAGCAGGGTAGGCCCCAGAGGCAGCTCCGGCGGCGGGAGCGGGGAGCGGGCGGCCGAGACGCCCCGCCGCCCTGCGCCGGCCCCCGAGCGCCGCCCGAAAGACCTCTTTGGCCGCCGGCTGCGCCTGGCAGAGCTTAGTTATCCTCTCACTTGAATGAGCGCCTCCGAAACATTGCTCGGTTACGTTATCCCGAGCGAGTCGGGCCTTGGCTCTGCGCAGGGTCTGGTAGAGGGAAAATAATGCGAGACCGCTTCGTTCACCTTTGCTGGGAAGCGGGTGAAACTCTCTTGTGCAGGTCTGACCGCTGACTTAGGAGTACACCGGCCCGCGTATAGGTACACCGACGTCTAGCTACTTTTTAGTCCGGCTAGATCGACGCCTCTGCACCTGCTTTCCCGCCCCAAATGAGCTATAACGGGGCTAGTCTCACCGTGGACAAGGGGCGAGAAAACTTCTTCGCTGGTGCCGTGTCCCTTCACTCTCCCTTTTCTTTCAAACCCTCCACCGGAGTTTTCGTCTGCCAGAGATGGCTGCTCCCAGCTTCCGGGGAGGGTGGCCGTCCCGACAGGGTCCTGCCTAGGCTGTCTTTAGCGATATGTTCGTTTACCTGGTGATGCTGCTTAGTAAAACACTCGAGTGAAAAAGAAATGCTAAGGAGGAGAGCAAGGAAGATGAGATGCGTTTTGCCTGGTGGAAGCATTTTCATGAGAAAGGCATGGTTTTCACCCGTGTTTGCAGAAATGCGGCTACATGGACGTCCCTTCAATAGCTTCTGACCCCACACAATCCTTTTGATAACACTCGAGAGGTGGAAGAATGGGAGACTTTGTCAATCAAATGGTGCCAATCCCAATGGAAACGGTGCCACCAAGACCGCAGAGCGTTTCCTCATCAACTGGATTGCGGGGGCTGGGAACTCAAGGATCAGCTTTTGAAAGTGCGCACAGGGCTCTCCAAAGACAACAATGTCTTTTTTATACGAGCTGCTGTGCCTCCCCAAGGGGAATCAACTATGTTCGGCCAGCCAGAGCTCGGAGGGCTCGGAGGGCAGAGGGTAAGGGTCCCACGCAAACCGCACGCAAATTCTTTCTCAACAAGAAAGGTGCTTTCTACGTGTAACTTTTTGATACAAAGTCATGAGCTCCGTGCTCCCTCTGGGTCAGTTCACGGGTGCACGTCTGGCTGCACCCCCTGCCCAGCCCTGCCGCCCCCACTCCCAGCGCCGAGGAGGCGTCCCTGCCCGCTGCCCTGCCCTCAGCCGTACAGCTCACCCTGCCGCGGGAGCAGCGCTCTGCGGCGGGGCCAGCCGCTCCTAGAGAGGTCCGAGCTAGAGGTGGCAAGAGCAGATCTGTGACAGAGCTCTTTCTTCTCTCCTGGTCATCAGTATAAGCCTAACACATCCATAGAGAGATGTAAATGACCACCCGGAAAAATGGCACCACCGAGGCAGCTTGCCGCAACTTTCCCCTCTCGACCCACCCTGAGCGAGCTCATAGAAACTTCATCTGATTGCTTGTGCATGTCGGTGTAACACACCCTCTGTTTCCCCATGCTCCCCAGAATGGAAGATGTGCCCGGCACACCTACGCCGGGAGCGGAGGTTCCTGTAGCGATCGGGTAGGGCGGACTTGTGTCTCTGCCGGCCGCGGGCAGGGCGCTGGGAGCCGCTCCCCGCCTGGAAAGCACATGCTTGGGCGTGTAAGAAAGCAGGCGTCCTCCCAGAGACGCACCCTGCGAGCGCTACCTAGGCACGGAGTGCTCTGTGTGTGTGTGGGGAAACGCCTGCTGTGGTTCATGGGGACAATTCCTCGCCGTGGGAAAACCCCCCTGCCCTGGTTATCTCCTTCGGGTGGGAGAAACCCCTCAATACACCGGTCGAAACCTCTTCCCCTAGCGTGGGAACCTAAGGCAACCAGCGAGACCACCAAAGGCTAAAGCGAAAATCCTCACCCCTCCGCAGCGCACGCACAGTTGCTCCTCCAGCTGCCCAGGGCGTGGAGCATCTCGCAGCTGGGGGTTCTCGGGGCTCCTTCGCCACCGGTCCCTGGCGGCCCCACTCGCAAAGCTCTGTGCGAGCGAGGGCAGTGCTGCCTCCTCTCAGCTCTTTTCCCTCCTTCCCCAGTTCCTGGCGGACGGCTGAGCCCTCCTGCCCTAGTCCTTGACACCCTCCCCGTCCTTTCCTTCGCCGGGCCGTTCCCGGCCAAGAGGGCCAGGGTGGGGCCAGGTACGGGGTGCCAGGGCAGGGCTCCCGGGGCCGCGGCGGCGGGCGGAGGGCCGCCGTGCCAAGGAGGGGGCGGCGGGGCCCCGGGGCACGCCTCGGCCCACCAGCCGCACCGCGCCCCTCCGCGGCTGCCCGGCGTGGGGACCAGCGGGAAAGGACTGTTTGTAGGCATGGGTGTCCCGGTAGTCTCGGGTGGATAGCAGCAGCACTCGCCCTGATGTGCGAACGACTGTCTGAACGCCTCGTCCGGTATTATCAGAAGTTTATTAACTTTTATATGCTTTCCACATCTGGCTTTCTTAGTGTCAGCAGACTGTCACTGCCGCAACACTGTCAGTACACACATACAATACTTACTGCTGCCCTGAAGCGTTTTTGATACACTCAAGACAGGTGATTATGCGGAGGATTACTTGAAGGTGATTGTTGAGACAATTTGCGAGAAGTTAGCCTGTAGAGATAGTGAAAAATATAGGCACGTTTTATTTAGATATAAACTCAAATAAAAATACTTTTTATCCGTATATACCTACAAACAGAATCCTGCCGGGATCTATCTATTTATCTGTTTTTAGGTGTCGCTATCAGTATATTACATTAGCTATCTTAGGAGTTATGTGCTTTTGTGTGTGTTCCCAGACATGCCTACACACACACCTACAAGCGTGGGGGTGCATACCTCCGGCAGTGGGTATGCATGAGTATATATTTACGCATACATTCACAGTCCTCAACCCTGTCGTCTCTTAAGTGTTTCAAAAAGGAACTCAGCTTTTAAGTGGGTCACCTCGCCGCCCTCCCTTCCCCTTTCCTCGCCCAGGCCTGCGGCCGCGCCGGCGCCGGGAAAAGGGGCTCTCGGCTCCCGGGTGGGGTTGGACGCGGAGGCGACGGACACGGACGTGCCTGTGGGTGCAGAGTGAAGGGGCGGGCTGGGGGTCGCCCCCGGCAGTTTGATTTACCGCAGACCTTTTCTGTTTCAGCGTGGCTGGCGGCGGCAGGCGGCGCGGGGGGCTCGTTGCTCACTGCCCCCGGTTTGGTCTCGAAGCCCGTCCCGTGTCTCCGGACCGCCCCCCCGAGGGCCTCGGGGAGCTGCAGCCTGCCCTGTGCGTGCTGATGGGCGGGGGCTCCGCGCCCTCCCGCGCCCTCCCGCGCCCTCCCGCGCCCTCCCGCGCCCTCCCGCGCCCTCCCGCGCCCTTGGGGCTGCGCGGACAGCTCACGGGGCCGAGCCCGGGGGCGCTCCCCCGCGCCGGCCGGGAGTTTGCGCGCTGGTGGACGGGCGACCTTTCCCCCTCGACCTTACCCTGGGGGTAACCAAAGCTCCCTTTTATTTTCAATGTCACTTCGGAGTTTGCCTTTTGTTCCCCGCTACCTCTCGCTCCAGGGATACGGGCGGCTCCCCGCTGGCTCGGGGAAGGGCTAGCGTTGCAAAGATATCTCATTTAAAAACGACAATGGAGTCCTTTCGACCAGCCCATATGGTGCCCGAGCTTTATTTTCATGCCGGGGATAATCGAATTGCTTGTTTTGCTTTTGTTTCCATAGCAAAACTCGAGGGCAAGTTACAGAAGGGCTGATAGGAACCCCGGCGTTTCGTCGTTGCCCCTAGGTGCCCAGCAGGGCCGCCCAGCCGAGGGCCATCCCGTATATGACCACGGCAGCCCGGGAACCTGCGCAAACGGCGCGGCTTCAGGCGGATCTGTCGGCGGATGCCCTGCTGTCTGTCACTGACTTCGGAGTGACCGAGTACTCCGGTTATTGCCCCCAAATCCTTTTCTGCCTCTCCTCTGCTCCCCATTGTGCGGCTTGACCTGAGCTCCCCCAGAGGCTTTAATTCGGAAGGAAGCTGCCATCTGTCCCATTGTGCCCTTGGCTTTTTTTTCTGGGCAGGGGCCATCAGTGCAAGGTGGGGCGCTGCACACGTTGCCAGCCGTGCGGAGGGACGCACCGGGGCCGGAGCCCGCGGTCCGTCGGGGCGGAGGGACCTGCAGCAGCCTCCCTCCGCTGGCCGCCGGGGAAAGCGCAGCGTCGGGCCCGGGCCGCGAGGGCTGGTGCTCACCTGGGCCTGTAGAGTTGCTCCTGTTGCTGTTGAAATTTCACCCTAGCCCAGGCAAAATCATATAAATGAGGAAACAGAATGGGAATTTGCTCAGTTGCCCTTGGGATGTAATTACATGCATAGTTATTGGTTTTCACTGTGTGTTTCACCAAATCTAGAAGGAAAGATTAGCTTCTTTTACTGTTGCTGCAGCTCCTCCTCAAGACCCTCCCATAGAGGTAGCTCTGCCTCTGAGCAAGATTCTTCCCCCTCGCTAGGGAGAGTGCAATTTTCCTGTTCCTGGATCAAGAGGAAGTGTTTAACAATTTGTGGCTGTTCCAAGAGCTTGCTTTAGAGCAGCATGGTCAAACAGTTTCAGATTGTGCTCTTGCTAGTTGACGGTCATATACACAAAAGATTCTCACTCAAAAACTGCCTTTTGAGAGTGACTCTGCCTCTTCCCCAGCTGCTTCCTACCTTCTGAGCTTGTAGTCCATGAATCTATCCCATGAAGGCTGCTCTCAGTCCCTGCTCTGAAGGAGCAGCCCAGTTGCCCCATGCTCTTCTCTGAATGTGCAACGTGAAGATGCAAGTGCCATCCAGGGCTGAAGCCCTCGGAGGCAGAGCTGACACGAGTCAGTGAGCTGGCCTGGTGGGGCCAGAGTGACCTAACTGCCCACTCAGAGTGGTAGGTGGTTTGTTTATTTGTCATGTGAGCCTTAAAAATCAACATTTCCCAAGTCTTAAAAAAGCCAACCAACCAACCAACCAACCAACCAACCAACCAACCAACAAAAAACCCCCAATCAGTGTTCACTCTGCCTTGATTTTCTTCTGTTCCTTTCCTGGAAGAGAGGACAAAGAAATTTCTTAAGCAAAGAGGTCCATTTCAGAAGCCCAAGGGCAAACCTAGGGATGTTTCAGAAGCCCATTTTTCATTTCATGGGAACAAAATTCTCTGGGAAGATCATGCCCTCAGTCTGGCTAGTACAACTGGTAGGTCTAGTTAAAAGCTGATGTAAAAAGCTGCAGCACAAAGGAAGCCATTTGTAGCTAAACTCAACAATGAACTTTATTGGTCCTGCTACCAAACCCATTAACAAAGCTGTACACTCTGCAGCATTGTTTCTGGGGCTGGGTTTTGTTAACCAGTTACTGACGTATATATATGGCTCAGGGTGCTGATTTAACAGGTGCATTCCTCTTGCCAGGAAAGGGTTCAGTTCAGTTACCAGCTGGTAACTTCAGCTAGCTGAGTTTCAAACACCAGTCTTTCAAGAGTTTCCTGCTGCAAATAGGGTCTCAAAAGTTTATTGTACAGTGGGACAGATATATGCATGGCAAACATGTCAGGAAAGGCTCTTCTTGAGCCATGAGACCTGTGCCAGGAATTTGACAACTCTGACAACAGCTCCCATCACCTCTAAGTCTATAGGTCAGGCATCTTGAACCAGATCAGGTTCCATCAGCTGGACTACCCTGCAATACACTGTCTTTCGAAGAGTCTGCTCTAAAAGCAGCATATATGGCTTGCTCAGTCCAGCACCAGTGGCACCTGTATTGTCCCACGTAGCAGAGTTCCTGTATTTTATACAAGAAATGGAGATGGGGGATAGTGAGTTACAACTGTTTGCAATACCAAATTACTGCTGGGAGGAACGGGCGTCTGTGTTTTTCTGTAACTGCATGCACCCTGCATCTTTGCTCAAACATTGTAATTTTCACTCTGCCAAATACGTTTGTTTATATGAATTGCACAGTGTAAAAGATAGGATGTTTTTCTTGCAAAGGAAGGTGAAGCAAAGGGTTCATCAAACTGTTTCTCCTTTTCATTCTCCCAAGAAGAACCAGTAACCCAGAAAAGAAATTACAAAATTGGAAAGGGACTTAACTCTCACTCTTGCAGCTCTGTGAAGAACAGAGCTGGTTCTTACTGTAATTGGCTGATGTCCATGTCTTCTTCTGTTGTGTCCCAGCAGCAACCTCTCTCCCCTTTGGTCATCCATCAGCAGGATTCCTTGGCTTCCATACTTCTAGGGGATGGGTAGCACCGTTCCACTTGCAACTGAGTGCTGACTGAAAGGTTTCACAGATTTAACAAAAGATGGACTCAGCCTTGCAAAACCTTTCTTCCTGGAGTTGATCAGCAAGAAGGAAAGAAAGAAGTTCAGCTTGAGGTTCAGTTTGGGTTTAAGGACCAGGAGTTGGGAAGCAAAACCAAAGCTTCTTTGTATTGTAACCTAAAAAAAGCCTTCAAGTCTCTAAGGTACAGAAGTATTTTTTATCTTTTAATTAGAACAGGACTTTCTATTCAAATAGAAATCCTAAACCATATGCTAAAACAAGTCCTCGCTAGCATCTCTATTTTCTGTTTTCCCAGACATTAGTCATTATTAGCATTGTAGTACAGAAGAGTCTCCATGTAGCAGGACTATCTTCTAAATTACTTTGGATGATAGACATAATGAAGTTAAAAATTTCACTCATCTTTGCCCTATCATAAATGAAAGCACATATTATACTTATTCAAAAAATAGCTGACCATAGAATTAGGTTCAAGTTACATTTTCAATATAGAAATATTTATGCTGAAAAAGCCTAGATACTTTCTTGTAAGTAGTTTAATAATGTAAAATAGTCCATTAATGGATTTTGACTACTACTCAGTTTTTAAAATAATGTCCCTTATAATTAGTTGTTTTGTCATTCCTTTATGAGCCTTGCTTATTTTGAATTCCAGGGAAAGAAGACTGCTAAGCTGATATAATGAGATAATATCCTTCACTGGCATAAGTAAGGCTACGAGATGGATTGCTACCCACATTGGTAATTATACATGCTCCATTTCCACAACTGGAACCAGAATGAATGCTCTACAGCATTTTACTCTCTCTGAATAACATTAGCTGAAAAAAACCAAGTGAGTAACTTGTTTACGTATTAGTGTTGGAGGAAGCAACCTGAGCTGGCTGTCCTTGAGTCTGTGGAGTCAAACTCATTCAGCAAGCACTTAACACAGGACTAAGGAGGAAGCCATTTCAGCACCTACATACAAAACTAGTGTGCCAGCTCTGCCACTCCATAGGGGTGCCAGCTTCAGGTTCTATGTGCCCTGAGAAGGGACCAGAGAGAGCATCACAGGTTTGTCCAGTTGTGAGATACAAGCTTCATGGGTGAACAAAAGTGATGCTTCCACCCCATCTTGTCTGTGTGAGCTCAAAACACTCTGTGAATATCGGAAGTTTTAGGGTGAGAGCCTATTATGACACCTTATGAGAGGAAAAGGTGTAGCCCATCATCGTATGGGCAATAGATGGGTCCAAATCATCTTCTAAAAATCTTTTCTGAATAATGAAGGGATGCAAGTCCACATACTGCCTATCTGGCCACACTGACCTCACTGGTAGCACAACTAGCACAGTTTGCTGTTGAGACTGAGAGGCAGAACTTCTGGTTAAAAGTACATGCACAGTCAGAGCAGCTCAGCGCTGCAGTCAAATGAAGCCCTCAGCGGTCTCTCTGCCTGCACTGGCTACAAAGCAGCTAAAAAAATTTTGAGAGGAAAGCTGCCATGGTAGCCCAGCAGCTCCACAGTCCCTCCTTGTGTGACTGCAAGCAGGGCTGCCTGCGGTGCCTCAGGAGCATGTACATTGCCATCATCTGCAGGCAGGGGTCCACCCTGCCTTTTGGCCACCTGTGGCCCAGGACTCCACCAGAGTGAGAAATAAGGATTACATTTAGATTCAGTGGGAAGTCTCTGGTACTTACGGCATTTAAAGCTTGCACTGCAAAACCTACCAAAGACTACTTGCTTTTCATGATAGAATTTTGATGCTTTTCCAGTGAAAATACTTGGTCCTGAATGCAGCCTGGAAACATCAAATGGAAATACATATTATATGAAGCAGGGGTTTCCAAACAGATCTTCCTTTGGGTACCGCTTGCTGTAGCAGCCCTTGCTGATGGCAGGGATGGCAGCTGGAGCTCTTGGCGTCAGCTGTGGCCAGGGCTCCTGACAGCAATGGTGGCTGCCAGCACTGACTTTGTACCAGACCTGTGTCTCATCCCACCTCCTGCTCCTCAGCCGCTCATCAACCCTCCCCCAGCACTAGGATAACAACCATCAGCTTCCTAATCTTTCCCCAGCCACACTACATTTCCTCCTCTTCCTTTTATCCCCCTTTCACAGCTGACCAGCACTGGCAGTGTGCTGGCAAGAGCTGGCTTTGGTGGCAGAGGCTGTGTGACAGCTTGCAAACAGGTACCAGCCTCACAGCTGGTACTCACACAGAGCAGTGTGAGTACCAGCAGCATTACACAGGCTGCAGAATCTTCGTGCCCAGGAAAATTATGGATTAAAGCAACCAAACACTTCAGAAAGAAGAAAAAAAAGGTGTCTGAAATGTCTGTACATCTGCAAAATTTTGGTTTCTGTAGAAACTTTTCAATGAATTTTGGATGCTCAGCCCTCCATGGCCTGTTCCTTGCAAGGCATAATACTTTGCTGAATGTGCAACCCCTTCAGTTGCTGGGCTTCTCTAAATTTTCCTTTTCTGACTAAGTCATTATGTATCCTGCATTTATCAAAAATGGCTAGAAATACAGGACTTTGCTGTTCTCTCAGTCTGCATGTTATTCCTTTACGAAGCTTGAAAATATTTTTCCTCTGGTATTTATTCATTTTGCCGTGCTGTATATCCAATTAGACTATTCTGCTGCATTCAGAAATGAGAACAGTTCCACCTCCCTCGCATCCAGCTCCATTTCTCTTCAGTTTCATTTCCCTCAGGGTCACTGTTAGGTGATGATATGCAGTAATGTCCCCAGTGAGGTGGTGTTTCCATTAGCTTTCCCCTTCAGAGGTGGTCAGAGGTCTGAATTCTTATATGATTTGTTTTCTTGGCTACTTAGAAGGTAAGATTCAGTTCTGATCCCTCTTCTAAATGGACATGCTTCATTTTCTGTATTTCTTCCTTTTTTAATAAGACAGTGTCTCTTACTTCTGATTTTAAAACAAGAAGTATGTTTTTGTGCCTGGTTTTTTTTAATCAGCATTCAATATTATTTATATAAAATGGCTATAAAAGGAAGAAGAAATCACATGGCAGAACCTAACATGCACATCCATACACACATATTAAGATCACAGAAAATGCTCTCAAACACATCTACATGAAATGCATTCAGAAAGCCAAAAATACCTGTGGATCACAAAGTGTCTTCTGTAGACGAATAAATGTGTAAGCTCCATAATAAATGACAAGTCCATTCAGTAGGTGTAAACTTTGCTGAATCAAACATGATCCAACACCCAATGTGCTTTGGGGGAAGAAAGGGGATGACAAGCCAAACACAGTAGTTTCCCATTCTTCTCTCAATAAAGGGTCATTTGAAAGTTTATATTCTTTTGAACACTGAAATGGTGATGTTTTTCTTGTCATGAAATTCTGACACGTGTAATGCCTTGTTGCACTTTACCTTGCAAGGGTGGCTATTTCCCTAAAGTTAATATTACTTGGTAGCCTTATGTTTACACTTCACACCACTTGAGACCCACGGTAGGGCTTTGTGAGAGAAGCTGGAGACAAGTGGCCCTGTACTTCACCATCATGGACCTTGAATAAAATGTTGCGGAAGTAGGTTTGGAGACAAATTAGGGCAAGCATCTCAGGGGAATCTGTGGCCCAGAATTTTGGAGGAGAAGGGTTGGACATGCAGTGACTGTTACTGAAAAATCAGAGTAATTGCTCATACAGTCAAACCTACAAATAAGCCTCATATCTCAACTCAGTTTCAATCACCAGTTGGATTTCTTTCACCTAGTTTTGTTGACCTTTCTACATTTTCATTGTAAATTTTATTTCCTACAGCTATGTGATGGGCTGACCCTGACTGGATGTCAGGTACCCACAAAAGCTGCTCCATCACACCACTCCTCATCTAGTCAGGGGTGAGAAAAAATACCATGAAAGGTTCTTGGGTTGAGATAAGGGCAGGAAGGGATCACTCACCAATTATTTTCATGGGTGAAACAGACTCACCTTGGGGAAATTAACTGAATTTATTACCAAGTAAATCAGAGTGGGATAATGAGATGTAAAACCAAATCTTAAAAAAACACTTATCCCTACCACTCTCTCCTTTACAGGCTTAACTTTATTCCCAAGTTCTCTATCTTCTCCCCTCCAGCAGTGCGGAGGGATGGGAATGAGGGTTACGGTCAGTTCATCACATTTCTGCTGCTGCTTCCTTCTCAGGGGAAGGACTCTTAACACCCTTTCCCTGCTTCAGAATGGGGTCCCTCCCACGGGAGACAGTCCTCCATGAACTTCTCCAAAGTGAGTCCTTCCCACAGGCTGCAGTTCTTTATGAACCGCTATGGTGTGGGTCCCCCATTGGGTCACAAGTCCTTCCAGCAAACCTGCTCCAGTGTGGGCTCCTCTCTCCACAGGTACTGCCAGGATGCTGCTGCAGTGTGGACTTCCCATGGGACCACAACCTCCTTTGGGCACCCACCTGCTCCAGCGTGGAGCTGCTCCAGGGGCTGCAGGGGGATATCCATTCCATCATGAGCCCCCATGGGCTGCAGGGGCACATCCTGTCTCACCATGGTCTGCACCACAGGCTGCAGGGAATCTCTGGTCTGGTGCCTGGAGCACCTCCTGCCCCTCCTTCTTCACTGACCTTGGTGTCTGCGGAGTTGTTGCTTTCACATATTCTCACTCCTGTTCTCTGGGTGCAGTTTGCTTCTGCCTTTCCTTACCTTTTTTTCTTCCTTCTTAACCGTGATGTTCCAAAGGTGCTACCACTGTCACTGATGGGCTTGACCTCGGCCAGTGGTGGGTCTCTCTTGGAGCTGGCTGGCACTGGCTCTGTTGGACGTAGCTGGAGCTTTTAGCAGCTTCTCACAGGAGCTCTCTCTGTAGCTGCCCCCCACTCCCTGCTACCAAAACCTTACCATGCAAACCCAATAAAAGTTATCCACATTGAACTAAAGGAAGAGCCATCAATAGATAATGACACTATAATTAAAGAGGGAAAGTGTAAATCTGGATTAAACCATATAATTTTCAGTAGCTTTTTTTTCTGAATTGTCATCTTTTTCTCTTGAGCAAATCTAATTTAAATTCCTTAGGGGTGTTGCTTGCCACGTTTTTGTCTGCCCTCCAGTGCCTTACGTGGATATCATTGCCCAGTTGTATTGCTGATTACAATCTGATGTTATAAAAAATTGAATTTTCTCTCCCACAAAAGTTTTTTTCTCTCTTTCAATACAGAAGTGGAGCAAGTCTCAGATGTCAAGGTTTTTTCAGAGACAGAAATTTCACCAGAACTCCTGTTGCTTAGACAAATGGTCTGAATTCAGGAGGAGTGTAAAATTCTTCTATGGGAGAGATATTTCAGTTTGCAATCGTCCAAATTAAAAAAAACCCAAACAATTGATCTGAATTCTTAAAATAATTTTGAATAACTAAAAGCCTATGCGAATATCTAATAGTCTGCTTCCTTCTGGGAAACAGAAAGTTGTGGAAAAAACTCTCGTGAGTTACTCAAAGGGTCTCTAAATGGTCTGGAAAGTAGAAGGTTTGGATTTTTCTCTCCAGCCATTTGTGCAGGGGAAGGGGCATGCTAGGAGGCCTCTGCGTGCTGAGACATGCTGACAAGACAACAGAGCACTGCAATATGTGCTTCTGTGGCATCCACTCTTCCACAGGGTATCCCCCATGTATTCCCAATGTATACATCTGATGAATAGCTTTTGGATTGACTCTAGGTGAGGTAGCTGCTATTTGTGCCCATTCACCTAAACTCCAGCTCAGCTCTCCTCAGACAGCCTGGAAAGCTGGTCATAAACAGCTCATTGTCCCTCTCACGCTGCCCAAGAGGCATGTGACCAGGTGAGGAGATGGTGTGGCTGACTCTCAGCCAGCAGCCTGATGAAATACAACTTGTAGCAAACAGAGGCTTCCACAGAGACTTAGGGGACGATGCTCCTTTTGGTTGTTGTTTGTCAAGACAAGACTTTCGTGGGACACTGGCAGAAAATGTGTCTTTTCCGTTGTCTGAGACGACTCAATGTGGCTGAAGCTTTCCCTGAGTGAATCAAAAAAACCATCTCCAGTATCCACCTCCATGATAAAATCCCCATCAAAGTGATTACATGGGAGAGGAAGATGGAAGATTCTTACTGTTAAATAACCTATATTCACGTTTCTTTCAAGGTTAGTTTCTGAAGGGTAGGTGCCTGGAATATAACTGTATTGACTTCAGTAGTTACTCCAGGAATGCTTGAGAAAAAGTAAAAAGTCAGGGACAAGACATTTTTAACAAAGCAAAGCCCATTGTTACAACTGTTTAAAGCTGTGTGGTACAATATAGGATCTGTCAGACAATGTTAATTTTTAGAGAATACTGGTTTATTGTCTGCAGCCTCCTGCTAGCTGGGAACTTTGATATTTTGTGGGATTTCTCCTCATCACCTAGTTTTGCAATCAAAACTAGCCCAGACTAGGAAACTCTCCTGAATCACTGCTTCTTGTAACTTTGATGGTCTCCTGTGACTGCCCAATTTATTTGTGTACTTATAGATGAATCATGAATAAGAGAAAACAAACCTGAACTCTACCATTTCCACTTGCTCCACTTTGGGAACCTTTATTTTATAATCAGTGCTACATTTTGAACATGAACCTGAATAAAATTCCAATCATGACTGCTTTTCCCAGCGCACTTGGGAACAATATGAGGCCAGTATAATGGCATCTACCACAGCTTCATGAGTACTGCAGCCCCATGAAGGTGTTGTGATCCCCTCCCCTACAAAGGGCTTTAGTTCAGGCATAATGTAGCCCTAAGCGGAGGAAACTACGGAAAAAATCCTTTAAAACTGGTAATCTTATTTAATGATTTCACATAAAGCTGATGATAACGTGGTAGAACCAAAGAAAATTATATAGGACAATGTCTTTCTCATATGGATTATCTTAGCTTGACTATGAAATTCTAAGCTTAGTAGAAGACAAAGAAATTAGATGTATATGTGCACACTAATGTTCATTACCAGACTTTGAGTTTTACAATCCAAACTAGAGATGACAATGCATACACACACACATAATGACAAAAAATGGCAGCAGTAACCCCCAACAGCCATTTTTACAGAAAGAGCCCTAAGTGAGGTCAGCATTTGTTTACTGAAATACAAGGATCGTATAATTAAACACAAAACACAGTGCTTCAGATTTTTCTCTGACAAGAAAGCAACAACCTCTGGACACTGATGTGTATCAAGAAAAAGTATTTAACACTGTAGGAACATTAGTGTGTTTTCTTTTATTGCAAAGCCTATTTGAATCATTTTGTAAAGCTGATATCATGAACTAAACATACAGAGAAATAAAGATTCTTTTTTTGAGGAAAATAAAATTTCTCTTCCTTCATATTATTACAAAAGATTTGAAAAACAACATGTTCTGGCCTTAAGTATCAGACTTACATTTTGTCTTTTGTTATCACTTACAATAGCACTGCTGCTTGAATACCCAGCCATATCAAATGTAGGTTATTTGTATATCTCTATCCTCTCAGGAAATCTTGACCTTGAAATGGAATAAATATGTAACATGGGTATTGGATTTGTGTGTTCATAGCTAGCACCACCAGTGCTAAAAACCATAGACGCTGAACAAAAACGTGCAGAAGATGCGATTGTGCAGTGCTATTTGCACTCATTGTTGCAAAATGAGAAATTACGGTTTAAATGTTTTGCTGTCTTTGAATGACCCTTCATTTGAAATTGATTCAGCTCAACAGGCTGCAACTCTCAAACCATCAAGATATAGAACTTATTTGTCCCGTGTTTAAAGTATGCTGCAGTTACTCTACCAAAGTCAAACTGTACAGGATAGGACCTTCTCTGTTTGAGTGCTTTGATAATGTGCCACATTAACTTAGGGTCTGAGATGACTGGTAACCTAGACCGAGATTTTTAGAAGCAAATCATATTTGCATATGTTGACCAGGTCCATTAAAGGAAATGGATTACCCATAACCCAAAACCTATAAAGAAGTCCGCAATGGGAAAATCAATGGAAATCCTCTGAATGACTACTTGAGGCAACTTTGAAAATTCCTTGTGAGTGGCCATACCAATAAGAAAGCAATCCTTGAGATACGTGCGTTGATAACCAAGGACATTATCAGCTGCAGTCGAACTGGTAAGCCTTGAGGAATGTCATTTTTGCATGAAGACTTCAATGCCTGTGCTTCAGTAAAGGCCACAGCACAGACCTCTAATGGCAGGAGAGTGGGGTAAAAAAATGATGGTACATGACGTGGGTTCTCCCTTTTGCCAATAGCTCAGTGGGGAAGATGAGAGTGAGCCTTAAAGACATCCAAAACAACAGATATCAACTTTAGACCTATGAAAGATGAAATAAGCAAGGTTTGGAGTCAAGGGATCATATCGTAATAAGTTGGACTCCTAAAAGGTATAAAAAGTCTATAAAAATGCTGCCTATTGTCACCCACAAAGAGGAAGACAATGTATAGCGAGGACTCAATAGTTTTTTTCCTCTTCCCAGTCACACACAATTAATTCTGGGGACATACGCACTGTGGTCGTTGTAAGAACGCAAGTGTGAGAACACGAGCAAGTGAAGTCTGTGGGAGAAGGAGCATGAGGGACTGAAGTCAGTTTTCTTTAAAGCAAATAATCACCCTTGCTTTCAAAAGGTCTAGAATTGTGCTTTGTACATTAATTTTCTTCGAGAGCATTAACATGAGTTATAAATTAGCTGCTGGACTGAAACTATAAACACTAATGTGACAAGCTGGGAAAGGTATCCAGAGACTGAAGATAGGTCTGATTTTATTTAATATCTGTAGTGTGATTAGAAAAAAACATTGATGGCATTTGCAGAGGATTCTTCCCTGGGAAATGTTCCCATCCTTTGCTGGGGACATCATGTTATACAAATGCATAATATGAAAGGATTAAAGGAGTCTTGGGAGATAAAAATAAAACTACAAGACTGATCTCGGAAAAAATGAAAGGTGGAAGGAAGGGAGGAAAGCCCAGAACAGGGCTATTCAAGGCTATACAAGGCTGTTCAATTGCCCTCTATTGATTATGTATATTGATGATACAATAACAATACTCACTGAAACTTGCTGTCCAGCAAATACTTCTTGTGCTATTACTAAAGGAACACTGTAACTTCTTACTGATGCTATGAACAGCAGGAGAGCTATTTAAACTAGAAGAAAACATGCTAATTAAGTACAAATTCAGGAAAGGAATCTTATTTGTTAGTTTTGTCGTTTTATTTCAAAGAATGGACAAGAAAAGGGCAGGGAGAATGGATATGAATTTTTCAGCACTATACTGTGCTCATGAATGTAATTTCAAAAGCTGCATTTCTACTAGAAGGAAAAAAAAAGAAAACAAAAAGTAAGGGAAGCTTTTAATAAAGGCATATGGAAAGAGAGGTTGAGATTCATTCTTGATCAAAGAGGTAGTGATGAGAGAGAAGAAAGGACCAAGGGGCTAGCACTTAACTCCCTGGGCAGTTCCACTGCAAGAAAGAGAATGCCAAAACACTGCTGTGGCCCTCAGCAGTCATTGTGTAAGGATGCTGGTATTGGCCACAAGAACTGGATTCAACACAACTAATTGGCAATCTCAGTGTTTAGATTATTACTCAGAGAGAACTACATAAACTACATTTCACAGTCAATATAAGGAAGCAATCTTTCTACAGTGAGTCAACTCCTCACAGCATAGATGTCTACAACAGGGCAAATGAGGGTATATGTAGCACAAACGTGAGACACGGAGTATGCATGGCTAAAAGTGACGGAATAACAAAATATGTAATTAAAAGCAAGATCTTGCAGTAGAAAGAAAAAAAAAGTAAAATTAGAGGAAGGAGAAAAACCTTCAGGGAAAGGAATGAAAAACACATCCAAGACAAGATAAAGCATAAGAGAAGGAATAATCGATCCTCCACTGTTGAAGCTATGCTACTGGGTGTAAACCACACAACTGAGCCAGACATTTGGGCGACCCTGATTGGGCTGTCCAATGGAGGGTCTGATATGCTGGGCTCTGACTGTCCCTGCTCCAGCCTGCGTTTCATCTTCAGCAGAGCAACAGTGAGAAAAGTGGCAAAGGAAGAGGTGAGCTGCTGTCTAACAGGAACAGTGGGTTGAAGGCATCAGCCTCTGGGGCTGGTAATCTCATTTAGATTCCCACAGTAATCTGAGCCCTCTATTTTAATTAAAAAGAAGATAACTCAGTTATGTTGTTCACCTAGTTCTGATATTTTGTGCAATTTACACAGGGATAGTATAGTGAAAACTGATACTGTATTTTCCAGCAAATTTTTTGCTCATTAAAATTGTATTAAAACCTTATAGCTCAACTCCTACCCCTTTCAGTGAGGAAGGATAAAAAAGGAGAGTAGTTTTGTTTCAATATCTTCTCTTTTCCATCACCTGTGTTTCCAAGAAATGCATTTTTTAAAAGTTCAAAGGCAAGCATTAGACCAGACAGTCTGTGCAGTATTTGGCAGGCTATATTGGTGCCTAGCTGCCTACTGGTTAAACCATGACACTGGTGAGATCACTTCAGTGACTCCCAAAAAATTGGTCTAAACAAAGATACTGACTAAAGACAATAAATGTCTTACACAGCATAATACTTAATTTAGTGTCAAAGATTCAGCACTGAGTCAGGAACAGGGGCTTGGCTTTAGTCAGTTGGTGATCTCCTATCATATCCATTGATCTTCAGTGGTGCATTGCTGTTCTGGTTCCTACGGACACAAACTACAGGAATGAACAAAATTACCTCCAGAGTCCTCCAAACAGGAAAGAGACCTATTCCCCATATCTTACTTTCCTCCAATCAGGATGAACTCCAGCTCCAATAGACCTATTCTCTTATTTCAACAAGCTGCCAATAAAGAGCAGATCTGCAGTGGAAGCATTAACATCTATTCCCACAACAACTGACAAAGGAAACTTGCTGCCTTTGCAACTTTTCAATAGGCGATGTGTGTCCTTGGCATTTGCCAGTCTCTGGCAAATCTTTCCCTTTGCTATTAGCATGAAGCACTGTTGACATGGCCACACCCTTGCTTCCATCCACCAGCTGCCTCCAGGTCTAGCAATCTTGCATGGGGAGTAACAAAGGGAATTTGTAAGAGGTGGAAGAAATATAAAATGTTATTTGGAGAATGATCCCTGGCTCATGCGTAAACGAATCCTAAATCATACTTACACAATAAATCTTAGCAGGGAATCAGAATGGGTTCAAGGTTACCATCTCTGAAAAACTGAATTGTATTTTCCAGTAGTATACCTGTATTGCAGTTCTTGCTAACTTACATATTCAAAGAAAGAAATTACTATTGCCAACTCTCTTAGACAGAGAGTAGGTATTCAAGCACAGAAGTGTCCCCTCTTGGGAGTGTTTGTGTTCCCAGGGTGAAAATTCAGGGTCTTCTTGAGAGATCAGTATGAACAACCTATGAGTTGCAAGATCCTTTCCTTCTCCTTAGGAGAAATTCAAGAAAAACTAGTCATAAAATCAGAAATTTTTTCTTTATTTTTGAAAATGTTCATTATCAAAACCATCAGTCTTCATAAAGACATTTTGTCTTCAGCCAGCTTTTGGCAGAAGCATTTCTCAACCCTCTGTTCTCCCAAGAGCAGGTATTATTAAAGAGACATGGTGCTTGAAACCAACTACTTAGTCATCTCCTTTTTTGCACAAAAGAAAGTCCAATTTGGAAGAGATAATCTTTTCTTTCAAGAGATTTCATGGGATACTCTGCCCCACAGTCACCGTCTCCTGTGTGGATTGTCAAGAGACTGAGGATTTCTGCCATGTGAGGAAGAGCGCGAGAGACTGGGCACATGTTCTTACATGCAAGGAAGAGACGTACATGCCCTGAAATACCAGGCATCTTCTCACATTTGGTTTGTACTTCTGTGCTTTGTTCTCACCATGTGGTTCCTTGGCGCTCATTATCCTGAGTGTCACTGCTGCCACCCAACACCAGCATCAAGTTGTGCTGGAGTTAAACTGAGCTGCCGACTGACAACTTCTATGTTCCCTGTACTTATCACATCCAGCAAACTGCTCGGTCCCTGCTATTTGGTCCAGTTCAAGGCATAGTTAACTTTACATCTGCTCCTCAACCTGGCCTCACATTTTGAAACCCACCTGTGTTATTCATAATAATGACAATCCAAGAAATATCATGTTTTCCTCACTGAAAACTCAAAGTTAAAAGCCATCACAGCTGCTGCAGAGGCTTCACCAAAAGCCATATCAGCAGTTTCTGTTTTAAAAACATTTTTTTTTTTTTAACCCAGTCACAGTGATGCAGCTGCAATTTTCGGCAGAGCCTGCTCTGTGGCTGATTTGCTGTTTTCTCTCACTTTCCATTAAAAAACATTTAGGGCTTTCAACACCTCAAGACTTAGTTTTTGAAACTCTGAAACTGAAGTTTAAATATATCACAGCATCAGGCAAAGCTCTGTTTGTGCTAAGGTCAAGTATGTTGCATTTTTAGATGGAGGAAAGTCTTTGTTCTCCTACTGCATTCTCAATGCCAGTTGAAATTACTGAAAGTTACCTGAAACTTGCTGTATCAGTTACACACTGTGAGTGCCTCAGGGCTGATGGCTGCTACCTGATGAAGTTGAATTGGTCTCCAAAGGCAATAGCAGTGGTTCCAGACCTCCATGTCACGACCTCATGTTCATGAAGGCAACCAGGACCCGGTTAGTTAAATAAAAAGGTATGAGGAGTAGGTTTCCCAAACGCTGCTGCCAGACGGCATTCCATGGGAGGAAGACTTGCTGGAGTTTTTGCAGCTTCCTCAAAAAACACTTCCCCAAAGTGCTTTCCCCCATTTAGAGATTCACCTCCACTACATCCAGGAGCCACCTGATCCAATTCCTCTTGTCCTCATGCCTAGAGGCCCCTGTTCCTTTAGAAACAGAAACAACTGTGCAATAGATGCTCAAGATGTGGAGAAAGAAGAGAGTGGGGTCTCATGGGCACCGTGGTAAGAGCCTTTTCTGTGATGATTTATGTCCTTCTTTGACAGCCTGGCCTGGGCCAGAGGGGGTGACCAGGCTGGTTCCTGCTGGGCTTTACAAGGGGAGCTCACAGCAGAACAGGGAAGGTTGTTTTCATGCCCCAAGAATTGTGGAAGTCCCAGAGCAAGATATTGGGAAAACCTAGTGGAAGAGGAAAGAAAATCTCCACTTAGGACTTCTAGTGATGTGACAGGAGAAAGGAAGGGAACATATCATAAGTTTAAAGGTTTTGTTTTCCCTTTTTAAATTTATTTTTTTGGGCTGTTTTCTTGGTTGTTGCCTTCTGTGAGTGCTGTTCCCATGCATCTCAGAAACAAATGGATGGGTGAAAAGGATATTCTTTTCCAGCTGCCCTTGATATCAAGGCAGAGATGAGTACTTCCTAAGATAAAAAGGACAAAAGATGCAAAGACTGATTATACAACACCTCTGCTTGACATCTAGCTTCTGTGCCCATATATATGAAAAGATACAACCCCTTTCCTGTTCATTTCAGTCCTCACATACTAGTACTCTGTACTAGTGGAAGTGAAAGTAATTTTGTGGTTTTTCTGAAATTCAGTGCGTGTAATTTAACTACAAAAAATTGAAACAAAAATATAATCAAAAAATCACCAACAGTAGAACATGTCAGGGACACTACCTTATCTCTTCATCATTACAGCAGGTATCTGAAACAGTAACAAAAAGTGGTATGAACAAAGAAAAATGAAAAGGATTGAATGGCAGTTGGTGCAGTTTCTCGTGGCCCCATTTAATTTCTGCTAAGCTGGACAGATATAGTCATTTGTCTGAGGGCATGTCTGACAAAATTCTTACTGTGAGGGCTTTCTCAGAGCAGAATCTCATCTTATATAAGATTTTGAGAATATAGAAACTTCAGTGCTAAGTCAGATCAAAGGTCCATCTAGCCAATATCCTATAATGGTCAACAGTAGATACATGAAGGAGATCAAGGGGGTAGAAAAAAACCGTGTAGTGATGCGTCTCCGAAATAACCTTCCAATCACCAGCAACTTGTGGCTCAGAAGTCTCCTGAGCTAGATATAGTATTTAATATTTTATGAGTTTCTGATATTTGGACTTTTCAAATCTTCTGCTGAATTCATGCACAGTTTTAGTGCACACTTTTGATGAGAAGTTCTTTTGCTTAATGACATTGTGTAGAGAACCACCTCCTTTTTTTTGTTTATAATCTCATTCCTGCCAATGTCATGGGATGATCCCTTACTCTTGTACTGAGAGAGGGATAATCATCACTTTCTATTTGTCCTCTCCTTGGCACTCAGGACTTTATACACCTCCAGTATATCGCCCCTCTGTTATTTCTTTTCAGGCTGAAGATAACTCCCCTTGTAGGGAATAAAAAATCATACCTATGCTGACCTTCTCTATGTCCTTTTTGAGTAGGACAGCCAGAACTGTACATAGTGTTCAGGACACAGATGATTTTATACACTTTCCTGTTTGTTCTATTTTCCTTTCCTTGGCATTTTTAACATTGTTTCCATTACTAAGCACTGAGATGGCGTTTTCCTTTTATAACCATCTGTTTTAAACTTTCATTCCTGAGTAGTCATCTCTGAACCCATAATATTATGTGTGAAGTTATGATAGGATTGTTTAATATGTATCACTTACTGTTCATCTACACTTACTCCATTTTTGTTTAGAACTCAGTCACGCCACCTTGCAAGATCCTCCTTAACAGTTCTGCCAGCCTACCGCTTATACCTGAAGCAGCCAGTAACTGTTATTTTAAAGAGTAAAACATGTATTTAATTAATATGTAGGCTTAAGAACGTATTCAAATTAAATATATAAGAGAGTTATAATTGCCTGATCTAGTTTGTATATTCAGTAATGCCAGGCTACCTGTATATTGCAAATCTGTGAGAGAGGATGAGAAAAGAACCTTTCCCTGGAAACAGCTGGTGACATGATGGTGGGTGAGGGATGCATCCAGGGCATGAGCTGGAGCACTCTCATGTAAATAAATCATGCTCTCTTCCTTCACTATAAATAAGCTACTTCTTTTGGCTGTTGCTGCAGTGGCAACATATGCAATGTTGTATGTGCAGCTCAGAGGTGTCTCAGCAGATGTGGCTGACAGTTGAAGTCAGAAAAAAATCTGGAATCAAATGCCTCATTCTTTAGATTGAATAACAGTCCTTTTTTTTTCTTTTTTTCTTGAAAAATACTGTTCGGAATGAGCAGCTGGTGATTAGGAGAAGGATGGAGAGCAACGACACTACTCTCAGTCTGTGGACTTTGACCCATTAGTTTTTCTCCTCTGCTAGGCTCTGAGCTCTACACGGGGCACAAGCACGCCACAGAGAGAGTACACAAGGAATGCCCTTACCCAAATTCCCTTAATCCCTGTGTTACTACAGTAGCATGAGTCCAAAGGAGAAAATGAGCCCATCATTTTCCTTGTTCCGAACCTGAAGTCCCACATTCACCATGAAGTGGGCTTTAATCTGCAGCATTTCCAAAACAGAGTACAAGAAGGAAACATGGAAGCTGATTAAAAATTGTAAGTATGCAACGTAAACTTCATCAAAGACACCTTGTAGAAGCATAAACTTTTCCCCTCTGGCTTCATAGGAAGGATTTAACTGCCAGGACGCAAAGGAAACAGAAGCTAATTATCAAATGAACATTGTCTTAATATGTTAATGAAGCGGTTTTGCTAATAGCGAGAGACCTGAATTTTAATACATTTTAAGAGCTCCTTGATTACGTGTTTGTTAGTTGTTATGATCATTTTAAATTATCTGTGCATGGCTTTATAATGGGTTAAAAACTGTATTAAGCACTGTATTCTAAACAGGCCTTGATGAGGCAGGTGAATAGTGCAAACATTGTCGCTAGGAAATTCACTTCAAAAGAAATGTAAACTAGTTAACCTAAAACGTGTCATCAAACCCAACAGTCACACTTAGCAATGTAAGTAATTTTTCATGTCAGTTACTTCTTCAGAAATGCTTTTTCGCATGCAAAGGGTATTCCAGAAACCTTGTAGCTGTTATATCAGAGTGTTTCTGTATGGAGTATAAACGGACTGAAACCATATTTTGCTGGAATTAGAGGAGCGAGTGGAGTAGTTCTAAATATACTGAGTTAATCAATCTTGTCCTTGGTAATTACAACCAAACCCTAGGAGTTTTTATTGATTTGCCCACACATATTTATTTTTTCTTCCTCATGCAAAGAATCTCTGTATTTGTCTTTAAGCAGGTCTGGGACCAGTGTAAGTAAAAAATACTTTCTGCAATGACACCAGCATAAAAATATGTGCACCTAGATAGAACTTTTTTGTTAAAAGTCTTCTTTACCTTCTTTTCCATCAATTTAACTTCAAATCAAATCCTGGACCATTATCCTTCCTTCTCTAGTTTGTTTTTCAGCTGGCTGGAAAAGCTCCTGTGGAGCAGTTAACTGAATGGGATCTGCTGCTTAAAAAAGTCTTGACTGTAACTAGTCCTCTGGCTACACTTCCTGCAAATTCTTGAAACAGCCAGACAGAGGTGTCATCTCCAGAAGATAGCCTTCAGACCTCGAAAACCCATTGTCATCCAAAACACTGACAAAAAGACATCATGGGGTCCGTGTGAACCAAGAAGTTGTTAACTTCTGGCAGGATGATTCTGGTTTTTAGGGGCTGCTTACAATGCTTATGTCCATTTGGATTTTTCCCCCTCCATTGTCCTGCTTATTGAACTTGATTTCCTTCTGTGAAAGGGTAACCCACCTAGTTGATCTAGGAAACTCAGTAGATGTAATGTTTTTGGATTTCAGTAAATCTTTTGATACTATCTCTCACAGGATCCTTCCGGACAAAATGTCCAGCTCACAGCTGGATAAACACATCACGGGATGGGTGAGCAACTGGCTCATGGGTTGGGCACAAAGGGTTACAGTGAATGGGGTGACATCAGACTGGCGACCTGTCACTAGTGGGGTTCCACAGGGCTCCATCCTCGGCCTTGTGATCTTCAACATCTTCATAATTTACTTGGACTCAGAACTCAAAGGAAGACTATGTTTGCCAACAACACTAAATTGGGAGGAGCTGTCAACTTCCTCAAGGGCCAAGACACCCTGCGAGAGACCTCAACAAAT
Source organism: Gymnorhina tibicen (assembly GCA_013399875.1). NCBI lineage: Eukaryota > Metazoa > Chordata > Aves > Passeriformes > Artamidae > Gymnorhina > Gymnorhina tibicen. The sequence continues at coordinate 1,039,183 of VXAZ01000687.1, read as the reverse complement.
TAGAGAGCTGAGCAATCACCGACTGAATGAAGTTTAAAAAGGGCAAGTGCTGGTTTCTGCGCTTGGGATCGGGCAGCCCTGATTGTTGCTATAGACTGGGGAATGAGAGGTTGGAGACCAGCACTGCAGAAACGGACCTAGGCGTCCTGGTTGATGGAAAGTTGAATCTGAGTCAGCAGTGCCCTGGCAGCCAGGAGGGCCAAGTGTGTCCTGGGGGGCATCAGGCACAGCATCGCCAGCTGGGCAAGGGAGGGGATTGTCCCACTCTGCTCTGCACTGGGGCAGCCTCACCTCGAGTTCTGTGTGCAGTTTTGGGTGCCACAGTATAAGAAAGATATTAAGCTGTTACAGAACATCCAGAGAAGGGCCACAAGGATGTTGGAGGGTCTGGAGGGGAAGCAGTATGAGGAGTGGCTGAGGTCACTTGCTTTGTTCAGCCTGGAGAAGAGGAGGTTGAAGGGAGACCTCATTGCAGTCTTCAACATTCTCATGAGGGCGTGAAGCTGAGTCAGGGGAGGTTTAGGCTGGGTATCAGGAAAAGGGTTTTCACCCAAAGGGTGGTTGAGCACTAGAACAGTCTCCCCAGGAAAGTGGTCTCAGCACCAAGCCTGATAGAGTTCAAGGAGTGTTTTGACAACACTCTTTGGCACGTGCTGTGATTCTTGGAGTGTCTTGTGTACGGACAGGAATTAGACTCAATGATCATGATGGATCACTTCCAACTCAGCATATTGTATGATTCTATGATTGTTAAATGAAATTTTAGCTGAGCTGTGTGTACCAAAGTTGTGTGTACCAAATGTGCTCTGTTGGTGTGTGTGTGTATTCTCCCTGCTCAAACAATTAAGGAAATCAAACATTGGTTAACCAGAAAGTGGAGCTCTGGAGGGGAAGTGAATGGGGACCTGAAACTATTTGGGCTGTATTTATATTAGAAAAACAATCACTATGTGATTAAACTTGTTCTTCATTATTTCCATTAATGTCAAACATGATTCTCACGCTTGGAAGACAAAGGTGTTTTGTGATCTTCATATACTATGTAATATAAAGCAATGCCTACAGGATGTAGATTTCCTCATTTTGATAAAGACACACATCCCTCCCTCATTCAGACAAAAACAGGGCAATCGTAGTAATTTGATGAACATTTGGACTACCTTAGACCACCAAATCCTGGAAGTGCCTCATTAATTAGCCACTGCTCCCTACCTCCCATGTGCTTGGATACCTCTGCATCAAGCCTTTGAATGAATGGTAGAGACAGGCAAAAATCTGAAGGCTAGCACAGGGAAAAATGATCATCCAGAATTGCAGCCATGAAACCCTTCTTAGGAAACCACCTGAGAGGATGCTTAAGGACAGCACACTTGGCTTTGACAGTTTGCAAAATGAAATACATGTATTTTATGAGCTAAAGAAATTAATATAGGATTATATTGCCAATATTATCATATTGATTTTCTCATATAATTTGGAAACTCTAAGTATCTCCCTATTTCTTATACCTTTGTGGAAATTTGCCAGAGGAAGGAGGAAATTTAATCCTATTTAACGTAACTAGCCTTTGGAAAATCCTAATTGCCTAGCTCAGTTTAATTTATTTTTAGGTCATACTGCCCTCTAGGGGATTAGGCAGATAGCGAGTGAGTTTTGCATAATACAAACACTTCTTTAAGTCACAGGAAAAAAACCATCTCTTCCTTTGTACTGCAGTAAAACATCATGATCCAGGTGTAGTTTGCATTCATTTCCTTGGAAGTATATTTAAAAATTAACATTGAATCTCTGCTTTCTGGTTGTGGTGTTGACCTTCCATGAACAGCATATTCAACTTTTTACATTAGGAACTACAGCTAAATCAGGGAAACTTTCCCCTTGATTTCAGGTGGTACTACATGCAAATTATGAGAAAACTTACATGCTTAAATGTCCTGAACATATATATTTGTACATCAGACATTAACTCTCATTCAATGTTTTCAGAAATAAAAAAGCTGCACCTATTTAAAATAGAACACACAATAGCAAACTCACCATAACAACTGTTGTGACTGCTTTTAGATGGAAAATAAAAGTTAAAAGAAGGAATGTAAAGCTTAGGAAAGGAGAAAGAAAATTATTAACAAGGTTGGTGATTAGGTGGGTTAAGAAACCCACAGGCTTTTTCAGTGATGTCAACACTTGCTAAGCAAGGAGAGTAGCCTTCTGAAAAAGGCTGAAAGGCCAGGCATATAGGTGCCTAATTATCTCCAAAATGCAAAATCTTGCTCCCTTCATTGTTCTTTGCTGATGTTTCTCCCTGCTGATTCCTGCCACTGCCTTCTCTTCATTCGATTTTAATTCTAAAACAGATGCATAATCTTGGCTGGCCAGATTGAGTTGAGTAATAAGACTCAGAGCTGGAGCCACCTCACCAGGTCATTATTGCATTTTTTGCTTTGATAGCTGGAGCCATATCTCCTTTGCTGCTTGGATTTTTTGTTTTGAAGAAGCCAGGTCATGTAGAAGCAGAGTTTTGGGTTTTTTTTTTTGAAAGAGGATCTTGGTCCAGCAGCTCACAAGTCACTGATCCGCGATGCTTTGAGAATGAGTCCTTTGTCTAGGTTTTCACTTGGCTGTAGGAGGTTTGGCTGTTGCTGCCCTCATCCTGCTTGCCAGTATTTAAAGGTAGATATTGTGGGCAATTCTCATTTGATCCTGATTAATTTTAATTTTACTATGAAGTGAGTGGCCCATTTGCTGTGGCCTCCTAAAATGACAAAAAAAATCAGTTTGTCCTGGCCTCTTCTCAGCATCACACTGGGGTTTTGTGAGATTTTAAAGCTGTCAGCTTCAAATCATTAGGCTTGTCATTTCAGTCTTAGCATACTTAATACTATTCCATGCTAATGGTTCATGAGAGATTCATCTACCCATCCTCTAGTTTCACTCAGCCATGCTTCTGCCTCCACAGACTTCGAATAAGTCTGTATCCACTTCATAAAATTTGTTCTTATACCTGAAAGAAGAAACTGCTGAGACTTCCTAGGCAAAATCTCTCTTTCATGCTTCCTTGCATGGCCGTAGGAGTGGGGATTAATCTATGAAGCATTTCTTTATTTGATCAGGACAGCCCTATTATTTATTCAGACTTGTACAACCTGTATTGTAGTCCATGACATGCTGATGGTTTCTGCTTCCACTTCTAGTGGCCCAGCTGTGTTGTGCTATGCTCAGTAGCTCCAGAATAACCAGATTTTCTGAGGCTCTGCTGATTCTCACCTCATCATATCAAAATCTCAGAACAGTGTATAGCCTCATATTCAATTTTCCATTTAGGAGTAGGGGTATCTTTATTAGGTTATGCTTCCTTGGTCCTCTTAAAAATACTAGTAACCACGGACAGGAACATTTGATGGTCCTTGTCCTGAGGTGGTACAGTGGCCTGGTGACTTGTCTACCTGCTGATGTGCCAGAACCATGTCTTAGGGTCACAAACTAGAGAAATGTTTGGTCTGGAGGGTTTGAGCAATATCCCGTATCCTATGCTAGGCTAGAAATTCATTTCATTGCTCTGTTAATTCTGTGATTTTTTTTCTGGTTTCATGTAGATGCTCCATTTACTTGTTACAGCAGGGGTAGAATAAGCTCTGTCTGTGCTGACTGACTCCAGCAAGGCAAACAGAAGTGTCTTCGCCCATTACTCATGCCCACAGGAAGAGATTTCACAGAATCACAGAGTAGTTAGGGTTAGAAGAGACCTCTGGAGGTCAGTAAGTCCAACCTCCCGACAAAAGCAGGGTCACCTATAGCAGGTTACACAGGAACGTGTCCAGGTGGGTTTTGAATGTCTCCAGAGAGGGGGACTCCACAACCTTCCAGTGCTCTACCACCCTCAATGTAAGGAAGTTCTTCCTTATGTTGAGGAGGAACTTCTTGTGGTTTAGTTTATGGCCATTACTCCTCATCCTGTTGCTAGGCACAAGCAAAGAGTCTGCCACCATTCTCTCGGCACCTGCTTTTGAGATATTTATATGTATTGATGAGATCCCCCCTCAGTCTTCTCTCCAGACTAAACAGGCCCAGCTCCTGCAGTCTTTCCTCATAAGAGAGAAGCTACAGACCCCTCATCATCTCTGTGGCCTCTGCCGGACCCTTTCCAGTAGCTCCTTGTCTCTCCTGAACTGTCAAGACCAGTGTTGAATCTACTACCCGAGAGGTGGCCTTACTAGGGCTGTGTGTCTAAACATACAGGTGACCAGGGCCACCTCCAAACCACAGCTGAAATGCAAAAAGATTTATTTCATTACCTCCCTAACAATGCCGAGTGGCAAAGACACGCAGGGACGCAGGCTCTGTTAGGCGTAGTTCATCCTCGAGAAATGAGACACGCAGGGACGCCGGCTCTGTTAGGTTTAGGTCACCCTAGTGGGCAGTGGCAGGGGGAATATATGAAAGGGCTTTGCCACGTGCAGCTTGTCATAAAGTTGTGCTTTTATGATCTCTCTCCCAGCAGGAGGCTCAAACCTGTCTGTGAGAGTTCCTCTACACAGGAATTCTACTTCTCAACACAGGCAGAGGATGAACACATTAGGCGTAATAAATGGAGTTTTCCCACACCAACATTTTTAGCATTTCCAGCTGCAAGGTCACTTTGCACAAAAACATTCCCTCCTCTTTGCCAAATCTTCTGGTTTTAACCCTTTCCTCCCAACAAGAGAGGGAGGATCACCTCCAACAACCTGCTGGCCACGCTCTTCTTCATGCACCCCAAGATACCATTGGCCCTCCTGGCCTCAAGGGCACACTGCTGGCTCATGGTTAACTTGTCATCCACCAAATTTCCCTTTCTATTATTAGTTTCTACTATTCCTCTGTAGCTATAGCCATTGCTTTCACGCTCACGCTTTTCTCAGTGTACAGTTTCCATATGCGTGGAATATGTTCCTTCTCACCTCTCCACAGATTATCAGCAATTTGCTGTTCTCACTGGGATTATAGACTGAAAAATGCCATGATTTGGTGGGAATTGCATTGTCTGACTGTACAGTTCAACCCCTGCTAAAATGGCTGTCTTTTCCCCAAGTTGTGGGACCTTGCAGATCTGGAGGTGCTGACACAAGTGCTCTCACAGGAAATATGTGTGTCCTCCATCCTTGGCTGTGCCAGTCCCTGCACAGCAGAAAGGGCCAGGGTTTGCTCCTGCAGTTTTTTGTTGAAGTTTAACATCTCTAGAGATGCTCTCAGGTTTTCTGGTTTTTTCTGTCAACCAGTTGTGCCTTTTCATTCCTATGGATCCCACAAGCAGATCTGTTCCCACTGTGGTTTTCAGCCTGTGTGATGTAAGAATGCAGCTGCACTGGCTCCTTGGGGACAGGTTTGCTTTTTGAAATTATATTTATTCTCAGCTAGTGTTCAATACATGGGCAACCAGATTTGGACTACACTTATCTTCCCTCATACACCTGTCCCTCAGTTTCCACATAGGCAGCCTCTTGGCAAGGAGTGATTGTGCTTGGGGATCCATATTCTGTTAGGAAATCCAAAATAACAACAAAAACTCTGTTCTAGTTCAGAAAGAGAGTTAAACAAGTAGAAATGCCCTGGGGAGGGAAAAAAAAGAAAGAAAATGATGGGAATCCCACAACTGCACTTTGAAACAACAAAGCGATGCTTTTGCACTGGCATCTTAAAAACGATTCAGTGAGGCTGAGCAGGTGTCAGAGGAGCTTTTCATACTCTGTGCTGCTGAGTACAGTCTGCCGCCCCCAGGCAGGAAGAAGGCATGAAGGATAAAAACTGAACTTCAGCATTCACATAGCCAGTTAAGAACCTGTCTGGCTTTAAAAAACTCCTTTAAATGTAATTTAAGACACATTTTACATAATATATTTTCTTAGATCTTGCATGCCTGCACAAAGAACTTCTTGACTCTGTAAGTGATTCTCTGATGAAAACAAACAAGGGCTGATGGTGACTAAAGTGCTCCTCAACACAAGAACAGCACAGCAGCCAGATTCTGCCACAACCATTCTTGCCTTAAGTAGTGACTTAGTCTACAAGTAGGATTTTTAGTCTCAGCCTGAGCACTGCTGGTGAAAGGTGCTACTCAGCCTGAAAAAAGAACCTGATTTACAACAAGAAATACAAGCCAAAACAACAGCTTCTCCAATCACAATGGTTGAGTGGGAAGGTTAAGATTTAAGATGCAATGCTTGAGTTAGAATTTACCTTGGAAAGTGGGGTTAGATCCTCTTTCCTGCAGTTCTTCTCAAAACCATCCTGCTTGCCTGCTCTGAGGATCTAGTCTGCAAAACTGGACTCAGAGCCACAATGTTCAGCCCAGACCTATCAGTAGTACTGCTTGTGCATTGATTTACACTGACAAGAATAAAATCAGAAAGCAATTAACCGTGTTGCCCAGCCTCCTGTATGTCACCTGTAGTTCCATATCACTCTGCCTTGAGCCTTGAGTGTGATTTAAATGTGCATTGCACAGGGGCCTCCAGTCTTCATTAAAGGAGTCCTTACTTAGTCTAATTACTTGCACATTTCCAATGGCATGCGATGCTTTGAGATTGGGTTTGTCTGGCTTTCAGCCTCCATTTTTGTTCTGCTTTTCTGCCTAGACTGAAGAGGGGTTTCCTCTAGGAAGTCTAGAGCACAGCTGATCCTGTGGATCAGCCCTATTACTGCAGAGGGTTCAGGAATAAAATCCCATATGTCTCTTCACATAATTATTAACGTAATAACCCTATGTGTCTCTGGGAAGACATCTTTATGCTACAATGAAATGATGTTTCAGTCTTGTTTTTGTTAAGCCCAGCAGAGATAATTTTTCAAGTATTTTAGCTTTTTATTTTGATCTTTCTTGGATTAGTTTGTGGCTCTTCTTTGCATGTTCTCCTGCAATGTGTTTTGAGGATATGGATACAGTTAGTAGACAGAGATCTAGCACTGCTCTCATCAGAAACAGAGGTGGAGTGAAATCACTTCCTTCTTCCTCTGGCTTTCCAGCTTGTTCTTCAAAATCCAAGGATTACACTAGCCTTTTTAACCCTGTATTTGTATGTCAGTTTCCACTGAACTAATTCGCTATACATCTTTCAGACTCTGCTTCCCAGCTATCTTTTCCCTATTCCTTCTGTAGGACCAGTATTTTTCAGTCCTTGCTGTACTGCTTTGCTGTGGCAGTATGGAAATATATTTTTAAAGGCCCATTTCTCAGAGGAACATGGGCTGCATTTTATGGCTGCCCTCTTTACTCACATTCTCCCCTATATTTGGGTGCCAGGGATGGGAAGGGAAACGGATGGCCCTTCAACAGACTGATGGATTAGCTCAGCCATCTTGCCATTGAATCATTGAATCATAGAATGGGTTGGAAAGGACCTTAAAGATAATCTAGTTCCAACCACCCTGCCATGGGCAGGAACATCATCCACTAGACTGGGTTGCTCAGGGCCCCATCCAGCCTGGTTTTGAACATTTCCAGGGTTGAGAGACCCACAGCTTCTCTGGGCTGTTTCGGGTGTCTGGCCGTGTTATTGACAGTAGATAGAAAAGGCCTTCTGTCATGTGTGTTGTTTTAACTTGGGAAAAATAATGTGAAGAGCTGGAAAAACACAAAACATTGTGCAATTGCCTTCTTAAGGAATTCCAGCCACAGTGTGCACTAAGGCAGAGATTTCATAGGAGAAATTCAGTATGATCTGTTGCTTAAAACAATATCATACTAAATAAGCCCAAGCGGCTACCTAAATTCTGGAATGTCCTGGCGTTTGAAGGGTGAACTTTGCAAATAAAAAGACACCTAAATACATTTGTGTATTTAAGAGTTGTTATTTATTTCTGCTAGGAAATAGCCTCTGGATAATCATGAGGCAGATCATGAGGTTTTCATTAAAGTTAAGCAAGTGATTAAATGTTTCCCTGAACAAGACAGGCCTTAATTATCACTCTAAAACTACAGGTTGATGCAGGAGCTTTTAGACTGTATGCTTAGGCTTCCAAGTACATCCCTAACAGTGTCTAGTGATAGATTTCTGAAGTGTGTAGTGTCCAGTAACACTTCATCCTCAATGCATTTGCTTGCTTACTGTATTATTTTTTCCCTTCTTTTGGCCTGTGCAGGAGGTTCTGACAGTTTATTGCCATACATTTAGACAGCTCCCACAGCAATGTGGAGCCGTTCTCGAGCTGACAGGCTTAGAAGCTATTCTGCTATAGATAAATACTGGTTCCATATCTACACAGTAAACAAAAAAAAAAAAAAAAAAAAAAAAGGAAAATATTCCAATATGTATAAGGCTTAAGAGAACCTGAGGTAAGACGGACTTACTTCTTTTCATTATTTTTTCAATCGCTTTTGTTTCTGATAGCAGAACTTATTTTCATTGAAGTTAAGATCCTCTATTCTTTAATCCCCAGGAAAATGATTACTATCATTTAAGAAAATTATATTCTTCCTAATTAAGTTGTTTTCAGACAATTAAATTGCTTCCTGATTTTCATAATTGTCTCTTTGCTAAGATCTACCTCTTTCCTGATTAGCAAGGTGGAAAAAACCCTTTGCTTTTACTCTGTACAATATTTAGCAGTTAAGCAAGTCAGACTTCCTCCATGTGACCTACCCCATATGTGCTGCTCTGGCTTCACAAAGTCAGATCAAATAGCAAAGGCGCCCAGAAGGGTGACCAGAAAAGCAGACGGAAACCTATTTCAGATAGTCCTGTGATCTAGCAAGCATGGGAGATACCATACCCTGACAGGCCAGGGTGAACCTCTCCATCACCTGCAGCTTTCATGAGGTAAAGACCAGCTTCCCAACCGGCCCTGGTTAGTCAGCTGTGGATGTGCTGTCCAGACTGCCCTTCTCTGCAGTGCAGTAGAGGAGCAGGTTGAGAGAATGTGTTTGAACAATGCTAGTACCATGGCACTGCCTCACAGTTACAGAGCACACAAAAATCACCCACTCAGTGGCTGCATTTCTTATGCTGCTTCAGCCATTTCACCTGCACATTGTCTGTCCCTGCAGTGGTCACATCTGAGACTCCAGATCTCCCAAGAGCTGTACATGGCTACCCCATGACAATACACTATTGCTTTCTCCCTTTCTGTGTGCATGTTCTCTTCTCTCTCTCTTTCGTTTACTTTTTCTCTCACCTTTACTTCCTTCTTTTTTTTACAGTAGGGCATTAGCTACTAATGTAAGAAGTCTGACACTTGTTATAATGTACAAGTGTCCTAGAGGGCTAGGTGTTATGGGGCTTGGGGAATGCCATGTGGCTTTTGGCCCATGAAAGGTGCACAGTGAAAGTCCTGTTAATCTTTCCACATTTGTGGCATGGCTGCCTGCAACTACATGGATGCTGTTCCAATCAATCCAGAGGGTCAATACCCTTAAGTTGGGTTTTGAAGGGAAATATATGGATGGGGAGTCACTGTCTCAAAAGCTCTGTTGCTAATTTGGAATGCAGACACTGTCAAAGGGCTGTTCTGAGAAATAAAGGTAGCACATTAGTCAAAGGCTGTGGACTAGAGCTGTGTAAATTTGAAGGTGAGAAAACGTATAATATGTATACATCAATGTCAGATTATTAAATTAATCAGGTCAAAACCTCAGCTGGGTGAGGATAGATGGATGGATGGATGGACAGATGGATGGATGGATGGATGGATGGATGGATGGATGGATGGATGGGTGGAGACATTCCTGCTGCTACAGGTGATGAGCACCATCTGAATAGCTAATTCATGACGCTTTTAAAGGTAGGGCTAAGGCTGAGGGGACCTTTCAACCACAGCTAGTCACATGAGGGGCAGATTATTTTATAGCAGTCCTTTGAAAATGTAGAATTCATCGACTCATGATTTTCACAGGTCTACCACTGTAATATTTTCAACATCCCAGTCCTTGAGGTCAAATGATGAAGTGACAACACACACAAACACATGCCGTTTTAGTTCTCACTGAGCTTAAAGATCTCTTCTGAAAAGACAAAATAGATCAAACAACATTTAAAATGTAACAAAATTGTTCTTCAAACAGAAGCTGGGAGGCAAAAAAGTTATCCCTTTTTCTTTGAATCTCATGATTCTTTACATTGGCATCATAATTTTTGAGATCTAACTCACTGATTTTTAATACTTGTGTAGCATGGTCTTGAACATGCGGCATAGGCTCATAAACATAAACACAGTAGTACAGCCAGAAATATTCCTTCATTAGTGTGCAGGGTTGATCGTGGCCGGATGCCAGGTGCCCACCAAGCTGCTCTGCCACTCCCCATCCCAACTGGACAGGGGAGAGAAAATAAGACAGAAAACAACTCATAGGTTGAGATAAGGCAGTTTACTAAAGCAAAAGTTTGCATGCTCATACACAAAGAGAAAAAAACTTTTTCTCTATTTCCCATCAGTAAGTGATGTTCAGCCACTTCCTGAGAAAAAGGGCTTCAGCACCTGTAGTGGTTGCTGTATGTAACAAATGCCCCCCCAATTCCTCCTCCTTTCCTTTGCTTTTATATCTGAGCTGATGTCATATGATGTGGAATATCCCTTTGGTTGATTTGCCAATCAGCTGGCCTGGTTGTGCCCCCTCCCAGGATCTCGCCCATTCCCAGCCCTTTGTTTGGGGGGGGATGTTGAGAGACATCACTGATACTGTGCCAGCCCTGCCCAGCAGTAGTCAAAACACTGGTGTGTTACCCACACCTTTCTAGCCACCAATGCACCACACAGCACGGTGAGGGCTGCTGTGGGGAACATTAACTCCAGCTCAGCCAGACCCAGTACAGTTAGAGATATTCATGTGAGTGTTAGATGTCTATTACAATCTCCTTCCTTTTACATTCCCAACCAAAAGAAAGAAGTCCTGAAAGCAAAGGGTTTTGCCTTCCTGATATGAGGAGCTGTTTTGTTGCAATATCAAAGGTTGTTGTTATTATTAACTGCCTCTTTTGTCTTTCAAATTGTTCCATGAGAACTGATTTTATATGAACTTCATTTCTCTGTTAATAATTTTATGAGAGGAAAAGTATGGCTGTCAAAGGGAGGTTTTGGCACAGCCAGCATTGAAAGAAACACAGATGGCAGAGCAATAGTTAAGGAGCAGTAGTCCTGGGGGACTAAAGGACGTGAAAATGAGGGAAAGATGAAACCACTTAGTCCGCAGGTTTTTTTGGAGAGTCAAACCTCTGCTCTCAGTCTCATTTTGGTTGTTCTCAGGAATGCTGACACTCATTTTCTTCAACTTTCTGCCTTTTTCACCTTGCACTTTAACAGCCTGTCTCAAAGGGTGTTAATGAAGTACAAATAAGTTTTGTCTGTGGAAAAGAACCCTGCAAAAAATACCATGTGTGGGAAGAGATCCTTCCCAACACCTGCATGTCCCCTCCGAACCAAGGGCTGAGCTAGCTGGAGTATGTTATGAGTGATACACAGATGATCAGTAAGCTCTTTGCTTGGCATCCCTTTTTCATTATGCTGCCATTTTAGAGAAATGTTTTTATAGCCTCTGCTTGATTTTTCATCAGATCCCTTCCTCCCTGTGATTCCTCCCTTCCTGCTTCCTACAGAATGTGGCCAGCTGGTTACTGCTAAATTTAAACAAAGATGTGCTACTTGTAACTCTCTTTGCTTCATGCACACAATATTACTAGCCTAACTCATCTAGCAAGAAGTACTTCTATTTTGATGTGCACAGAAACTGTAAGCCCAGATGAAGGTCAATGAAGGCTGTTGCATAGATAGATCATGCTGACAGGGAGTGCTCTAACTGGTTTTTTGCAGCAAAATGCTGAATCAATGGAATTGGGAAATTTGAGGGGTACATGTGAATTCTGTACAATATGTGGGAGCTTGACGGGAACTTAAAATTGGGTGTCCAAGGGAAGTCCACGGAGCAGCTCCAAGAGCAGCAGCAAAGTATGGCCCAGGTCTCCATCAGTGCTGTAATTCTGCCGTGCTGATGCACAACAAAACACCCAGCATCTCCTGTGAAATGGAAATCCTCCTTTCCAGCAAGCTCTAATTACAACAGCATACCATGTTTAAACAACCCATAAAATAGGGCATCAACAAAGAAGTGACTCCTTGCATCTCTGAGATTCATGCAGCATCCAAGAGCTCAAACATCAAGGAGAAAACAGCAGGTAGTTTAACTCCCAAGATCTCTCCCCTGCTGTTGTTATCATTGACAATGAAGGCAGTGTTGTAAGTGCAGAGAGCAATGGACAATTCATGCACTTACCATATCTTGCGCTCTAGCTACAGGCGCGTGATTTTCTGAAGAAATGATGACAGGATCAAACATATTCTGGCAGATACTTACAAAATCAGAGCCCCTTTCACTCAGTAAATGACCATAAAAATGCTTTGAAGATGACAATAAAAAGTTATTTAATCATGTTCAAAACAGAATCACCTGCCAAGTCAATATGTCATTTTTTTACATGATTGGCTGATAGAGTGACAATAGTGAAAAATGCAAAGTGAGCTGTTAGGAGCAACTACTGGCCTGATTCCATAGCCTGATGGTGGAGAGAGAGAGCAAGGGAAGAGGAAAGAAAAAGCAAGAGAGTCACACATACATTTCCTCAGCCTCCTGATTTTTCAACTCTTTTCCCAGCTGTTACAAGGTGCCCTTGGAAACTTAGTCTGAAGATGTCCTTAGCAGCCCCCATTTTCTGTGACGTCAGTGCCAGAGGGACAAAGGACAGTGACCAAGAGGAGACCTAAGACAGTGTGGGTGATTTTCGTGTTGTCATAGCACAGGAGAAGAGGTGCTGTGGAGAAGGGTGTGGATCTGGCCTTCTGCTATAATCCTTGCCTTAGGATATCTGCAAACTACAGGTGGGTGCTGCTAAAAATAGAGACATGGAATGTTACGTGGAGCTGGGCGCAGGTTTTTCAAGCAGCCCAGGAGAGCCAGCACCTCCCCTCAGCAGTGTGGGCTGTGGGGCCACGCCGTGCAACAAACAAGAGCCTGGGCTGTTGCTCAGCCTCACCACTACCCTCACAGCTGCATCTACCCCAAATTCAGCAACTGTTCTAGGCAAGCCGTTTACTTGGTGGCTGACGTATGCAACTGTAGCATTGAAGAGCTTTCTAGCTCTTGTGCAAAACCCTCTTTTTGATACTGATTGATTGGGTTCTTTCATGATTATCTGAAATCAAAGTAGCCCAAGGATGGTGATAATTTGCATGGTTTGATGACAGAGGCTATTCTGGTACCTGAAGTCCACCAGGTAGCAAATATAAGTGTTAATACTTAAAGGTCAGAAGGGCTTGTTCTGACCAAGCACTGTCATCTCTAATATACTACAAGCCATGGGGATTCCTGGAATTCATTCTCAGCACAAGGCCAACATCTATGATTTAATGAGAATATTTTTGCTCAAATATCCCATTAAAGTTTTTTAGTCAGGGATTTTGTCACCAAATCCTGGTAAAAAGACCTTATTATTCTACTGGTTAGGAGTTGTGACAAATTTCAGAGTAGGTTTTGTCTAACTATTGGACCTCATTAAACTTTGCCAGCTGAACAGAAAGGCCTTTTATGCCCAAGATTATATTTGCTGTGTGAGTGCTTTAACTTAGGTTGTTTCACCAGTCTCTTTGGTAAGCTAGAATAGACAGGACACCTTTCCCAACTTTCACTCCACAGGATGATGGCCAAGCTTTCACCTTTCCTGCAGTTCTTCCACAATTGCTCTTGAGTGCTCCAACATCTTTTTAAAATGTAAACACCAGAACAGTATTCCTGTAATGCCTTGAAATTTCAGTGCACTCAAAACTCAACTCTCTGTTGCCGAAGGAATATTTAAACTATAGTACTCAAAGCCAAAAACAATCATAAAGTCTAGGTTTCTTTGAAGCACAGATAAAGTTATTTTTCAGTAGCCAAATTTGAATATAAAAATTTTGAAGTATTCACACGTGCACACACTGGTACTGTGAAAACTGGTTGGATAACTGAGTCTGAAGGTTACACAGTGGTAAAATTATGTCCTCAAGATCATTATATTAGACATATATGTGTGAAGAGAATAGAGTCTTAAATTACTGGTTTAAAAAGAAAATGTGAGGGAGGGAAGAATATTAACACAATCTCAGCCACCAGTAGAAGGCAGGTAAACCATGCACAGAGGAAATACTTGTGGTGATGAGGATCAACACTGAGGATCCCAACAATAGCATCCTGAGGCCAGTGTAGGAGAAGTAAAGGGAAAAGCTGAGTAAAAACCGTCTCATCCACCTTTTCACTGTGTGTACAAATAGCACAGAAGGATGTCTGACAACATGAAGCTCCCTGAAAGCAACAGAGAAATGGAAGAGATCAGGAGGGCCTCCCAACTGGTGCCCAGCTAGCAGCAGAAGAGGCGTTTTCTGAAGCGTGATGGCAAAGCAATCATCATGGATGATACTGCATTTTGCAGAAAGCAGATGTGTCCAATTAGGAGCTCTGCATGAATGCACACAAACAACAGAAGGATTTTTTTCTCTCCAGATCGATATTTTAGTATATTTTTAAGTGGCTATATTTATGATTTAGTAAAATCATGATTAGTGTTGAATATCATAAAGCCATTAGCTTAATACCAAATCCCCCCATCCACTCAAACAGGAAAATGAGGGCCTAAGAGGAAAACTGCATTCCCAGTGTAATAAGTCGGATGCTTCCTGCCAACAAATATTGCAAAATCAAACACTGTGACTGTAGGGAATGTCAAGAAATCATTTTTGCCCTTACTATGAACTAATGAGCAAGATTGTCCTGCATGGGAGATGCCCCTGAGGAATTTGGCTGACTGCTCAAAAGCAGCATGGGCAGTCCCATGAAAATACACCGTGTGCACCAAAAGTGGTGAGGAGATCTAGTCTTTTCATTGTTGTTACTGGTTTCCCTATGTCTTTTTCCTGTGTCTCTATTTCTTTTCTCTTTTAAAGTATTCCTCATCCAGAACCAAATTCTGTCAGATTCTGAAGAGGGTATCTAACTCTGAAGTTTAAGAATTAGACTGAGCAAAGGCCTATGAAGGAGTAAGTGATTAGGTCTCCTTTTATTCAGGAAGGCAGCCTGAAACCAGTGGGTGTCAGAAATGGGCTTTTCTCCATATTGGTCCTGAAAAAGTTATAGCTGTGTTCTAGAGAGATTTTTGCTTTTTCCAGAACACTTTATGACCTCTTTTAAGTAGAAAAGCACTAGAGAAAACAGGATGAAAAATGGCACAACTGCCAACATCCTTGGGCTAGAGGGCTGATTTCCTTAACCATTTAGAATGCAATTGTAAGCCTGAACATGATAAAAAGCAACCTGATCTCATAGCTCAGTAATCTGTGCTTAATGGCAGACAGAGATTTCTTAGGCTTGCTACACCTAGTGTATGTGTGATTTTTTAAAGTCATTTAAATGGTGTTACTGTTGATCTGAGCTACTTTGCTCCTGAGTGTTACTTGAGCTCTACGCTCGAGCACAAAGCAACTTTCCTGCTGTGGGCAACTTTCCACCCATTGCCTCCTTTCCCGCAGGAAGTTCCCTTTAAACTGAGTGCCATGGTTTAACTCCGGCCAGCAGCTAAGCACCACACAGCCAGTTGCTCATTCCACCACTGATGGGATGAGGGAGAGAATTGAAAGGAAAAAAGCGAGAAAATTAATGGGTTGAGATAAAGGCAGTTTAAGAGGGAAAGCAAAAGTCACTCACACAAACAAAGCAAACCAAGAAATGAATTCACTCCTTCCCATGGGCAGGCAGGTGTTCATCAGAGCTCCATCACATATAACAGTTACTGGGGAAGATAAATTCCAGAGCTCTGAACAGCCCCTCTTCCTCCTTCTTCCTCAAGCTTTATATGCTGAGCATGATGCCATATGACATGGGATACCCCTTTGATCAGTGGGGGTCACCTGTTCCACCTGTGTCTCCTCCCAAATTCTTGTGCACCCACAGCCTTCTTGCTGGTGGGGCAGTATGAAAACCAGAAAAGACCGTGATGCAGTACAAGCACTGCTCTGCAATAACAAGAAGTCTATGTTATCAACACCATTTTCAGCACAAATTCAAAACACAGCCCCATACTAGTTACTGTGAGGAAATTAAGTCTATCCCAGCCAAAACCAGCACGGTGAGTCAGAAGCCTCCTGCAAATTACATGAGGTGGCTGGGATCCTTCTGCCATTGCTGATACTGGTAGCACTTGAATTTTTGTCTGATTTTCTTTAACGCCTAGTAAGTGGAGTGGAGTCTTTGTTTTGCAATTCTTTGTTCATGGCAGGAATTCTGGGAAGAGTTCACTACCTGATGGCCAATATGTCTGGGACTGGTCCTGTGCTCAAGGGTTGGAAGTACTGGCTGAGGAAACAGAAATTGCACTATATAGGCTTTTGAAGAAAAGGCTGAGTACCATTACTAAAGCTCAAAAACTGCTATTCCTGGTATCTTAGCTGTTCCCATCTTCTCAAGAAGCAGCAGCTATCAGGCACTCAAGTCCAGTAAGACACTATCTTAAACAATGAACTACGACTTGTGAAGGTCACTGAGGACAGGGAGAGCCAGAACTGTGCTTCTCCATGGATGGAATTAGGCACCACCTGTTTCTGAAAGCAAAGTGAGCTCACTGTGATCCTAGAGCATCAGCTGGGCTCTAAGCAAAGGTGGAAGGCTTATTCCTATCAAATGCTAGGAGGTACAAGGGGCTGAAATTCCAAAAGTTTTGATAGACCTGACCTGCACTTAGTTAACAACACAGTTCAGATGGGTCATTAACACAGACATGCATACTGCAAGGCTGCCAGGAGCCTTTGCTAAGTCAGCAACAAGAGAATTTGGAGCATGGCAGAGTTCTGCTTCAGAAGCAATGTTTTTCATCTGTTGTAATTTTTAAATTGCATGGTGTGTGTATGTACAAAGACTAACGATGGATATGCATTGGCAGGGACACACGCAACTTGTTCATGAAGTATCACAAATAGGCCTCCTCATATGCTCTTTCAGAACTATTGTCCAAAAGTAGAGGCAATATAGTGACTTGTTTTAATGTCTTAGTTCTGAGTTAACAAACATGTGCCCAGGGGCTCCCACTGTAACAGAGCTGGGCCTTTGCAAAGTCAATAGTTTATTTACTGACTAAGAATAAAGCACCCAGGAATATGTTTGAAGATGTTAGCAATGCTTTTCGTTAGCTGAAGATGGCATTTAGATCTTGATCATGGTATGCTTATTCATTAGTTTCAGTGAAATTCATAGGCCTGTTTGCAGGGTGAAAGTCACAGTGAGACCTGGTGGGGAAAAAGAAAGAGAAAAGGCAGAAACTGTCCATTCAGCACTTCGAGGAGGAGACAAAAAAATCCAAACCAACAACTGAGATGATTTCGTGCCTTATCAAAAAACAAGCCAAAGTAACAGAAAATACGCTGAAAGGTGCTAAGTTTCTCTTGCCCTAAAGCTGTTATCAATGGCGCTTGTTAAGAAGTATCTCCTGGATACAGCTTAACCACTGGTATAATTAACTATTTTCCTTGCTAAATACACTTAAAATCTAGACAGATTAATTTGTTTCTGTCAGGAAAAAATAATATTTTCAGTCCCACCCTATCTTCTTCACAAGACTTTTTCTTTACTGTAAATCTCCATAGACTATTGAATTGTCTCATTATTTAATACATTCTTCTTTCTACTTGGATGCATTAAATTAAGGGGGTTGCTTTTCTCCATGCTTGAACATGACTCTACCATCTTCCCTGCACCCTTGTTGAGATGATTTCTCTCAGCCTGCAAGAGCACCTCATCAGCCTTTGCCAGTGCCTGGGAATCTCATCTTTCCCATTTCCTGGGCTTGGTAAAAGGCAACTCTCACAAATCACACATTTTGTGACATTGCAGCTGCTGATCAGAGAAAATCACTCCAACCTGGGATTGGGAAGGGACATCCTCTGTCATTACCAGGATGTACAGTAGCTCATAAAAGCAGTAATTTAAGGAAGCCCTTGTATTTTACAGAGCCTTCCTATGAATGTGTGTGGGCTCCTAGACAGGACAGCAGCTCAGATGAGCGAGGAGCCAAGGAAGGACCCTTCCAGGTGGGATGCTGCAAACACTCAGCAAGTTGATGGAGGGTAGATTTGCGCTGAGGAGGAGCAGTCTTGTCCCGTTGTCTTTGTTTCCTTTTCTAATGACGTTATCACACGATTTCCACAGATGATCCTGCCGCACAGTTGGGTCACAAAGGGTTAGAACAGAGGGCAGCATCTGTACTTTTAGAACTACATTCGACAAAGTCCATTGCTTGAAGTCTGGGTCCTTTCTCCCTCCCGCCCCTCCCCAGCTTCCAGTAATCATTTATTATACAGGGGTTTTATGATACAAATTTGATAATCTCCCATACACATTGGCACTGTTCTAATTGGAGTTGTAAGCCCATAAAATTCAAGCCCTTTGTTTTCATGAAGGCCACAAGGTTTTAAAAGATGCTATTGTACCGCCTAAAACCCATAAAATTGTCACTAGGGACTGATTAAACAGTCCTGAATTGAAACAGTGCGGATTTTGTCTAGGTCCTTTTCATGCACAACAATGCTCTTTTCAGCCCGCAAGACAAAAGGAGGTTTAAGGAGCGATTCTCTGGGAGATTCTTCTAAGATAACCCCATCCATATGGGAGACAAGGTGGCCAGCAGCTGAGACGAAAAAAAAGATTTCGGATGGCAGGAGGAAAAATAAAGGGAAAGGGGAGGGGGAAAGACAACAACAACAACAAAAAATAAAAACCCAACAACCAGCCAACCAACCAATAAAACGAAACCCAGGTGACACAGAAGCTGTGTTTCCCCAGGTCCTTCCCGCACAGCCCAGAGGCCTGATCCACTCTGCACCTCCGTCTTGGCACATAGCCCCCTGTCCAAGCAGGGAAGGAGATGCAGGTGGAAGGACTGGCGTCCCTTCGTTCTCCCCGGCCTGTCCTGCACTGTAGCTGGGTCTGATCCTCCCGCACCGAGGACAGATGTGACACCGAGCCACCCAGGTGGAGGGTGGGCAGCCCTGGGTAAGGTAGGGCTGAAAGGAGAGCGGGGCCATTCTGGCAGGGGAGGCGGCCAAAATCACTCACGGAAACCGGTGTGTGCTTTTGGTCTCCTCCTCATCAGAGACGGCAGCACCTCGCAGCTTCGCTCTCTGTGGGCTCCCCGGGATGTGTAGGCAGCACAGCACATCCCCGGGGCATATCTCGTCCAAAGTTATCCCCTTCCAGGGAATAAATAAAAAAATACATAATAAAACCCCCACCCAAATATCTTCTACCTTTCCCTCAACAGCCTTTCCTCAGCGGCCAGGTTGTCTGCTGGTATCAGTCCCCATGGAGTCTTTGCCCCCAAATATTCCCTCTGCGTTCGTGGTCCACAGGTGCCGTTGGAGGGATGGAAGCAGCCGGTCTAGTCCATATTTCAGGGACCTTGGTTTAGCTTTGTGAGGGGGGTTGGGGCGTTTCCCGCATTGGCAGTTGGCAGAAAATATATATTATTATTTTCACCCCAAAGTAATAAAATCGGTAGCTTATCAAATAGTTTCAAAACATATTTTTCTTGGCTATCCTTCCCCAGTCGAAATTTGGAACGGTTTCAGGCCAAAGGAAAGATTGGCTTAATTCTGGATTCTGCCTTAGCGGCTCTATGGAAGACATCACCGCTTAAAACGCAAAGTCGCGGGGTGCGGGAATCTCCCGAGCGGGAGACTCCGGGCTCACGCTTCCTGTAGGAATTATCACCGCTTTTACAGTGAGAGGCTTGCAGCAAACTTTATCCACCGTTTACCGGTGCATAAGGATAAAATAAACGAACTTGAAAGTTAAATTTGACTGGCGCTATCAAGATAAGTATTTAAGATTTTATAGCACAGGAGGCAATCCTACAAAACAGTCCCAATGGTCAAAACTACACTTCTCCGCCGGGAAAAATTTATTTGCCAAAAATCATTTTATTAGTCACTGGAAGAGTCAGCTATTTTAAAATACACTAGGTCGCTAGGATGATCATTAATTTTTAACAAAGAATCTTTCGAACAGGAGGAGGAGGAGCGCAGGTTTTACAAAATTCGCGCCTCACGCGGCATCCTCGCCCTCGGGTGAGGCCGGCGGAGGGGAGCGTGGCCCCGGCCAGCTTCGTCCCGGCCTGCCGCCGCCCCGGAGCCGCGCTCCGCCGCCCGGCCCGCCCGGCCGCGCGGTGCCCCGGTGCGCCTCGAGCGCCTTCCCCGCTCTAGAGCCCGGGGCTGGGGCGGGCCGCCCCGCGCCCGTGGGATGAGTCCGGCCACAGAGGGCTGAGTGCCGCTGTCACCATCCCCAGGAGACGACGGCGGGGTGCGCTAAGTGCTGGTACGCGGGGAAGACGCCGAGGGCGGCGGCGGGAGGACAGGCTCCGTAGCCCTGCAGGGCTAGGGCGGCCTGGGCGCTGCATCCCGCCAGGGCGCAGCCCAGCTTGGGGCGTGCTGTGGGCGGCGGAGGACTGGCGGGGCAGCCGCGGCAGGGCTCCCCGTCCCGCACCAGGACCGGCACCACCACCCGGCGCAGTAGGGCGGGCGGGCGCGGCTGGGGGCTGCCGGGACCCTCGCTTCGCGCCCGCTTCATCTTGTAGCGGTGGTTCTGGAACCAGATCTTCACCTGTGTGGGGGTGAGGCTAAGCAGCCGGGCCAGCTGCTCCCGCTCCGGCGCCGAAAGGTATCGCTGCTGCCGGAACCGCCGCTCCAGCTCCAGCGTCTGCGCCTTGGAGAAGAGCACCCGCCGCTTCTTCTTCTTCTCCTCGGCCTCCGAGCCGCGGGCGGGGAGCGACCTTTGGGTGGAGTCGGGCAAGCTCATCTCCGGGCCGCTCTCGTCGGAAGCTGGGGACAGCGAGTGGGTTAGAGAGAGGGAGCAGCCGGGGCCGGGGAGCGGGGCAGGCATCGAGGAGGCCGCCGAGAGCTGAAACGCCTCTCGCAAGGAGAGCCCCGGCTGTATACCGGACGGGATTAATCCCAACAGTCAACAAGAGATGTGAGCTAACCCCACGAATACATTAAACCTAGCCCACGGGGCGGAGCGGGCTGTCCCCCTGTGGGGGACCCTCTCTTCCCCTCCGGCAATCCCCGCAGGGCCACGGCTGCTCCGTCGCGCACAGCCCGGGGATTGCGGTCTGCCAGCCCTTGTGTGCCCTCCGTATTTTAACAGAATATGGGGCTGCCCGGTCCTTTCATACCTGCTTTTCACCCGGCGCTCGATTACCTTAATATTTAACTTATCCTGGTGGTATTCCCGCACCCATTCAAAGGACGGTCTCCCCCTGTGCACACACACGCCTGTGTATCTGCGGCACAATTTATGTTTGCGAGGTGCGACCAGTATGCCACACAGCTGGGTTTGCGAGCTGGAGCCTGCCCTCCGCCGTGGCAGGTGCGTGGATCTAGGCGGTGGCGTGCAGGGCACTCCGCGGCAGCACGGGGAGGCGAGGCACGGGGAGTGCTCAGCTTTCGTCTGCGGAGCGTGGGGTGGCCTCAACCCCCTCCAGCACAAAAAGACAGGATTTCTTGCACCAGTGAAACGGGGTGTAAAAAATAATCCGGGAAGGGGGCTTAAACGATAAGCGCAGAGCAGAACAGCCTGAGGTTTTGCTTTCTGCCATAGCTAGGAACACGCACAGACCTACCAAAAAAAAAAAAAAACAAAACCGAACCCAAAACTAAAAAACCCCCCAAAACCAAAACCAAACAAATAAACCAAAAAACCCAACACAAAACCAAACCCTCTTTTCCGTCTTAAGATCGTGGCCGGGACATTTCTGCTGTTTCATTGTTGCGGTTCAGTAATATTTTATAAAATTCCCAGCCTGGATTCCTTCGATCCTGTAGGCTACGTACACTGGAAATTCGCTGCTTCGCATCTTCCTCAAAGGAAGGGGGGAAACAAATAAAAGATAATTGTGCGGAGATGGAGAATTCCTGTCCGTTTTATACTCACAGGGGTAGTGATTTCTGTCTGTTTCTATCCACCCTCGGTACGGCGAGCCAGTGTAGTTCTCCGCTGAGTGGTGATGGTCAGAGGCTTGCTTTATGCTATTAGCATCCTGCTCTGGTAAATCCAAAATGCTCCTCACTGTAAAACTGATCCTGCCAGATGTGGCCATGGTAGGTTGTGCACACCCCTCAAAAAAATATCACCCCAAACCGAACCCCCTTCCTTAAAAGCTGCGAGGAAAGGATTGCGTCCAGTTACTGGGGAATCTCTCGGCTCAAGAGGACCTTCCTTTCCATCGCCACCTAACCCCAAATATTAGTGTCGTTTACAGAGGTGTCCTGTTTATATAAACAGTCCTCCCCACTGCAAACACTGCCTGCTTTCAAACCGTCCCTGTCTATAGGATGCTAAGTACCTGAATTAGTCAAGTGCTAAAGCCCTAATGGGAGTAGGTGTAGCCCCCCCCCTCCCGCCACCCCCATGAGAGAATAACCCGTTACCTCCCAAAGACAGCAGGAAACAGGCTTCATCATTACATATTCTGTCTGATTAGCCAAAAGTGGGGACAGATAATGGTAATTGTTAGCAGTGAATAACATCTTGGGTGGCATGTGGATGACCAACAACCACCCCCCTCCGTCCGCCACCGAAGCCACCAGCGTCCCTTCTATCCGCAGACAAAGTGAATCCTCCCAGGACATCCGCAGAGCCTGCCGAGAGCCCCCTCCCCGCTTCTCCCTCTTTATTTCCCCCCCTCTTGCCTCTCTCTTTAAATCTGGAAGGAATTTAAGTCGTTATTTGTTTTATTTGCCCAGGCTGTTTGCAGTGCTACCTCAAATTCTCCCTCTTGTTGTTGGCAGGTTTCCTACCCTCAACGGGGCATTTTTCACACCTCGGCTGAGCTCTCGGCGAGGAAGGCTGGCGGGTGTGTGCGTTAAGGAATAGGATCTCCGGGATGGGTTTTTTTTGCGTCTCCTGGGCATGGTACACGGAAGGTGCACCTTTTTCTCGAGAAAGATGATGGCGGGAGCTTGGCATACTCGGTCTATAAGGAAGAGTCGGGAGCGGGGGGTAGGGGAGGTTTGTTGCTTTTTTTTAATCACCAGTTTGCGTCGTACTAACCCAGGGAATATCCCCTCGGGCGGGGTGTGTGAGTGACTGAAACGACTCCAGCTGGGGTGAGGGAGAAAAGATCAAACACGGCGCGTCTATTTATCCGCGCCGTCCCTGCCGACCGCCGCTTTATCTGCCGAAAGAGGCAGCAAACGAACCCGAGGACCGGCGCCCCCGGGGAGGAGGGTGCTGACACTGTCTGGGCGCTGGCTCGGGGACGCCCTGAGACAGCTCCGCGGGACAAGCACCTTCTCGCAGCTTCTCCTCCCCTCAGCCTTTCACCGGGCGGCCCGGCCCCCCTGCGAAGCTGCGGTCGGGCTTTGCCCAGTCTCGGTGGCCGCCGAGGACTTTTAAGAAAATACGATAGAGAAACAAGCAGTTCGGTGTGCCGTTCAAATGCAAACCCGCAGTGTCAGGGATCGGTCCCCAGCCGCAGGGCAGCGGTAGAAGTGGCCAGTGGGGGCGATGTTTCACGGGGGTCGCGCAGCGTGGCTCAAGCCGTGGGACCGCAGAGGGCGGAGGCGCCACACGCTCCCCAGCAGCGGCCTTCCCCATGGCTCCCCGCCGCTTTCGCGGGACGGACCGGCACACGCCTCGGAAAGCACTGGGAGGCGAGTCCGGCTGGATGGAGCAAAGTCTGGAGGGAAGGAGACACCCAGCCTCACCCGAGCAGATCAGCTTTCCTTTGAACGCGGGCCGAGGCTCGCACAGCTCATCCCCGACGGGGGAACGGCGCGAAACCCTGCGGCGATGCACTATGCTCCTGGAAAGAGAAACTCAGATACAAGCTGAGATACTCTTCTCTCCGGCCGCTTTGTCGGTTCTAATTTCCCTGTCCAAACAGGCATCTATAAGCTATTGTGTATAGATTATATCTATCCAGCCCCTCTCTCGCCCCCCGGACCCGCTGCCTGCGTGCCCCCGTCAGCCACCGCCCCTCCCCGCCCTGGTCTGGATGTCGCTTCTGGGAGTAGTTACACTTCTCGGGGAAAATGTCAATAGAGCAATAACGACAAGGGGAGGTGAGATTTATATCGGCGAGATTTGTGGGCGAGATGAACGGGGCACAAGGCTCCATTTGGCCAACTTCCCGCATATTTCTTCGGGACTGGACAGGCTCCATATAAACGATTCCCAGGCCGTGATTACTGCAGCCACCTATCAAGCGTGCCTGGTGACAGTAGTTATCTCCCAGCTCCGAGCACAGCCTCCCAGCCGTCCTGGGTGGTCGGAGCGAGGGGAGCACAAATACATGCCAACTGCTAGGCTGTGAACAAAAGGGAAATGTAGCCCTATGTCCCGGACCTGTTGGAAGCATTTGTTCCAGTCAAGATTTTGCATTTGTTCAGATCTGGAATAATAGGTGATTGACGCCTTCCCACAATGTGCTTTAACTCTCCGGGATAAATCGGAGCTTGTTCCTTGTTGTCATGGTTTTCAATAGGGTTCAATGGGATTGAACCACTATCGACTCTGCTTTACGTCTCCGGCAGCCCCGTCCATACAAATTTATTAGTTACGTCTTTTTAAATGAGATTAAATTGAAACGACGTGTCCGTCCTCGGCGGAGCGGCTACTCCCGCGGTCGCCCCTGTGTCCCCTTCGGCCCCGACTGCCCGTGTCACCGCCGGGGCAGCCCACGCCCGGCGGAGGGACTGGGGGACCCGGCCCCCCCGCTGCCAGGTACAGCCACGCTCACCTGCCCAGGCCCGGCCGGCAGCGCCGCTGCTGCCCCGCACTCCCGAGCGCCCCGGGTATAAAAGGCGACCGAAAAGTGCTTATTAATATCTTGACCCCGCGGGCAAATATTTGCTGAATGCCTGCGCTGGAGAGGAGTTTCGGGGGGGGTCGACTAGAGGAGGGGAGGGGGCCGGGGTTCAGAGCGCCAGGAACTTATACAGTATCCGAGGTGGCTCTTAAGAGGAGTTTGCCAAGGACACTCTAAAGAAAGTGCAAAAACTTTGCAAGGAAAAAAAGTCAGGATGAGAGAAAGAGAGTCTACTTCAGTGACCTCTCTTAGCCTTTTAATCTATTTAACATCCTAAGCCCACAGTGATGTGTAGAAATAAGTAAATGGTACTCTCCAAGCCTTAAGAGCTCTTCAGCGTCAAATATTTGCACTTACTCTTAGAGTTTTTCTCAAATAGTGCAAGACACAATTCTGCCTTGGACGAGCCGAGCTGTCTAAATATACCTACGCATTGTTATCTGCGGGAAACGGTTTGCTTCAAAGGCAGAATGTAATAACCTGAAAAGTTTCATCTCTTGGTTTGCTTGAGACAGACTTGGACGCTTTTCAGCTCTGGCTGCTGGGCCTCTGATGTCGGGGTTTGCCAGTTCAGATTTCACTCTCTCCGGCCAGACTCCTGCGTGTCTGCCCGCGGGACCCTGGGCCTGCCGTGCCCCTGGGGAAGGCATCCCTGGACCGAGAGGTGGGTTTGCCGCTCACCTCTCTGTACAGGCCGCTACGGCGGGTGTCCTTGGCGTCCCACCGAGAGCCGGCTCTTCCCCGACGGTATCCGCGGGGAAGAGCCGGGGCAGTAAATTCTCCGGGGCTGTTAACAAGTACGCGGCAGGGCCCACGCGTGTGCTCCGCCCGCAGATGCGGCGGGGACCTATAGCAGGATCCGCCCCGCCATGTGCCCGTCTCTGCGGGCCCACGGGGTGCGACCTTGTTGGCCTCCGTGGGCCCGAGGGCATGGCTGCGTGTGCCCAACCACCTCGTCCCTCCAGATAAATCCACAGAAACACTTCGCTCCCCCCAGCCTCCCGCCCGTTTAAATTAATTTTCACGTTTCCAAGGGGGTAAAGAAAAAAAGCTTAAAATCTTTGCTTGTTTCCACGCCGCTAGCAGCGCACTTTCCAGCTCATTCACCGACAACCACCCGTGGCTGCGGCTCATACGAAATGGGGTAGGAGACGGAGCTTGGGACCCCGGCTGTGTCCCCGCAGCCGCTGGAGCGGACGAAGTGGGGGCGCGGAGGCCGTGCCGCCCCCGCATAGCGGCTCCGCCACCCGCGGAGGGCGGTGGAGGTAACCCTGCAGCGGGGACCGGGCTGCTCCCGGAGAACAGGAGCTTCAGAGCGCGTTTCCTGTCCGAGAGGCGGCCCGGCCCGCTGAGGAGATCCCGGGGCTGGGTCAGACCGTCCCGTCGGGACTCTCGCCGCGCCCTTGCCCGGCACCCCTCCTTAGCAGCCCCCGCTGTAAAAACACCTCCGACCACCTGAGAAAATAGCGGCTTTTTCTATAATTCTTTTTTTTTCTTTCTTTCTTTTTTTTTCCTACTTGAATGGGTTCATTTACTGTGCTCAGTGGAGGATTGCAAAGCAGATTGACCAAATCGATTTACGTGAGATGCAGAAATCAAGTATTTTCCTAAACCAGTTGATTGTCCCTACACTTCGATAGAAGAGGAGAGAAAGAAAAAAAAAAAAAGAAAATATTATCAGTATAGTGTCCGTCTGGCTCTGACTGGTGTAGTCCCGGCTTTGAGGAGGAACTCTCCACAGTACATGTGCAGGGCCGTTAAATGCAGTATACTGAATTGACTGAAATGAAAACCTGACCTCACAAAAAATAATATGAATTTTAGAATTTATTTTAAAACAGGGAAAATTCCACCTTTTATGTAAAACCAAAGAATTCTTTACTTCATTTTTCTCAATAATGAACTTTCCCGTAACTTTGCACTCTTTTCCTTAATCATCTGAAAACAGTATTTTTCTATCTTTCCCTCTCAACTGCAAACCAGCTTTAGACTGAAAATTACTGTAACCCCTTATTTGTCTTTTTGCTTTGCAACTGATACTCATTATAATACGCTTTCTAATTAGGGCAAGGCTGTGGAAGGCATGGAATATTCCCTGTAGGAAAACTGGTTTCTATGTATTTCTGTATGTTGTATTTGTCTCTCTTTCCCTGTAGAATAATGTAATTTGCTGTGCACATTTCCTGATACATCTGAACAATCTGCACCTCCTGCAGCTCCTTTATTTTTTTTTTAATGACTATTCTTTATTTTAAGTACCTAAATACATCGACTTTAACCTATTAAAGACCTCAACAAACAAAATAAACTTCTTCCTTTCGTAGCCAATTTTGAAGATTCTTATTCTCTGGTGCACCAGCTCCCATCTCATCCAAATCACAACCTCCTTTGCTATTAGTTTTATTTTGCTGGGGATTTTTTGTTTCGGTTCGGTTTTTTTTCCAGAGCTCATTATTTTAAAATAAATAATAGTTATTAAATCTAGTAAGTGCAAAGCATGCTATCCAAGACTTACACTTTCTATGAAGCCCTCCATTTTCTATTCTGCATTTAAGCAAGAGACTTTGCTCCTTGAAGCAGGGATGCCCCACAGCATTGGAGGATTCAGGGTTGAGTTTTTTGTTTGCTCTGTGTGATCATCCCAGAGGAATTATTTTGCAAGTTCAGTGAAAGCAAAGAAGCAAGGGACAAACCCCGCCTTGATCTGTAAGTTGGTTTGGGACTAGTTTGTGCAGAGCCAAACTGGTGTAGGCATGAGAAGTGCTAGCCAGTTGCTTGTTCTTTCCTTCCTTTGGGCTCCTTGAAGTTCAGCTCTCAGGAAAGACTGAGGGGATGGGGCTTTTGCTTCCCACTGGGGTTATTTAGCTCTTGAAACTGCAGCAGTTGCTCTGTTAAGAGCTGGCTGGAGTACAAGCTCTGTACCTACCACAGCTGCAGTGCCATTTGTCTCTTTGCCCAGTTTTCGTCCCACATTCTCAGCCTTCATGGGATGTATGAAGAGGCAGGAGCAGCTTGCAGCTGAGGGGCAAATTATGCCCAAGACAGGGCATAGTCTTTGGCCCAGATTCAGCTCGTATATGGAGCATGTGGCCTCTTCCCCTCCCTGTATAACAGAGCTGTGCAAGACCCTTAGGCTCCAGGGTGGAGGTGGTACATCTGGAGCTCAGGGGCAGCCAGTAGCTTCAATGACCTTGAAAGGAGCCATGCTCAGGCTGAGGCAGCCACCCTGACCCAGATATACATGGCATTTGAGCATCTAGCCACTCTTTCCTTCGAAGGAAATTAGGTGCCTAAAGCCCCTTGAGAATCTGACCCCAAAAGTGAAGTGGGTGGTGCTAGGAAAATGGGGTGAGTGGTAAGACAGAAGGAAAGTCTTTGAGCAGGTGTTGAGAAATGGCAGTAGAGGACAAAAGTTTCCTTGCGAAAAGCTGTCCTGTTGACCAACACCATCACATTGAACAGACATTCATAAAGACAAAAGGCATTTTGTGCTTTGGATAGTTTACAAGGACATATACTTGATTTCAATGTGTAATTCCCTGTTCTGCACTATATGATATCACTTACATTTTAAAGTAGTCATTAAGTTCTTCTATTAGTCAAATTCTACTGAATTATTAGAACAAAATCGGCAGCCAAAATTGCAGAATTCTACAAGATCCCTTTATTATTTTCGTAAGGCTTTATTTTCTTCCTCTGTGACATGCCAAGTCACCAAAAGGCTGGGCACACACTGATGGACTGGCCGTCACATACAGTGACTTGTGAGCAGGCTGCTGCAAAGTCAAGAATCTGCCTCCTGTCACTGAGACAATAAGATGGGATTTTTCTCAAGCCACACACACAAACCTTCTGTGACCATAATTGGGTTTGAGACTTTTGACCATCTACCAAATTTGGTTGAGGCTTTTTTTTTTTTCCGATTTCAAGCAGAAAATAAGATAGTGTGAGCTTTGCACATTGTGAAAGTATGCTAAAAGACACTTGTAGTTCCCAACTGAAAATGTTTAGGAAAAGGTATCTCATGGCTATTTCCAGAAAGAAAGATTTGTTCCTGACGTTGCAGGTAAAAAGATATGAGTACTGAAATTTAATTTTAAAATTTCAGTTTCTAATTACTCTCAGGCTGAGTTTTCCCTACTGTTTACACACTGCTGACTACAGCAGCCTTTAAAATACAGAGTAAAATAACTCTGCTGACTTCCTGTGCATTTAGCTGGGTGAAGCCGTGATGGCTTGGGCATGCCACACAGAGAGTGACAGAGAGGTTTTGGCTGTACAAATTACCATGAGGGAGTTTACGGGGGAGTCACTTCCAGTACATAGCAATAAAATCGGCTTTTGTATTTGACTGTACATGGGCCAAAGCCCAGATATAAATGTCTCCATTTCCACATAATTAAAATTCAGATTATTATTTTTTCAGTTTTGTTACGACTTGATATTCAGCTGAATTTTTGGTCCTGCAAATGTATGTTCAAAAAGGTTGTTCCAGGTTTGCACAACAAGAAGCTACAGTTTATTTTCGCTTATAACAAACTCCACACATATAATTCTCTATACTTTATACATGTACATGTATACACACACCTTTGATACCCATTATTTAACGTAATATTGCTCTTTATATTTCACACTGATGATTCTTCTTCTTTTCTTCCTTGATGTCTGTCTCCACAGCTGACTTGGTTTTCTTCTCTCAACCCATGATTTAGCTCTTTTTGCCCTTGTTTTTCCCTCTCCACAGTTTACATTTTAAAGCTTATTTGCAGTCATTTTCTGACAGTAACATGAAGTGCTGAACATATTCTATCATCAGAGGTTGCATTAAGAAGCCAGGACAACCTGTGATAATTTCTCTATCCTGTTGCACTTCCTTAAATGCCATTAATAATTTTCCTGTCTTGTACCAGAAACAGTGCGGTCAGCAGGACTAAGGAAGTGATCCTCCCCTTATACTTGGCACTGGTGAGGCCACACCTCAAATCCTGTGTTCAGTTTTGGTCCTTCACTAAACAAGAAGGACATAGAGGTGCTGGAATGAGTGCAGAGAAGGGCAACAAAGCTGGTGGAGTGTCTGGAGCACAAGTCTGATGAGGAGCAGCTGAAGGAACTGATAACCTTATCACTCTCTACAGCTAACTGAAAGGAGGTCATAGTGAACTGGAGATCTGTCTCTTCTCACAAGTAATAAGTAACAAGACAAAAGGAAATGGCCTCAAGTTGCACCAGAGGAGTTGCCTCACCACATGAGGCAGATCTAGTTTGGGTCAGATGCAAAAATGTAGTAATTTATTTGAAAAAAGAAAATCAGTTTATACAGTCATTTTACATGTAGTGAGACTTTGCTTGTAGTATCCCCTTATTTTCTCAAAGGTTTTCTCAACAGTGCTTGTAGTATCCCCTTATTTTCTCAAAGGTTTTCTCAACAGTAATTATCAAAGTCCAACTTGAGTAATAAAATAACACGGTCTAAAGGAGGTGTGCTAGATGGGGATGGAGGAAAATATGAAATGTAGTTTTGGTTCTGCCACTTTTATCCCATATGGTTTTGTGCTTTCTCAATCTATTTCCTTGCCTTTAACATAGGGTCAGATTCTACTAAATTGGCTTTCCCTGACAACTTCCATAGTTGTATGTGGTGTGATTTTTGGGTATCCATATGGTGCATTAACTACATAAAATGCTGTAAAAAATTCTAAATAATCACTTGTATGAGTTTGTGGGACAGGTATTTAATGGAAGTATTTGTGTTTCATTCTGGATTTGTGTGTGTGCCATGCTTTTGTTCACTGAAGCTATTCAAATGGTTGCAGTTCTCAAGACAGAGAAGTTATGATTCATATGTTGAAACAGCTGCTGCAAGAACATTTCAAAAGAAAAGTTTTTTGGTGTTTTACTCACCTGCAGTGACATCATATTAAGTAACAACTTCCAAAATGTGACGGCTGGAGCTCCCATAAAAAAAAAACCAGGAGCAATTGCTCATAAAGTTTTCAGCCAGGCACTAATACTGTTGAAAAAGGAAAAAGTAATTTTTACTTATGGGTAGCAATTAACAATGTAGATAAATCCAATTTGCTTTCACACCACTTCAGCCCCACTTGTTGTCACATTCCTCTCCCAGCACAACTTCATGGCAATTCTCAACTGTTGAGCACACAACCCACTGTCTCGTGAGAAGTTAATCTTTATGAATACTCACAGATGTACTTTTCGGGCTTTTTTTACCTTGAGTGGACTTGCATGATGTTTCCGAGTTGTGTACTCCCCTTGAGGTTACTGTGGGCAGGGGCAGGGCGTACTGGAGAGCAGTTTAATCCTTGTGGATGTAGAAACAGGGCAGAATCTGAGTCTACTTCATGCCCTATGAAAACAGCCAGCAAATCCCCTGGCAGGTTTGTCAGAGAAGAGGCGAGCTGAAGCATCAGACAAACCCTGAACACACAGGCTCAGTGAAACAGGGGATACGAAAAGCCAAGGGGCTGAAAGAACACACAGTAACTAATAGTGAATAAATGACTGCTGACCCTCCCCATCTCTGCCCTCCTTTTCAAGCTGATCCCAGAGTAAGGTTGTACATCAGCTGTTTTCTTTAAGAGTGTGCAGTCAGCTCCACACATACAATTTTAAACTCAACTGAATCATCTGATAAGTTCTCTAGTGACTGATTGTGTGCTGACTTCCTTCCTAAATTAGAATACATTGAGTTAATAATGCTGGAGCCCTTGTTTGTGATAATATTTTTTGCAGGTCAAATACTAACCACTTAAAATACCTAGTGGTCAGTTCTGTTTGAGTTAGAGCAGTTTACTTTTTGGGTACTGCAGCTAAGTGAGAACTTTCACTGAAATTCTCAAAATTATGATATTCCCAAAATCAGGTTTGTGAATATCCCTGTCTACCTCCAGTCTTGGGCATTGGATGAATATAAAAAACATTTCCAAGATTTTCTTCCTCATATTGCAGTGCTTAAGCCTACTGACAGGAAGGAAGGACAGTGAATGATTAATTTTGAAACAAAACATTCCTGCCAGCCCTCTGCAGCTAAATGGAAGTTGTGGTGACTGTGGAATTTATGGAGAGTATTTCAAAGTGAGATATATTTATCCCATGACAACACTCTATTGCCATGACATTTTTTGGTATACCTTTAATAATGAGCAACTTTTGTTAAATAGTTTACACATTATGGAACTCCTTACATCAGTGAAAAAAATCTACTTTACTGGTTTTGGAGCAGACATATTCAATTTTTAAAAAAATTTTATTTTTCTTTTGTTTTCCCTAATACATTTCTTTTCCCTGTTTTTTATCCAGTCAGCAAAAACATCTATAGATTAACAGTACAGCTGAAATTCCAGCTCACATAATCATATGTATTATGGCCAACATCAAACAGATTTACAAGACTTAAAGTAATGATTAATAATAATGGCTTTAGAAGGCTGATTTCTTCTGTGAATTCAGATCTGTTGCATTGATTTAGTAGGCATTTAAGGTTAAACAGTCAACATAAGATTGCATGATCCGTATTTAATCTGATAAATATTTTATGTTTCTTTACAGCAGCAGCTGGTTTATTTTATGTATTTAATCAAAGAAGTGCTCTGTAAAGCTATACTGTGCTTCGGTCCATAATAAATGTTTTCTTTAGAGTAGGGAGAAGTTCAGCTGTGCTCACATAGTTACATTATGCATGCTTTCCTGCTGTACCACAGGGGGGAATTACATTTGCAAACAGAAAATAAAAATGGAATGGCAGAGGGGGAAAAAAGCAAACACTCCTTTTAGTGCCTGTCTCGCGGACACATCTCAAAACACTAAAGAGAAATGATTGAAAAAACAGTGCTAGCAATGATTCTTCAGAAATCACAATGATTAGCATCCAGCTAAGGGCTGCTGAGCCCAACTGTGTCCTGCCTGTGGACTCTGACCACAGGGAAGGTAACAGCGCCGGTGCTGCCAGGAGCTGGAGGGGCCACGTGCACAATGGCTCAAAGAGCGACCACCCAAAGTGGCGCAGTTCAGTATTGAGGATGCACAGAGACCTGTATCAGTTGACCTCAGCCTGTGACCAGCGGAGTAAAGAGTCACTAACTCAGAAAGGTAACTTGTGCTCTGCTCTTTAATGGCTTTGTAAATCAGCATAAGCACCTTATAATGAATGCAAAAACTTTCTCGGTAACCAAGTGCAACTGAGATGGGATTGGGAGGCTGGGGCATTCCTAGGAGCAAACCTCTAGCAGCATGCAGAGCCCCAGCTGCTCTTTTTGTACAGTACTGTCTGAAGCACCATGCAGCAAACAAGCCAGGCTTCTAGGCAGTGTTGCAGCGCTCAATTTAAAAGTGTGTGTCTGCAGTTCTGATTGTTTAGGTCACCAAAATCAGCAGCCTCACATTCCGCCATCAGGAGTCTTGAAATGGAGATGGAAAACCGTGTCATTCTTACAGTGGCAGCAAGACAGCAAGGAGATGTATCTTAACATCCACAAAATCAGTTCTTAAGCTTTCCTGGACCTAGAACAGTATTTTGTGCTGCTGGGTGCTCCCAGGATGCCTTTTTGCACCTTAAACAAGTGTTTGGCTTGGGATGCAGATGAAAGATACTGCTTCACTTTAATGTTACAGTTTATTGTGGTTTTTGCTCCTCAGAGGGTTTTAATTTGTTTGGATGTGACAGCTGTGTTGCAGCTGCAGGCAAAATATTCTGTCTTTCTTTAGTGTCAACAGCAACATTTTTAGAAATTTCCTGTACTGCCTCGTTTGGTTCTTTTATTTTTTCCAGCTTTTATTTTATGTAATTAATCTTTGTACACAGAGTGTTTAAGTTTGTGTTCTTCCTGCTCATTTTTGATCCTCATATGCTCTGTTTGGTGTTTCACTTGTGCAGTAACCACTACAGAAACATTTTCCCTTTTCCTCTTCCAGATCCAGAAACTCAGGCTACAGAATTTGCCTATGACTAGCATATGAAATGCATGTTATATTTTGTGTACCACACTCAGTGAAGGGAGGCCTGGCTCAGAACACCTTCAGATTATTCTGCAGCTCTAATCCAATTATTTGAGTTACCCTAACTATAATACATAGTAGTGCAATACAGAGTCAGAGATTGGATTTTTAGTCCATTGTGAACATGTAACACTCACTGACATGGGTCTTAGTCTGAGATATTCTCATTTATTCAAGGCAGCTCTCCCAACTCAAATACATTGACCAAATCAATATTGACTAATAAGCTCTCAATACTCTTTTAAATAAACACACACTCAGCAAAAGAATAAAAGATAAACAAAACACAGGTAGACCTATGAAAACCAGTGAGTATTGAGATTTTGTTTTACATAAAGCCACATTTTCAGTATGTATATATCTCTACAACCCCAATGACTTGGTGGAGCTGCCTAGGTATAAACCAGTTAAGTTGCTGGCTCTAGCTATTTTATTCCTTCCTTTATTGCCTTACTATTCCAGGCTTACAGAACAGACAGGAGAAATGAAGGCTTACAACACTTGAAAATGAGCTGAAATTTTGCACTGCTGGTTAAGTGTTTAACTGCTTGTCAAGGTTAACAATGTGTTTAGTGTGCACACATGAGGGAAATCTTAAACAAGTGGATTTACAGAAACAAGTCTTTGCTAGACTGAGAGTATAGAGGTCTATAGCTACAAGTTGGAAGATAATTGCTTGAAAATATTGCTATAAAAATAAACCATAAATCTCCACAACCAGCTTCAGACAATGTCATGGGAACAGGCTGCATGCCAAGAAACAGCAGGGAAGGTAAGAGCTAATGCTTACTCCTTTGCGTCCAGCAGCACTCCAGCACGGACTGTCCACTCCCAGCCCAGCTGGATGCCCAAGTCAGGCTTGTCTGGCCAGAAAATTGCATCATACAAATAGGAATAACAGAGAAGGGAATCAGGCAGCAGAGCTTCCAGACTCTACAGCGTTTTAGAGAAAGGATTGCACTAAAAAGAGATTTTATCCAGAATGCAGAAAACTCCCTTGCTTCCTTTTTCTTTTTCCCTTTTTCTTTATTTCTTTTTTCTTTTTTTTAAAATTTATTTTCCTTTTTTTTCTTTTTTATTCTTCTTCCATACAGTGTCATGTATAACTAGACTAAGGAATGACAGCTGGCACAGCTTCTGTATTCTGCCATAAGCCCATAAGCTTTTATTGAAAATCTACCTCCTCTGTCCATTTCTACAGAGCTGTTTAAAGACACACTTGTTATTAAACAGCTATGAGTATACTTGAGGTGGCAAAGGCAGAGTGTGTAACAACATGCTAAAGGCTGCGGTCTGGCCACCGCCGGTTGGAGTTCACTTCCAGGGTGTCCTGGCATGAGCCTGTGTCCCTTCAGCCAGTGGAAAGGACAGTGCCACAGCTTCTGCTTTTTTCCTAACAACTTCCTGGCCTTTCAACATCACTTACCATTCCTTTTCTGCTAGAAAGCTGTAAACATCAAGTAAGCAGCATGGCTTCTGTGTTTCATGGTTTCTTCTAGGTTTGAACTTCTCTTCCTCTCCAGCTTTTTTTGTGGGACATAATCTGAGATATACTTTAGCCTATCAAAAAAATAGTCACTATAATTAGCATTCAGCATCAATATTCTAGAGGAGTTACACAGTTCAAGATGTTATACTTACATCAGAAACAATCACTGTAATCTTTCTTAAGATCACTACACAAGTAAATATTTTCAAGTATTTTCAACACAGGGTTTTTTTGGATATAATATGAAAAAAACACGCTGCAATGCTGCCCCTAAAATGAGCTAATTATAATCGTATTGTAATAGACAACCTGGTTCTAAGGTCCTTTTGAAAAATGATATCCTGCATACACAAAAGCTAGAAATTAACCTTCTTTGAAAGCTGTTTCTTTTACATTTACATGATGTCAGGACTTGGGGCTTTGAAGGAAAAAAATCAAATTGCTATAAATCTGTGAGACTCATTGGCCCTACAAAGGTCTCATCCCTTTGCTCTGACAATACAAAATGCCTTTCCAGAGCATCTGCATTGTGTTTGTATCTACTTCAACATACTTTGATGTTTATTGGCAGAGTGAGGCCTTTAGTTTAAATATCAATCCACACTTCCATCTTTTACAGTAATAACATATCAAATTGCAATCTTGAAGAATAAACATTATTCAGGGGACTTAAATTAAAAGGTAGTGGAGAATGAAAAATGCTGATTAAGCCCTAAATGCCATGAGGGACAATGATTTTTAGTGGGAATATATGGAAGAAAAGAAGAAGGAAGGAAGAAAAAGGAAGAAAAAGACCTTCCTTTTTTTAGGAAGAAAAAAGTTGGCAGAGGTTTTCCTGTAACATAGCCATTTGATCCTGTTCAGAAAGATGGAAAGACAAACTGTGCTGCTGTTTTTAAGGCCTTTAAAGTCATGTGTTGGGAAAAATATCAGCCCTTGCTAAGTCTGCAGTCTTAAATGTACAGCATCAGCATTAAATCCTCCAGGGAATGAAGCTCGCTGGCAATCTTCTCGTACTCAGTTCCACTGCAGCTGGGATGAAGGAGATCAGTCCATTCTGACAGTGATCCCAAACTAAACAGTACACTTTTTCGATCTGCAGTAAAACGAGTGGATGGAAACAGTTCTTTCCCCAGCAAGTGGAGGATTAATGGCCCAGTGCATGTTGGAGCTACTAGCTTGTATGCCACTGACTAATACTCCTTACTAGAAGTCAGTGAAGGGCTCGGAGAACTGAAGCTTGTGGAAATGCATCAGGTGTTTATGTACATGTTCTGTGTGTAGGTATTATGCTACCTTCTCTAGGGTAGGCCAACTGGCATAAACAGTAAAAAATCACACAGATGTTAGAGGCTTGTAAGTAGGGCCAGGAAGCTGCTGGGACCTGCACATGAGAAGAAAACAGTCTGTTTTCCCCCTGCCTGCATTCCCTTCTTTGTAACAACCTGAAATATTTCATGGCAGCATAAAGACAGCACAGAAAGGGAATCCTAGCAATACTTATTTTTAAAGTGTCTTTCCTTCCCAAACAAAGTCCTTTAAGACTGGTAATAAAAAGCTCTTGTCAACCTTCCATTCCATTTATTTCTCTGGCTCCACAATGTGATCTTCCTCCTTGCATCCTTTCTGCAGCCCACTGCTAGTTCTTTGTTGTCTGAAGACTCACTAAGATTCTAACAGTTTACCTAAGTTGCTCAGTGGAAAAGTGTCAGAATATTTCATTTCATCAGCTTGAAGTACTCTGCCTTTCTATGCTCG
Source organism: Gymnorhina tibicen (assembly GCA_013399875.1). Classification (NCBI taxonomy): domain Eukaryota; kingdom Metazoa; phylum Chordata; class Aves; order Passeriformes; family Artamidae; genus Gymnorhina; species Gymnorhina tibicen. The sequence continues at coordinate 1,002,082 of VXAZ01000687.1, read as the reverse complement.
AAGCACTTTAATACAGCTGTAATATTTTGACTTTAGCAAAATAACAAAATAGCCTAAACTGCAAGCACTGAACTCAATGCAAAAAGATTGAAGTTTATTGTTGGTGTCTTTTTGAAGTATTTCATGTAATGAGCAATTTTGATATTTTTATTCTGATTTTAAGCAAGAATAGGGGTTTTTTTTAGGGGAAAAAAGTGTCCCCAAAAGTGTTAAACAGAAATTATGAATTTTGTTCTGTCCTAATAAAAATAGGTTTTGTCCAACCATTAATTACACATACCAAAAACATGATTACTTCCCCCAGAATTTAGTCTTTTGATTATCACTGAGCATAACATAATACATAGATTGCTAGTTTTCTGGGGAAGAGCTGTTCTCCATAGTCAATTTACCTTTACTTTTAAACGTCATGGTCATTTGCATTTTCCTTTGCCTGATCACATTTCTCTTGGGTTTAAAACATTAGGGTCTTCTTGCTCCTCTCCCCTCTCAGGCCACAGGATCCCCAAACCACAGGAGACCTCCCAGAACAAAGAGAATGTTCTTTCCCCTTTGTTTTAGCCCTGTCCCCATTGCACTGTCCACTGCCCTTGACTCCTCTCCATGCCACGAGGCCGGTGTGTGAGCCTACCAGATCACCTCTCCTCCCAAGCCCCAGGTGGGGCCATACAGGGCAGGCTGGGTAACTGGGTAAGCTGTGAAGTCCATGCCTGGCACCCAAAAGGTTTTGGTAATTAGCAGGATAAATGCAGAGCTCAAGAGCACATGCAGCAGTTAAGCCCAGCCTCATTCAGTGATGTGACTTCTGTCCCAGAAGGGTCTAGACATTGGAATCGACTCATGTGGAATTAGCTGTTGGCAAGGAACTTATGTCATCCCAGTATTCCATAAACTACTTCAGAATCAAAACAGGTATTTGATTTGGTTTTTGTCCTCAAATTAGCAAAGGTACATAGGTGAATCACGCAGGCCACCAGCTTTGTCTTACAGCTCAGAAAAGGCTGAACATCCCCAACATTTTCTAGACTTTTCTCTCTGGAACAAAATTAAATTGCTCCAACAAGCAGCTAGTAACTGAAGGGAACCTATTAGCTGAAGCTGAGAGGTTGACTGCAGCTCATTCAGAGGGTGAAAAGCCCTTTTGTGGGGGAGTGAAAAAGGTGTGTGGTTTTCCTCAGCTGTTCCACCCTCTTCTAATTTCATAACGACTCAATCCAACAAACTATATAAAGCAAAATACTTTAAAACCTTAACTACAATTAGAGGTTCTATGGAATCAGCAATAATTATAATAAATTGGACCACCTTTATTTGATTTCTGTTTACCTCAAGTCACTTTTCACATCCAAACAAGTGTGTATGGTCAAAAAGCAGCAATTCTGAAGTAAACGTGGGAGTACTTAGAAATGCTGTGATTATTTTGCTTCCTAGGAAGAATTTTAGCAAGCCTAGGAATTTTTGCTGTTGTTGACTACAATGTGTCTTCTTGGCCTTTCAAGATCAGAAAAGCAAATATAAGAGGGATATTGTGAGTTTTGCAACTCAACAGACATCTCATTCTCTGTAACTGAGGTTTTCAGCCTAGCAGATCGGGATCCAGGGAGTCAATGTATCCAAAGGTCTGCTCTGTTTTCCTCAAGGTAATTCATGACCTTTGAAAAAGGAATCAGCTGAAGAGTCAGGCACAGAGATTAAGGAGGAAAATCTTTGTGTTGTGGATAAAAATCATTGCTTTGAAATGTTACTATGTCCAAAACCAGCCAAAGGTACTGCCCAGGTCAGAGAACTACTAAATATGAAACTCACTAGAAAAATAATTGAGAGTTCCTTGTTTCTGCCCATGTCTTAATGAATTCAGTGTCAAGCTGTGAAACTCCCTCACTGATGCCAAAAGATCCAACAGAAAAAAACTGAGTGGGAAGAGGATCAGTAAAAACACGAAGATACCCTGAAGGAGGAATTTTGAAAAAATAATTCTAACTGACATATGTGTTATGTTAGCTTCACATTCTCACGTGGGCAGAAATCCCTGATTGCCAGCAAGTAGACCTTGCTCTGACCATGGAAAGCAAATAGAGTCTCATATAATCATAGAATAGCAAGTTGGAAGGAGAACTCAAACATCATCAGGTCCAAATTTTTTTGTCAAAAGCACAATCTAGACAAGATGGTCCAGCACTCTCTCCACCTGAATATTAAAATTGTCCAACATACAATGAACATGAAAATTCTTAGAAAAAAGAAGAAAAATGAAAAGACTTTTTTTTACACAAATACTGATTTTTTGAAATTTAAAGTTAAATTGATGGTACTTTTGCTGCAGTTTTGTTCTACAAAATAGTATTACAGAACTTGATAATATTACGTGTATTTTTTAATATTGTATGTTTAAACTCAAAAGGTTTGGAGACTGAGTCTAAATTTTCTATTTTGCAATGTAAGATTTTCCTTAACGTAGAGGTGTGTCAATATAAAAAAAATTTGTTGTACTTTCACATACAGTTTTGCCATGGTACTGTGATGTTTTACACTGTGTAATATTCATTTATTTGAAAATATTATCTTGCAGGAATTTCTAAATTCTAACTAAATTATATATAATCTCCTTTCAGTGTTGAAGAGGCAAAAATATATCCAATTTTAATTTTTAATTTTTTTTCTCAATATTTCTAGGGTTTTTTCCAGGACAGGAAAAAGGTGAAAATTTTTTTCAGTGTCTTAACTTCTGAAAATCTCTAGTTTTGGGTGTTGTCTGGTATCACAAATTACCTGTAGTTCAGCTTGGATCTCAAGATACAAGCTGGAAATGTTTCCCTAGGCCAAAACAGGCCCCACAAAGATCTGCTAGTTCCACTGCCTGCAAAGGGAAGGCCTCTTCTTCTTCTGGGGGAATCCAGGTCCAAAATGTGGGTGCTTGTGCTGTGCATCGGGGGCTCCTGAGTCCTGGGCTTCCAGGATGAAGCAGCTCCAAACGGAGAAGCTGGTGCATCTATGGCCAGCCCGTGCACAGTGCATTCAGCACACTGCAGGTGCATCCAGCTTAGTACATGGGCACAAGGCAAGGGCACAGCAGAGGTGCACAGAATCTCCAGACACCTTATGCATGATCTGTGCTGTTAATGTACACATGAGAGTTGTCTGGGGCTTCCAAACATCTGGGAACTCCAAGTAAGTGGCTACATTCCTTTTCCATCTGGAGAACATTTACATAGAACATCCATGCTAGCTGTCATTCTGTTCCCTTATCTCTTGAATGACAGGCAGGAATGAGGAGGGCAAGAGGAATTACTTGTATTCATTACTTTTGTTTGTATTCTGCATATTTACAATATTTTGCATTACTGATGCTCAGGATTTCTGCGGAACCACAGGACAGACATTTCCACAGGAGCAACATGTCCTCTGCTTACAGCAAACCAAATTTCTATCTCAAAGCTTCACTCCCAGAACGCCCATAAGGCAAGTGGGCAGGCTTAGGTCTTAACTTAATTAGGTCTTAACCTAATTAAGACTTAACCTGAATTTTTTTTTGCCTTGTCCCCCAGAGTGTGACAGGAGAACACTAGATGTCTTCAGGCCTTCGTAGTGTCACAGTGGAGGAGGGCTCTGAAGACAGCACAGGAGCAATTATAAGTGAGCAGGTTATGTGGACAGCTTATTGTGCCCCTGTTCCACTCCGCCCAGTTCCACAGCCTGCAGTTGTGCTTTAAGCAGAATTTCAGGTGATGCCACAGAGTCCCCATCTGGCATCAGAGCAAGGGTTGCTAAAGGCTTCCCACAGGCCAGCGCCTCCAATTCCAGCAACAGTGATGCTTTCTAGGTGATTCAGTGGCCTTTACAGGGAATTTTGACAGTAAACACTAAGGCAGGGGAGATGCAGCCGGGCTGAGCTCGCCGCGGCTGGCAGCAGTACGCAGGTATCTACCCCCCTCTAGAGGCAGCAGCGTGGAGCATCGGTTCCGTGAGCAGAGCTGATGGGAAGTTGCTGCAGGGGTTCAGGCTCTGCTGGCTGCCACACCACTACTATACTTAATGACTCAGGTTATATTTCTTGCTGCAGAACTTGAATGCTCACATCTCCAGCTATTCGCTTCTGTAGAAACCCTATGTGTCTGTCCAAAGTGAGTACAAACCCACCACCCGTTCAGTGAGATTATAAATTACAGACGTCTGCTCAGGTATAAAAAATAGTGAAAAGTAGCAGAGAAATCAGTTTTTTGAGTCAGTGTTTACTGTACAGGAAAAAAAAATCCAGCACATATCGTGGGGGATTTAAGTATTTCTTAATATTTTGCCTTCTTTGATTCAAACTAAATCACATGGTCACTGCCTGTGTCTCAAAGGAGTAACTTTATTTGGGGTTTTTGCATGTTAATCACAAGACTGCAAAGTTTTTTTAAGCCCTTGAAAAACTCAGCACATACGCACACACACACACATTATATATATATATATATATATGTGTGTGTGTGTGTGTGGAGCCCCTGTGTCTGACATGCTCTGAGCTCTACCCTTCCAAACAGTAGCTCATAGAACCCTGGACTGACACAGAAACCTGCAGGTATCACAATTATTATGCACAGACACATCAGATTAACCAGTACAGATGTGGAAATATGTTGCATGACTGTTGCAAACCCACCTGGCTCAGCTGAAGATGGAGGGCTGGAAAATATTATGGGCACAAGGAACTGTAAATGTACCATCCCTTAAACGTATGTAATCATGCAATGCAAAAATCACACTATTGTATTAAAAATTACACAGCAAAAAGACACCATGGTCTTGAATTTCAGCTTTTGGAGTTTTATTTTTTCAGAAGGTTCTGCTGCTGCAGCCCTTAAGCTCTCAGAAGTCAAGGTGAGCTTTGCTTTATGTTCAGAGCAGGGTAAGACAAAGTAAAAAAGCACAGTTACGATGTTAAGGCATGAATTATTTTGATGGACACAGACAGGGATGTTCTGAGTGGAAGGACAGAAAGACTTTAGAAGAAGGAGTATCATCTGTAAATTTGATTCTCAGAGTGCAAATATGCAATCACAAATGTGCAAGGGTTCACTTCATTTGGACATCTTCTCGTGCAAATTTTCAGTTACATCATACATATCGTCCTGATGATGCAGGAATTCTTTATGGATGTGCAATCAAAATGTGTAGGTCTGTGAGCATGGGTCAGAGGGTTTTACCATCCCTGTTCTCATGAGGGTCAGGAAGTTTGAAATGAACTAGGAGAAGGTAATAAACTTCCAGGATGTGTCCCATTTTTTAGTTCTTTTGTTTTGCGAGGCCACAGAATTAGAGAGTAGTTGATGTTGGAAGGCACATCTGGGGATCATCACGGGCCAACCCCACCCCTCAAAGCAGAGTCAGTTACTCAGGGCAGTGTCTGTCTGGGTTTGGATATCTCCATTATAAAGAAACCACACTCTTTCCAGGCAACTTGTTCCCATTTTTTACTACCCTTGACATAATTCTTTTTTCCTTATGTTTAAATGGAATTTCCTGTTGCAGTGTAAAGATGAAACAGAGGATGCTGATGTTGCTTTTACCTCTGTAAGGTATTTTTGAGGCAAAATACTGAAGGGAAAAGGGTGTATTCAGAGAAAAGGGAGGATCTGACATATCATCACATGTGGGTCTCCAGTGCTAACACTGTATGTGTTAGGAGTTCACTGTATATGTGAGGTAAGAGTCCTTCATGCTGTTGTTTCTGCACAAGTTATCCGTAAAAGCTCTTGTCTGAATCTGTAAAATCCTTCTTATGTAGTAAAATATGATCATTATAAATACAAGACATCACCTCAGGCAAGAGAGCTCCTAACCCAAAAATTGCTTAAGGTCTGGAGAGTATTGTGGGTACATGTCACATGAGCTCTCTCTTCCCTTATTGCTACACACACCCCCACACCCCTGTTTTGGGCCACTGCTGAAGACGTGATACTTTGGGGTGTTTAATACTTTGGTCTAATACAGAATTGTTCTTCCTTATGTTTTTAAAACTCCAGTAAATGCTGCACTACTGACTCAGTGTGCTTTGAAGCCAAGAAATCTTGAATGCCCTTGGCATTCTCTTGAATACTACTGGAATCAAGAGATGAAGCACGAGCCCATCATGTGTCCCAACAAAGTCAATTCTGAAGGAAGAAAAGAGCACATACAGACATGGTGTTGCAGCCTGGGCAGTCTAAAGAGGGAGTCTTTCTGCAATGGCTTCAGGAAAGCTGTGTTTGCAGAGTGCCTGGCTCACTGAGGTCATGGTTACAGCCTGTAAATGATGTTAAATTACCATTGAATCTCAGCTTTTCTGTGGGAGGTTCATTTTGATGTTTTGCTTCTGACTGGAATTTCATTCCTTGTTAATCTCTGGGTTTTAAACACAGGGAATCTTATTATGGTTATTGATTATCATTATTATCAATACTCTGCAGAAGAACCTTACTAGGTAAGAACCCTTGGGTTACTCTCTCCAAATTCCTGGTCTAAGATTTCCTAGCAGTCCAGGAAGAGATTCTTCTAGTCTTTGAACTACACTTTTTGTGAGAAAATCTGAACACTGACACAAATCCCAGAGAAAAGAGGAAAACATTTCATTAGACTTGGTGGGTTCTCTGGGAATATACATTCTGGCAAATACTGTGTGTCTTCCTAGCAGATTTCTGTGCTTTTATTTCAGAAAACCTCAGAACCCTGGGGTAACAATAGTGACTGCTATATCACCTGTTAGAAGGAAATTCTCAGTTTGCTGCTCAAGGTTGAGCCACATCTGTAACATTTATCTCATACTCACCATTGAGAGAAATTTCAGCTAGACTCGAAGCCAAATAATTCAGTGACTTTGTCAACATGTATTACTCAAGTGATGGAAGAAGAAACAAATTTGTTTTGATTAGGTCAGTCTGAAGGAGTATTTCTATGCCTCATTTAGTAGTGTATTTCTTCTGTAATGGAGAATAGTTTGAGTGTTTTCCTAGACCATTTTTCCAGAGAAGAGATTAAACTTGGTACAAGTTTATGGTCTGATTGGGGGTATGGAATGTCAGATTTGCCACAAGATTTGATTTTATATGCAGATGCTGGAGGGGGGCTGTGTCCATAAAGAGAAGGAAAAGAAAAAATATTTTCTGCAGGTTACTTCAGAAAATGTGTTACGAATACACCTGCAAGCCTTCATTAATATGAATGACATAGGAAAACATTCACACTTACACACATACCCACCATTAAGACTTTCACAAAAAAAAGCTTGAGTGCTCGGTTCCAAAAGAAAAAACAAGAACTTTAATTGATTATGACTTGTGGTGCTAGTTTAGCCAAAGGCAAAATTGTAGTTGGGCACGAAACAGATTGCACAAAACCACACTTTTTCCAAGCTGATCACATGTTCCAATCAGGAAACTCACTTGGCTTTTGGTAAAACTGCTATGATTTCTACAGATCTGCAAAAAGCAGTGATGTCCTGCTTATGCGGAGTCCTCTCCATCAACAATTTTTTCCTTGCTGTCTCTTTTATAAATCATGTTCCACAAAATGCTAAATAAATTTATGTGTGTGCATATTACAAAAAAACCAAAACAACACCAAAACTAAAGAAACAAGCCAAACTTTGCAAAAAAGGAATTAGAAAGCAAATTACTTTGACTTCTTAATACAAAACTGGAAATTATTTTTAAAAGGTCAGATTGTATTAAACAGGAAAAGAAACATTTCTTACAAAATAAATCTAATTTGAGTTTCTGTCTAGAAGAAACATGATTTGCAAAACCAAAATTCTGTTGTTATGGACCTGCCTTGTACTGTGGACAGTCCTCCACTTAGAGCAAGACAACTCTCTGGCTTCTTCTCTTACACCATTTCTATGGAGCTCTGAACCTACTAGACTTGTAGGTATAAATAACATTTTACAGCTGTGGGAGTACAGATGCCGTTCATTGAATCCAGTGGAAGCAGAGCAAACTTGAACTTGCAGCATAGATTAGAATTTCAAAGCAAAATTCTTCTTGGTGTCCTTTAATAGTGGAATAGATCCTCACTGTAATTCCTTTTGCTCATCATGGATGATCTGTCTGTAACTTCAAACCCAGTGAAATGCATCTTAGACCTGCCTCCAGCCATGTCTAACATATCTGCTGGTTGAGCAGGAGAACAGAGTAGCAGGAACATAGCATCTTTATTTTACGTGATGCATTCCTAGAGTGCATGGAGACTAAAGAGTTATCTGTGCAGAGGCACAAGAGTTTAATGAGTTTCAGAAGGAAAGTGAATTTATTTTAGGTGTATTAACACTGTTTTGTGAATAAAGCAGTTAGAAAAGCCAATGCAAACATTGTGTGATGTTTTATAAATCTAGCTTGTAATTGTTAACATATGAAGCACACTTATTTTACTGCAACTAGAATTGCACAGTAAAAACTTGATTCATGAAGGCATTATGCAATGATTAAGTGGGGTTTCTGTGAACTTAACCAATAAAATAGTGCAGAAAGGACACGTCTGGAAGTTTCACTGGTCACTAAAAGTTCAGAAGCGGGCAACACACAGGTGTTCTTGAAGTACCAGCCAGTGCCTGCTTGCAGCAGGGAACTGTTTTAGTGTTAGAAGCGTTTCTGAAGAGGTGTTTTCTACATAACCTGACACACCGCTTCATGTAGTTATGGTGCTTCAGGCAAATTAGGGCAAGTATTTTAAGTATCAGGCTTTGCCCTAAAATATTAATATGACAAAGGGAATCTGTGGCATGAGCCCTCTTTGATCACTTTCTGTATATTTAAACATATTGTCTTCATCAAAAAGTTTCTCTTGCTATGTTGGCCACATATCTTACATAGGTGTTGGAAGCACTGAAATATGACAAGAGTTAGGAGTGTCTGCATTGCCCCAAGCTTGGATATTTTTTTTCCCAAGAAATAACTAACCCAATATTGCTAGTTCTGTAACTCTGTTAAGCCACTTAACCAAAGAGCCAATTATAGCTCTTTAACTAAAATTAAAAACCTTAAAATAATTGTACCTGTGGGTGAGGGGCAGGTGTGATATACCACCTTACTCTTCTCTTGATCTGCATGGTAAAGTAAATCCCATTGTAATTCAATTAGTGAACTAGTCAAAACTGTAATTGCAAATCTCCTCTCTCTAAGGCAGGGAAGAAGGATGGAAGAATTTCTGGCTCTTTGTTTGCTGCTGAAGCCGTGTACATGTCCATGAGGGTGCTTTTACACCTAATACATCATCCCTTGCATCTGGAGTGTGCTAAGAGCACTCGTACACTCAGCTACAGCAGCCCAGCTGAGGGGATGCCACTTGTTACTCAGTACTTTAATCTGTGCAACTACCTATATCCAGAACTGGTCATAAATCTGACTTACTGTCTCTCCTGTTTTGGAGAGACTGAGAAAAAAGGAAGCAAAAGCCTCTTCGTCCTGACAGTCACAGATGCACAGGGCAGAGATCATATTCTGGATGTGGAATATGTTGGGCTCAACTTGTACCAGTTCGCCACAGCCCTGCACATGCTGAGCTGATCATGCCGTAATATCTCCTTGGCTCTGGACTGTGTTTGGACAGTAAAGGTTGGAGGATGAAGGGGACTGCAGGGCTGTGCTACCATACTGGGCCCCATGGCCAGAGGAGTGGGACCAGCTGTTCAGGAATAAAAGGAGTGTAAATCTTCTGAATGTCTCCAGAGAGGCAACAGCAATCCAGACCACTGATTCTCTTGGTCCTTTTGTGAAACTGTTCTGAATGCGCTATTGCTGTGTTTCATTCTTTTGCTAACTGCATGGGATTTATCGGGACACCACATCACACACAATGGATCTGCTCCTGGTGTGATTATTCTGGGCATAATCTCAGCTATTGTCTGATCACTGGTTAGGGAATGGATATCAATTGCATAATTGCTGAGCAAAACCTGCTGTTGTGTCCCATACCCATTCCCCCTAGAGGAAATGATGCAGCTAGTTAACATTCCCAGGATGCTGGAGGCATTAACACATATAAGGATGGCAGTGTCTTAGGAACAATCATCCCAGAAGAGATTCATATTTGATATTAACTATGTGGATCAGAACTTACGAAAGACTGAAAGTGTCTAAGTGCATTTCTGCCCATGTGAGTCCCGTGTCCAGCAGCCCACACCACTGACTTCCACAACACCCTGCTCCATTCCTCACAGCTGGTACCTGACCCTGAAGGTATCCCTTGCCCTGCACACCCATACGTCTCTTGCTGGGCATGTGAGCAGCAGGTGAAATCTTTTCTGTAAGGAAGAAGCTCCCATATAAGCCTCATGGGATTCACAGAACAAGCATCCTCTCACCTGTCTTTCCTGGCATCCCTGACCTCTTTCAGGTGTGAGGCAGCATTATTGTTCCTAGGGCTGCTGTTCTCAGGGACCCCTCATTAATGATATACCTAGTCTAAATACTTTTCAAAACCGAACCAGTTTGATGGTTTTGGAGCTTCATGTCACTCATAAGCTATACCTTTTGAAGAAAATATGAAACATACTATCTAAAATTTATTAAACTCTTCTCCTGTGACCTGTGATGCTTTCTTTCTCACAGCTAATATTTCAGTGTAATTTTTTCTGGTGTCACAGCCAGAAAGGTATCTCCACAGAGAAAAATGCAGGGTGCCCATTTCCCTTGCTGCTGCTGGTTTTGGGAGATAGGGGACTGCAAGATTTGGCCTGCACTTCCCACCATTCCCAACAGCAGATGAGGCCAGCCATGATTGTCTCTAGCTCAGCCTTGGACAAAGAATTTTTAACCTCTCTGAGTAATGACTTCCAGCACTGTGCTACTCTCCTAAGGAAGAATTTTCTTTTAAAATATGATCTGAACAAAAGATGTATTTTTTCTTCAACTGAATAACTGAAAATACTTTCAGAAAATGTGAGCTCAGCCTGGTATGTCTGTAACATCTTTCAAGTTTTACTTGTTTGGGTTTTTCCCCCCAGAGTAGTCTAAGAAGTTCATCCCGCACAATTCTTAGTGAGTACATGAGAACGCGGGTTTACAATGTCACTAAATAATAATACGTGTTAAGTCACATTTAGAATAATCACAGAATCATTTCTGTTGGAAAATAGCTCTAAAATCATCAAGTCCAGCCTTTGGCCAAACATCACCTTCTCAACTAGACCATAGCACCAAGTGCCAGGTCCAGTCATTACTTGAACACCTCCAGGATGGTGATTGTGATTCTTGAACACCTCCCTGGGCAGTCCTGAGGAATGCCCTTAACAACCCTTTCTGTGAATAAATTCTGCAGCTTCAGGCTATTGTCCTCTCATTCTGTCATCAGTTGCCTGGGAGAAGAGACTGACCCCCATCTGGCTGCAGCCTCCTTTCAGGTACTTGTAGAGACCAATAAGGTCTCCCCTGAGCCTCCTTTTCCCCAGACTAAACAACCCCAGTTCCCTCAGCCAGTCCTCATATGACTCACTCTCCAGACCCTTCACCATGTCCATTGCCCTTCTCTGGATGCACACCAGGACCTTAATGTCTTTCTTGTAGTGAGAGGCCCAGAACTGGACACAGGAATTAAGGCATGGCCTCACCAATGCCAACTACAGAGGGACAATCACTGCCTTGGTCCTGTTGCTCACATTTTTTTTGTTACAAAAATAGTAAAAAAATCAGTTCCGCTCCCTAACCTCACCTGTTTGTCACACTCTCCCCTCTTCATTACCTTCTTCCTGTGAATGTAGCTGAGGCATCCCCTTTGGTTCTTTCTACGCTCTCACCTCAGTTGGTATTGTATGAAATCCCTGGAGGTCCTGCATCTGAAACTGCTTTCCAGTATTCCTCTGCTTCAACTTAATTCAACCTTTACTATGAGTAAATATCTTCTCAGTTGTCATCACTTTCTAATTTCTGTTTTCTTCTCCATTTACTTATTGCTAAACTAACAGTGCCTGATAACTCTGCAAAAGCATTTTGGGTTGCAGTGCATATGAAAGCTGTGATCCCACACACAATGATGCCTTTGGGCTGATATGTTCTTGAAATTTCTGTCCTCAGTTCATAAATATTGGAGAAGTCAGGTATAACTATTCTATTTCTAATGGAGGGCCACCTGCCATGTGAACCAGTCAGAAGAAATTTATCGGAGGTGCTTTTCACGATTTTTTCAGTCAGTCAGATGGAGGTAACATGAACCCATTCGGAGATTCTCTTGTGAAGTACCCAGTGCAGCACATATTTTCCCTTCATTATGCACAAGTAGCTCTTAGTGATACTGATGGAAATTACAGGTGTGCACATTTAAAGTGGAATATAGATCTATACTGTGCAAATTACTTCAGAAAACAAACTTGGTTTATGGACATGGACTGTGCAGAGCTGAGCAGCAGTATATTTCAAGCAGTGTTCCCTGCATACCACGTAGTAAAGGGAAAAGGAAGCTGGGGAGCAAGGGAGAGCAGAGATCTGGATTTTAGAACTACTTTTAATAACAGCCATGGAGGATAAAAACTGCAGAGTTTTGACTAGCTTCAAAATCACTTCTCACCTCTGGTTTTGAAACCTCCAGCCCAATTATTTGTTTACTTGATAGTGCTAAAGTCTTATTCTCCATCGTTATTTGCTTGCTAGTAAAGAGCCAAAAAACCCCAGCAGTCCCAAGGTAACCGCACAAGTAAATCACTTCCAGATGATAAGTCACACTCTGATGGCGAAAGCAGACTTTACAGTTTCAGTGTGCCAGGTAATACACGGCAGTCACCCAGTCACTATTAGTTCTTGGTAACAGCATATACACATACTGTTGGGTTTGGTTTTGGGTTTTTTTTGAGCTGGATTAGGGTTGGCTAATACCACATGCATGCAATATTTAGCTTGATTTCAATCACAAAATCTCCCAAAAAGAAAGACAATTTTAAAGCACCTATTATCCCTAATCCCACTTCCATAAATCATATTAATAATTTTTATTGTGATATTAATTGAACAGCAGTTTGAATAGCCATCGTTAGGAGTCTGTATATGCTCTATCCATGTGCATGTTTGTGAAGCCATCTTTACACACATGATCACTTCATACCTTTCCCACAGGATCCCTAGCTCATTCACTGCTCAGGGTGGGTGTCATTCATTTATTGAAAAGCCATTAGATATTTTGCTTTCTCCATGTGTTTAACATGTGGCCTAAATTCCTATTAACTACTGACAAGTTGGTCTTGATCTTAAGAAAGAGTTTTAATTTAATTTGTTTCCCTTGATTTTGATGACTGTAAGCAGTTCACAAATGCGTATTTATTTTCAGATCACCCCTATTATTATCCCTGTTTTACAGCTGGAAATAGAAGAACAGAGAAGTGCAGTGATTTTGTGCTCAGTTTAAGACTCCTAATTTGTCAGGGTACTTACCATTATGTAATTTTTTTAGATATTCAGAGCAGAGCTCCCACTGAGTACTGCTGCAGCTGTGAGTGTTCAGCTCTTTTCCAAGCCAGACCCTGGAGTCTCAAGTCAGGTATCCATATGACGGGAAACATGCAATTAGTGACCATGGTGCAAAATCTGGCATAAGAACTTACCGATGTTGTACAAGAGACATGTAGCACAAGCAGGCAGGGATGCATCCAGTTCTACAGACTGACATTCAATAGCTTTAAGCAAGATCGTGTTCATTGTTTTCCCCAATCCCTGAACTTCATTCAAAGCACACCATTGCCTCTGAAACAAATGAGTAAGGGGCTGAGCATCTCTTTTTACACAGTCCTGACTTACCTTGAGCAACCTGAATACAGGCCGACACGTCCTCTGTGGGAAAAGAGTGTGGCTTCCTCTATTCCCAGTGCGTTGGTGTGAAAGGGGGAAAAACTGCCCAGATAACTTCAGCTCTGGCACTTGTTAACTTTGCATATTTGCTTTGGCAGCTCACAGACTTCTCTTAAGAGAGTGTTTGTAGGTAATTTCCTAGGTTCTTAATGAAGCAAAGTGGAAAAACAAAGATCCTATTATGTGGCATCATATTAACACCTCTGTGCCTCACGCTATTGGGGTTAACTCTTAGCTTCTCCATATGGGCTTCTGCCCTCTGAGTTAACAGGGTAATTTGTAGCAATAATGAGTTGTCAGCTTCTCTGTGGACCAGAGGACACCTTTTCTAGGGGCTGAGACCAGAGCAGCGCCATGACCCAGGGTTCTCATGATCCATTTTCTGCCCTGCATTGACCAGTGAAGGGGCTGTAGTGTCTAACAAATGTTTGCTCCTCTAGCTCTGTCTTACTCCCCTCTAACCACTCCTGTTCCTTTCTCATATCTGGCTCCTTTGTTCAACCACTGCTGTTCCTGTCTCCCAGCCAGTCTCAAATGCTCATTCTTTCTCTCTGTCAGCCTCTTGACTGAAGGTGCTGGTCTCTCCCATTTGGGTTTTAAATCCCAATCCCGCTGGGTCCCCACACTCATCCTTCCACTTCCTGAATTCTGCTTCTTAGCTCCAGCTTTTTGACCATGTGTGATGTTTCAAAGCTTTATCCCTGTTTCCTTGCCCCTTTTGATACCTGATATGTATTCCTCTCTGTCATCATCCTCTTCTACTTTAGTCCTCCTGCAGCCACAGAGCCCCACAAGAAGTGCTGAAGTAAATTACCTTCCACTGGGATAAAACCACCTGTCATCATCTAGCATGTCTGCCCTCCTTACTACAGCTACTTTTTTTAAATTACATCCCTTCAGGATGTCCACTTACACTTTTACTATAAATAAGTAAGACATTTTTCATCCTTATAGCTATGCTGCTCTTTCTGGAAGCAATCTGTCAGATTAATGTGACTCAGCCCTATAGAAGCTAGCAATCAGTTTTTCAGGGAACATAATTTTTTTGTGGCTGAATTAATGTGTATGTATGTAGTGTTAATATCGATGCTGTGATTCAGTGTTGTGTAGCTTTTTACCAGGATTTCAGCAGGGGTTTGCAGCAGAGGGCTGAGAGGTGGGGCCACTGCCTGGATTTCTTTTTGAGCTTCCTCTGAAGAACGCAAGGCTTTGCTAAAACAGACATTGCTGAAAATAAGTAGAAATAAGGGTATGGAGAGAAAGCACATGCTGCTGTTTATGGGGTTCAGCTTTTAAAAGTAATGCTTTAATATTTGGGTACAGCTAAAAGCTTTTATCTTCAACGCAAGAGGTAAGTAAATATGTATATGGATATATCTATACAGAGACACTGATACTGATACAGAAACAGACACAGCCCATACTATGGGCCTTATGCTTCATAATCTCTGTGCTTTCAAGTTTAGACCATCAACCCTTGAAATAAGGGGAAGATTTGCACTTAACTGAGGAAGACCTCGATCACACCTTCATGACAATCTTTCGGTTTGGTCTGTACTGAGCAATGGACAGGGTGAAGTACTGGACATGAACAAAATTTTACCTTGCCTGTGTAGTTTTCCTATCACAGGCACAGGGAAAGCATGGTGGTGTAACAACTGTTTTAAAACAGTATCCTGTGTGTGTGGCTTCCGCTCTTCATGTGAATGTGCATTCATAAATAAAGTCAAATATTAAAAAAAAATCTGACTAGTAACAAGGTAATTAGTCAAGCAAATGTTCCAGAACTGTCATGAGGAGAAAGAAATAGCGATCTCAGGTTACTTCAGCTCACCATCAAGATCAGCTCTGAGTGTGAGTACAAAGCTAAACTATTTCATATGCTGCATATATGAAAATGGAGATGGAAAGTGATGAGCTCTTTATATGCCCCTTTCCAAATAAATTTGGAGAAGAGCTTAGGTGGTTAAGCAGGTCCCAAATGGTTTCTGCTGCTGAAATAGTCTATTGATGCTTTATTTTTCCCTTTAGATTTTCCACAACATTAAATATTTTAAACTACCAAATATTTCTTTCTAAAGGGGAATGGAATGAAAAGATGTCTTACATGATTTATTACAAATTCAGAGGGAAATACTCCCCTTGTAAATAGTTCTAAAAAAAATAGCACCATCAATTTAAATGTTGACATGCTTAATATTTAAGTGTCATACTGAACCAAAGGCCTTTAAGGAGAACTTCCCACGCAAAGGAGTTGATTTCAGTGGCAATTGATTGAAATAGGGCTTCTGCTTTCCAGCAGTTGATCTCTCTCTGAGCCTAATTTTGTGATTTCCAGTGCAACTTGCACCTAATTTCATCCTGCAGGCTCCCATGCCACAGCCACCCCCACACAGCAGACACCTGGGCTGAAACCTCACCAAGTGCATGCCGATGTTTGGGAACAAATGGATTCTACAGCACACAGGGGCTGACACTGGAAGTCGGAGCCCTGACAGGACTTTAACTGGTGCTTACCTTCTTCTCAGCACACACTACTCCTGCTCAGGCTGTCTGCTCAGGGATGGTAACAGTGAGTGCAAGCAAGCACAAAGTGAGACCGAATCATCTTATCAGTTGCATACGGCGCAGCCTTCCAAAAGGTTCTTTGCCCTCACAGCTCAGTTTTCCTTTGGCAGCTCACACAGACGGTGAATGCCAGCTCTTCCTGAGGTGACTGTGGCTTCTGGCCACCAGTCCAGCAGCCTCTCCAACGGGGCAGAGCGGTGTGCATTCTCCAAGCTGCAGGGTGTTCAATATTCAACGCATCAAAACCTGTAGAGCAGCTCTTATCATAAGCACAGGCTGGATTTCCACTGGAAAAAACCCTCCACACATATTTTGTTTTATGTTCTATTTATATATTTATGATTTTAAAGTTTGTGTGTATTTAGGGAATTTTTTTACCATTAAACTCAGTGTTCTGGAAAAAAACCCAACTTAATTTAGAGAAACTACTCAGCCTGTTTTCTGTCTTTCTGTTATTATTCAATATGAAAAGGATATTGTAAGTGCATATTCCACTGAATATGTGGTTTGGCAGTGAGGGGCTATTCAGCTGCCCTGCTTCTGCCTCAGAGTTTATTCAGGTCATAAACGAGACATATAAGCATTTGAGTTAAGATTTATAGTTACATTAACTATATCAGAAGCTTTTTGTACTTAATATAAAACACACTCTAGGAGCTCAACATTCCTTTATTCCACAATACACTCAATATTAGACGTTACCTCCTGTAATTACTGACATTAATAGCCTCAGGAATAGTGGAAAGTGAGTTAAACGCCAGTGTGGTAGATGTAAATGGGACTTTATAGTACATGTCATTTGGAAATATTGTATGAGTCATTAAATTTGTACTTAATATTTCTTCATTTAGTAATTAAGCAATAACCCAGCAAAACAATGTCCTCACTTTAACACATAGGTCAGATTTTGTTATAAAATCAGTAAAGTGGTTGCTAAGGATTTAATTTAAATCCCATGAAAGATTCAACCCAGTCCTGACACAGCAAAATTGAACCTCTTGCAGACAATTTTTAGGAGAAAGTGGGGACCAGGATTTGTGCAGCTCTCTCCAACACCTCTGAGTGACTCATGCAAGGCTTTAACCAGTATTACATAGCATAATTTTCTTCTGGAAAGGAGGCTGAACTCTCCAGCAACTCAGGCAGGCGATCTTACCTGTCTGTCTTCAAGCCACCCAACATTTGTTAATTTGGAGATGTTATTTTTACCCCAGCTCCCTCAAATTATACTTTTATAAGTAATCTATTTTAGAAAATTCCACATCTTTCATTGCTTGTTCATTTGCAAATAGACGTCCATTCTAAGCCATTGCAGAGAAGCAGACCACTGCTGCTTCACAAAGGTCTTGAAAGATTGGGAAAGTACAAGACTGGGGTTTCTTAAGCAAGTAGTGTCTCCAGAATGAAGATGCTGTCTGAAATGCTTAAGATGATGAACATACCTGTAGTGCACACTTTTCTCTACAGTCTTTTACCTCTATGTATTGATAGAGCTGACATCCACGTGCACGCAGTAAACATATTAGCACTCAGACGATCCCTTTTTAGCTTGATGCTAATAGTATGTTACGGCGAACAAAGAAGAAAATAGAATCCATATTTACCTATAACCCTGGTCTATTTTGAGATCCCAAGACTTTTATGTTAATAATAAAAACACCAATAAATCCTCATCTCTTTGCTTTTTAAGTCTGACAGATAGTCTTTGAAGCACCATTGCATTTATTTCTTCCAACCAGATGTGCAATTTATGTTTTATTTGAAAGCAAACCTTAGCATTATAGAAGACACTTGTGCTAAAGTAATAACACAAATATATTTTCCATCACTGGGTAAAATCTTCTCAGGAAAGTCTCCAGTCCCCCTGCCATATTCCAGTGCCTTGCTGATATTCTTGGAACAGCTTGTTTGATACTGGTAAATCACATCAGTCATTTCACAGAGATCTCAATGGAGTCTGTCTGAAAACAGAATTAATAGGGTAGGTTTAAGCAGGGAGACATCTAAGCCCCCAGCCTGCATTTGCAAGGAACACACTATAAGGAGAATGTTTAAATGCCAGTTTTGAAAAAACCTGCAGTTTATTTCCTTAAAAAAATACTCAGAGAATCACATATGTGACTTTTTCTAATTGTGCAAGAAACTTTATGCCTTTGTGCACATTGGAAATGTGCAAATGGGATATTTGTTTTTTGTTCTCTTACATCTTTATTAGTGTAGTTTGGAGCCCTCACACAGTACAGAATTGAAAGTAAACACTTCAGGGATTTTGAACAGTTCAGCTGTGGTACCTATAACAGAAAAAATGCAGAACGACATTGGTGGATGATTCACTGGAACTTCCAAGTCCCTTATGGCTGGTGAAGGTGACCCAGCAAGGGGTCCTGATGCCAATATCTCTTGGTCCTCCCTAGGGTCAGCTACCCACACAGTTCCAGCTCACACAAGTAAATGTCCCTTAGCCATCACTGTGAATCATTCCAACAGCAGAGTTTCCCTCCACTCTCTGAAAGGTACAGCAGATGCCTTGAGGCTCTCAGACGCTGGAAGATGTGTGCCTTGCCAGGTTAGAGATACTGACAGCTGTACTTCCGGCATATGGTACTGCCACCCATCTGCCTTGAGCCTTCAGGAGTTTACTGACTGGGAAAAGTGTGTTCCCTGAGGAAAAAATTCTAATCCGAAGTGGGAAGGAGTTATGGACCTTTACCCCTGCACCTAGAAGGAGACATGCAGCATTACTCACCTAGGGGGGACACAGCAGTCCAAGAGGTAAAACAGGAGGCTGAGCTGTGGCTGTCTTCTCTAAGGACATGCCCACGTGGACTTCTGGGCTTCCTGAAGGAACATGGTGGTAACAGTAAGGTAAATGCCCTTCCTCCTCACTCAGTAAGGTAAAGGCAGTCCTCCTCCTTAAGGCGGTCCTTCTCATTACTCATCCTTTTTTTCCTGTGTTTTCCAGCCTGGAGTAGGGTTGGTCTGTGCCGTTTTCAGTACCTTAAATTTACATCTGTGCTTTCCCTAGAGATGAACTGTGGAAATCAAGTGATAAGTCACCCTCCCACTGCTGACTACCCATATAGTTATTATTGATAATTGTTTCTACTGCAGGTGAAGCATCAGGTAGGATCATGCCCAGTTGTGCTCACGGTTGTACAAAATATAGAGCAAGATACAGAAACATTTCACAAAACACTAGTCCTACATAAGGTGCGTATGTGATGTGGTAATTAGAGTTACTGTCCTCTTGGTGGCAGAATGAAGTCTATAAAAATAGCATACTGAGGAACCAAAGGATCACAGTAATTTGTGTCAGTTTTGCCTTCCGATCTATTCGAAAAGTCTTTATTAAAAAGGTAAGTAGCAGTAGCAAAAATGCTGCCCTGGGAGCAGTTCAGATGTATACTAATTGCAAACAGCTCTGTGCATTCATTACATATCGTATGGCTCCTCCTAGTGAAACCCTGCAGAAACAGTTGTGGACTGATTTTCCTCCCTTCCAGTACTTCCACCACATCCTGAACTGCAATTACTTAAGGAACAGAGCAGCAGGGGGGTGCTGGGACATTGTGGGAGGGAGTGCAGCAGTACTGTTTTATTATCTGCAGTTTTACTTCATAAACAAAATTCTGCCTTCAGACGCCTGGTTTTGGCTGCTGCTGGCTTGTGTGGCTTCTTTGCATGTACATGTTTCCCAGTTACCAATTGGGCCTTCATAAAAAAAAATAACTATCTCAAGGAACTTGAGCGAAAGCATAAGCTGTGAGAGTTTGAGCTTACAAGACAATTGTCATCTGTTACACAATATAAATCCTCCTTCATACTTTTTGGTAGCTCCTACCCTCTCTGAAAAGCACAGCAGGTGAATCGTGAGGCAAAACTTGGCTCTATGGCTTCTAAAATATTGCACTTTGTATTCATACAGAGAAAATAAATATTTTATCCGAGTTACTTATTTGTAATTATAGTTGGATATTTCATTTGGGTAGTAAATATCATTTTTGCAGTTTAACCAGTTTTGCTGTAATGATAACTTCCTGTTTTAGTCATAAATAAATGCCAACAGCAAAAATAGAAAATAAGGTCATAGGGAGACAAGAATCTTCATTGTCAATGAAGTTAAAAATGGAAGGAAACAAGCAAAGGATTTGGTAGAAATATTAAGAACTCACACCTTAAAATTTCTGCAACTTTTTATCTGGAAAACTTTGAAATCTTGAGTTAATTACAGGAGATGAAAAAAGCTTCACCTCTGAAAGGAGATGATTAATATGAGCTTTAAAATGTTCCCCAAAGTCTGTAGGAGGCATTTTCCTACAATGTATTTGTAGGGAAAAAATCCTCCTCCAAGCAAAACAAAAGTACATCTGATCTACTTGTCTCTCCATTAAAGGACCTGTCCTGTCTGTGTGAAATAGTATTTAAGTGAGTGAGTTAAAGCAATATACTCCACAGTCAGTTCTTGGTAGAGGCACATCCTTGATAAGCTTCCTCATGGTTTGCTCAATCCTCTTTTACGTGCTATGCTTGGTTCCACCAGGTACTGGGGAGCATGGAAAAGGCAATATTTGGGATGGAAAGGCACTGCAGTTTAGTAAAAAATGGACAGAATTCCTTAGATGCAGGATGCTGTTTACAGCAAAATTTACTCCTGTCCTGGACCTGGGATAAGCCTCTGTGACTAGCTCTCTCCTGTATCCTAAATCTGACAGCATATCTTTCCACAGCTAATAAGCTGGAAGCTGCAAAAAATCAAAAGAGCTGCAGGCACAATGCTCACACAGTAAGAAGCTAAAGCTAATGTCAGTCCCACTGGGAGGGAATCCTTTGCATGGGCACAGAGATCAGGACTACACCAATTATCTATTCATGTTTCAGGAACAGATGCTGAAATAATTGATAAGTTAAAACCTGGTCTATAGTTGGCCCTGAGTCCTTGTCTGACTCTGAGTCTCATCACTGCTGTTTCGTTGTATTACCTGTGATGGATGCAAAGCTCCAATTGATGAACAGTTGATCTTCCCTTACAACTAGGTATAAATCTGTTATGGAAATCCTACTGGTTATTTCTCAACTATCTTGAAATTACTCTCTAAACACAGCTGCCTCACAGTCATGGTAAACATTCTTCACAAAGGCCAGTTTGCTCTACAGGCCCCAAGGAATGTGACAGCTTGATACCTGGATAAGCCTGGGCTCAGTTTCTGTTTCTACAGAAAAGGTGGAGTCTCTAGTGGATGTTGGTAAACAAACCCTGGAGCCATTACTTGATAGGGATCATAAGTCGTTACTCAGCACCTTGCAAAATGGAGCTGGATGTGACCTAAATGAAAGAGAATAAAAAGTCAGAAAAGTATTTCAGAATTACCTGAGATGAATCACTGCACATAGAGCAAGCTGGTACTGAGATGTTGTGCCCAGTTATTCAGCTGTTAACCCATGGCCTGACTTGATCACCATGCACCAGGCTGAAGTACTCACTCAAGTATTTGTAGCTGCTAATAGGCATGAAACCTCTTCCCCAGTGTCCATATATGTCCAGATTTAAGTGCAGGAACAGAAGAAAGGGTAACAGGGAGGGAGAGTGGGATGTTGAATCAAGAATTGTAATACACTCCTGCTATCAAATATAGGGACTTCTTCTCTAGAAGATGAAGTCATTTTAATCTTTGATCTCTGAAAGCAGAGGCTAGGTAGATTCATGTTAGAAGCAGCATGCACAAAAGTCAGTACTGTTATCCATTATATAAGTGTATTTTAAAAGTGTTTAGTTCTCCATTGCATAGAAGGGTTTATGTCTTCCCAGGAGTTCAATACTAGAAAGGATATGTTATAGCTTGAGGTCTTAGAGCAAACACCGCCTGGTAAAATTCAAATTGGTGAAGAGCCAGATCTCTCTGAACTTACTGCTACTTTCTGGGAGCTTCTGTTTGTTTTTGTGGTGGGGATGCCACGTAGGGAGTGTTGGAAAGGACACAGGTAAAAAGCTGTTATTTTTGGTGTAGGACCAATTCCATCTCCATGACTAAGACTGAGTGAAATTCACTGACAAATAAGATACTACTTGCTCTGGTACATGATGGTAGAATTAAGCCCAGAAAGAACATACCTAGAAACCTGGGCTTGACTGTGCAAGTGTTAGGCACCATGCATGAAATGCCACGCATGCAAATACCAGGCAGCTTCTACACTCACTTGGCAGCACAGGGAAGGCTGTGTTCTGCCCACAGCTGGGCACCACAGTCCAGCACCTTGATGGCTTTAACATACTAGTTTGTCTGAGAGGACTTGTTCTTTCCATGCACTGTGTTCAGCTTGAAGGGACTGTTGCCATGTGGATCAGCAGAAAGGCTTTCAGGTTTGCATCCTTGCAGGCAGACAAATATAATGACCTGAAGGAAGAGCAGAGAAAAACAGAGATTTCTTAAGTGCTTCAAGACATGACTCACTGGATCTCAGGAAGGACTACAGGACTTCCATAGTATTGAAGGGCTGGTAAAGTAAAAATGGGCTTCAAGGACAGAGAATATTAGCAGAGAAGCCCTTGTTTTGTTGTTTTAGTGATCTCATTCAAATGCAATATTGATACCAGAGAAAGAGGGAAATCACAAAGTTAAAACTATCATCCTGGTACTGGCAGAGGGAAGGATGAAAAAAGAGAAACCTGCTGTCAGCGAGAGCTAACCTGTTCCTTGAAAATGTATTGATCTTGTTTCTTCCAGTCTTGTGTTACAGCAAATAAGAGAATCGTCATCACCACTATCAACACAGTATTTGCCTTCTTTCAAGCAGATGGCACCATACGCTGGATGAATAAGGCTTGAATCTGTCTTTAATAACTTACTAGTTATTCTCAAATATTGTGTGATTGACTCCAGTGTACAAGGGAGCTGGATATAAATAATGCACTTAGCACCTTCATGGTCAGAGGGGAGATAGGACAGGAGTGAGTGAGAAGAGAACCCTCTGGTATATGAATACTCTCCAAATTACAATGCCTGCAGCCTTGCCAGGACCCACCAGAAAGTCACAGTCTCATTCTCTGTCACTGCAGTGTCCCATCCCAAATGATGCAGATAAATTTAATCACACACAGGTCTGAAACATTTTCCAAGGGAAAAAACCCAGTTTCTGTCACTAAAACAAAAGTGGAAAATTCCCAGCACAGTTAAGCTCAGAGACTTTCCTTGACCCAAGCTATTCACCAGGTAAGGGTTATTCTAACCACAGCTCGCAGCAATCTGAGAGCGGCTGCCGAGATGGGGAAATGCGGCAGTTGTGGCTGCAGGAGCAGTAGGGATCCGGCCTTACTGCAGTCACCACTAGACAACAGCATCACCCTTTGTCCCAGCTCTGGGCAGGACCCAGAGACTGCCTGGTGGGCCAAGGGCTTGCAGCATGATATTTTGGATGGGGCAGACACACTGACTGTAATCCAGTGCCTGGAGAAGAAGCTTCCATTACCTATTTCCTTCTCCCCTAGGGGTGCTTTCCCAAGACCTGTGAAAAAAACCCCACGGCAGCTGGGGGTCACACCTCCACTCCGGGACGGCCGGGGGGCATTGAGGTCGGACCTTGAGCTCCTTCCGGGCTCCCCAGTGTCAGACGCACACACGGGACTTTTTGGAGGGTGGTGGCTGCTCCCAGAGTGATCTCTGATAAACAGGAAGAGACGAGTATTGCTGCAAATAGCTAATCACTCTTAATATCAACCTGGCAAGAGAATAAAACTAGGTTTCCCTGAGGAACAAAGCTGTAGTGCTCCTCCCTCCCCTTCCTGCAAATTCAGACAGCCCGAAAGACCGCGGGTGCGGGCAGAGCTATTTCTCTCGCAGATCACTGTTTCCTACCGTGCAGCGTGTAGAAATATTGTAGAAGAAGCACAATCGCCTCTCCAGGCAAGCCACCTTGGCTAACGGGCGGAGCGGAGTTGCCCCTCCAGCCGGCGGGGGCTGCACCCGCACCGCAGCAGAGCTGGGAGGGCTGCCCGCCGCCGGGCCCGGCAGCCCCCGCCCACTCCTGCCCGGACTTCGGGCTCTTGCCGGCAGAAATGTCACTCTCCAGACTCAAGAAAATATGTTTTTCTCGCCCACTCTGTCCACATTGTCGTGGTGTCTACCCCCGCCCTTTTCCCATCTGCCTCGAAGACTCAAGCAGAGATGGAAAAAGCAGGCAGAAGTGCCTGCGTTTGCTACGTTTGCTTCTGACGCCAGAAGGGATTTAAGGATATTACCGGCAGCTTATTTAGAGAGTCCAAAAGCACACCAAGAGCAAAATAAATGAGCAGAAAAAACCACGTTGGGTTTAAGCACGCAGTCGGGGAGCACCGGTTCAGGAGCCGGGGCAAAGGCTGAGCTGGTTATTCCGGCAAATCTCCCGGGGAAAGGAACCACGTCCCGCTCTCAGAAAACGTCCCGGTTCGTGTCAAACACAACTCATGTTGAAAATACACACACACATATGCACATGTATTTATACCCACAACTGTCTATTATATACATACGCAACTATTTATGGATAGTGCAATGGGAAAGGGCTGTCGCAGAGCGATCTCCTTACCGCCGGGATAGAAAGCGGGGTGCTCGGCCCGGAGGCTCTCTCTGCTCCCCGGCAGCCGGGGCCAGGGCTCTCTTCTCCCGTGGAGCCGAGCAGGGCACTACACGCAGCACCCGCACCATGGTGCGTGGTGTCAAGGCAGAACGGGCCCGATGAATCATCCCCGCTGCTCTTCTCTTTCGGAGGGGTGCTCTAGCTGGAGGTGAGGGATGGGGTGGGCAACATGAGACTACCCGGTGTACAGCTTTCCTTTCAAAAAGCTGGCTTCTCCTACGTGATAAAACCCCGAGCGATCGCGAATTTTACCCCGTTCACAGCCGATATTGCTTCACTGCGTCCCCTTCCTCCAGGTGCAGGTCAAAAAAAACAGGGGCTGCGCCGCGCGCGGGCTGGGTATCGCCCCCCGGGACTGGGAGAAGGGAAAGAGACGCTGTGAAAGCGGGGTGAAAGGGACAGGCTCACAGGCTCACGCAGTTTTCATTTGGTCGCCTTGATCTGGCGTCGGGCGGCTGTCACCTGGGGAGGCTGGAAAATGGTGCTCTTGCGGGGAAGAGCCCCTGCGCTCCTTCAGTGTCACGGCGGGGATCCGACTTCACCACACAGCCGGGCTCTTGGAGCAAGCGTCATTCACTCCCTGCGCTCGGCCTTTTCACGCCGACCCACTAATACAGAGCCCAGAGCATGTAAATTCCTTTCCCCACTGCCGATGTATTTGCACGTCCTAACAGCCTAACACCTGTCCCTTAGCCCAACGAGTGGGCACTTGCATGCACGTAGCCAGATACATCCACCTAAAGAAGACGGAATTCAGTATGCACCTGCACATTCAACGAAAATATTAACGGGGCAGTACGAGCACAAAAACTATATCTGACTTTTAATAAAAGCATTCTTGAAAGACAAACTAAAAATAATTTTTATCACTTAAATTACATATTCTCAATGTAATTCTACCTCTTTCACTTTTTTCCCTCTGGAAAGGATGTTCATATTTTTTGCAAATGAGAAACTGTATTTTACGCATATAGGCATAGAAATACCTTGAAGAAAACATCCACAATTTTTTAAAAGAAACTTGTGTGGTTATTACTATAGGAAGCTGGTCTTGATAGCATATTTTGTATCTTCTACATTGATGTAACTGTGCAAATATAAAATGATAGCAATTTTGCAATACCAATACATTAATAATTCAACTGCAATTATTTGATTCTTTTAAATTAATTTTTCCTTTCAGAACACTGCAATTATTTGGTTTTGCAGCTATATTTAGAAAGAGTGGGATTTATAATATATAAATTAATATTTTCTCTT
The DNA here is from genome assembly GCA_013399875.1 of Gymnorhina tibicen. Taxonomy (NCBI): domain Eukaryota; kingdom Metazoa; phylum Chordata; class Aves; order Passeriformes; family Artamidae; genus Gymnorhina; species Gymnorhina tibicen. The sequence continues at coordinate 975,860 of VXAZ01000687.1, read as the reverse complement.
GATAGTCACAGTTTACTAGTGGAAGGCATAGGTTAAAAACTACAAGGTAGAAAGGGTACCTTATTCAAATCATATGGAAGTCCCCACCTTCATCCTAAATTGTGTGCATACAAAAAACAAACAAATCCTTCAAATGTGCAGAACAACTGGATGCTGTTTGGGTTTCTTTTCCTAAGTGACATTTCATCTTATTATAAGTGGGGGGTGTTCAGATATATGTGAAGAGAGAGATAGAAACTATGTGGCTCATACAGTGATATCCAGAGACTAAGAGGCTGTCCACAAAACTGTGGATGATGTAAGACAGACATCGGACAAAGATCTGCATGTTTTGACAATGAAACAGAGATGAATTTCCCAAACTGCTGAGTGGTTGCTGAGTTCATAGATATGGTAACTAATCGATGAATCTGCATCCAAGCCCCACCTCGGCCACTGCATGCCGCCTCTGCAAAGTGACCGGCAGCAGGTCTTTGCAGTTAAAGGGTCACTTGCCTGGGTTAGGCCTTGGTTCCAGGTCTTGATCCGGGAAGCCAAGAGATATTCAGTAGATGTCGCATGGACCTGGTGGGGGGGAGCTTCCCGCTCAGCCTCCTGAGAGGAGGCCACCTGTGATTTCCCTGATTTAGGATAAGCATCCACCTTTACCATGGAGAGAAGCCCTAGTCCAGGGGTGTGGAAAGACCCCATGCAGCATCCCCAGCAGGGCTACAAGGCATCTTTCATAACAGTTATTCTTGGATTTCTTGCCAGAAAACTTTCTCTGGAGGCATTGGTATCACCCTTTTCTCCATCACATATGTCTCCTACAAGCACATAGGTCACAAGCATATAAGTCTCTTACAAGCAGCAGGGAAACCGATACTTTCCACAGCCCTTATGTTCCACTGCCCCATTGCTGAATATTTTCTGCCTTATTGGGCGCTCTGAGATGACCTAAAACGCCCCGAGGACAAATGTCCCACGCGGGGATATTTCAAGTCTCATCCCTGGTGAGAAGGAAAATTGTCAAGAGAAACACTAGTAAGACCAGTGCAGTGGCAGGAGCAGGTGTTCAGCAGCAGGGCCTGTGACATGGTCCCTGTGCCAGGGCCAAGTCGGTGGCACTGGGATCTCCCGATGGAGCCTGAGCCGCGGCTCCTGTGGAGCGTGGAGCCGCCCATTGCTGCTGAGACTCTGCTTCGGTGCTCAGCACAGTGCTGTACGCAGCAAAATTCCCTCACCTTCCTCCCTCCGGCTTCACCGCTGGAAACAATCCCAGAGCAGTGTGTGTGGATGGGTTTCTAGCACACCGGGTGAAAGAACCCGTTTTGGGACAACACATGGACGATAAAGGTCGTATCCAGCTCTCCAGCCTGGGAGTTCCCCCCATCGGGACTCAGTTGCCAGGAGCGGGGCGCTTCTGCATCCCAGGCGCTGGTCCTGCTGCGCCTTCCCCCTGGGCGGTAGCCGGGATATGAGTGTGGAGCAGCTGCAGGAGGGGACAAGGAATCGATCCGACGTCCCAGGTTGCTGGCTGCGGGCCGCCCGTCTTCCGCATCCTCTAGGCTGCACGCGTCCCTCGGGGCTGGACGGGGGTCCCGGCAGGGACATATCCTTGTCGGACACCGACGGGCTGTGGGACAAGGACATCAGCGCTTGCAGAAAAGGGGTATATGGGCAGAGTCAGAGTACGACGGGGAAGCCAAAATGCCCCTCAGCACCGCCACTGAAGCCGCATCCTCCCTGCGTTACTCGTTATCGCTGCATTTGGCAGAAAACCCGTGGAGAAGTCACTCTGAGATGTCGTTTTCTGACTCTGACAGAATCCCGAGGGGAAAAAATCCTCCTCGCCGAGCGGCATCTGCTCTTCCCGGGAGGGGAGTCCCGTTGAGGCGGCAGTAGAGAGGGGCAGCAATCTTCCCGCAACAGCATTCTTCTCCAAAGGAAATAAAACTTGTGTATTTACAGCACAATTCTGCATTAAATATTGGGGCTCTTCAACTTTGTAAAAGAGCTGAGTGGGTTTTACCCTCTTCGTATTACACCGCAGCTGCAGGAGAGAACAGTTTTGCAAACGAAACCTGGACAGCGAAAGCCGGCTGCCTTGCCCTGCCAGCCCGGGCGCAGCAGCAGCTATGCAGCGGCCGCGGGCTGTTCTGGCCCGTTCCGCCGGGCTGCCGGACCCTCCCGCCCCGGGCTATGTCGCCGAGGGGCTTCTGGCGGAGGAGCGGCGGCGCGGGCTGTTGGGGGATATGGCACTTGCGTGGTTCGAAGCAGCCGCGGTGGGATAACGCTTTCATTTCCACGCGTGGTGTAAGCGGGCACAGTTCGACCCCGGATCCGCCGTGTAAAAAACCCAATGAGTTTCACGGCAGAAACTTTGAGCCGGAGGGAAAGAAATTTTCGTTTACTTTATGAAACTCCGCAACTGACAGTACACTCCGTGCCCCGTTACGTGTTTGCTATTTCATGTCGCAAATAATTTGTTTCCACGCTGAGGCCCCCCTGAGGACCCACGCAAAGCAGGAGGGGAGGGGATAGGGAGAAAGGGCAACTCGGCTCTCTTTTCTCGTATCCTTTTGTTGTTGTTGTTGTTGAGGTGTTTGTTTCCGTTTTATTCTCCCAACGAAAGAACACCCTCAGGGCGGTAACGACCGAGTTTTCTACAGGCAGTAAAACATTAAAATGGCCACAAACCTTTCAGCATAGACCAAACTGCTAGCTTCTCTTCTCTTCTCTTCTCTTCTCTTCTCTTCTCTTCTCTTCTCTTCTCTTCTCTTCTCTTCTCTTCTCTTCTCTTCTCTTCTCTTCTCTTCTCTTCTCTTCTCTTCTCTTCTCTTCTCTTCTCTTCTCTTCTCTTCTCTTCTCTTCTCTCTCATCTCCTACTCTATCAGGGAAAAAAACCCCAAACACCTCGGTGTTTTGTGACTATATAATGCAGGGGAAGACATGGTTTTGAAGCAAAATGCTAGCAGCCCCTTTTCAGCCGGGCCAGCAGCCGTGTTCCGTGCACTGCATGACACAGATGTCCCCACCTGCAGAAGAACCTCAGGTCATCTCGGAGGTCCAGAGCAACAGGACATCAACGAGCCTAACGTACAGGATGAAGGTATCCATGCACACATTTTTGGATAAAGTGTTTTTGCACAAGTAAAGCTATAGGAACTGGAAACCCTTAGAGATAAAGAATCGTTAGAAAGAAAAGATGCGCTTCCAAGCCTGGTCAGGAAGGATCGTCACCAGCCTTAGGTCCCGAAGACAAATATTTAGGGGGTCGGGTTAACCGTGGGAAAGGATTAGTGGACACAGATTCAAACAAAGAAACTTCCTCCCCGGCCGAACCACTTGTAGGAGGGCAGCCTGTGCCTCTGCTCGCCGTCCCCCTGCCCAGTCCCCCCGAACCCATTCGGCCTCACTCCATGGGACTGCACGGCTGCAGCGAAGGAGAACTTCACTGGCAGCAAAGGCCTCCTCCACCAAAGAGACGAGGGAGGAGATAATTATTCCATATGAGACATTGGTCATTATAAATCGTCAAGCGAAGTAGTGCCGCGAGTTGTGCAGGGAAGCGCCCCAGAGCCGCGCTTGGCTTACAGCTGCCTTTCGTAACAACGCAGCCAGGAGATAAACCGGCATTGATTTAAGTCGCCATGCAGGAGAGTTCCTAAGTTCCCCGTATCCTTAGGTGTGCTGGGCTCCGTCGGCGCAAGCGGGAGGTGGCGGCCGCCCGCCCACGGTCTGCTCGGCCCCCTCCCCGGCACCGAGCGGGGCATCGCCAGCGACACCCGAAACGCTTCTTGGTGTAAGCAGACGGTGCTGTCCCTCACCTTCGCTGGCTGCGTCTCCCGGGTCCCCGCGGGAAGGGCTCCGTCCCTCTCCCTTCCGTGGCACAGAGGAGCGAACCTGCATCAGTGTGTGATCTCAAACGAAAGCAACGAAGAAAAACAACGTCTTTCGAAGTCAGAGTTGCTGCTGTGCGTCCAGGAAGACGACAGAGCTACCAGGACCCTCAAACGCTTCTGGTTACTTGAAAGCAGCTCGAAAATGCAATTATTCCTGTAGGTGGCACTGGTACTAGGTGTTGCAGAAGCGAAGGCAGAAATGGAGAAAATTGCCTAGGAATTCCCAATTGGTTCCTATAATTTAAGGCAGAACAATAGAGTTATTTTTTTCATTTACTCTAAATTCATGAAACATGTGACAAATGAAAACCCGATTTCTTTATTAGAACAAAATATGCTTTTAAAATGTGGGCCTCTGTAGCTTAATGGTCTGGTCCACAAGAATTGTCTATTCCCCTATATGTCATTAAACAAATCCTAGTGCAAATAGAAATTAACTCAACACGGCTCATTCAAGTCAAATGCTTGCACCAGGAAAGCCCTAATGAGACACTGTCTGGTTTCCAGAGGGGTTGCTAAGTACGATTGGCGGCAAAGTTATTAAACCTGTCCAAGCAGCTAACACATCATTAAGACACCCCACCTAACCCGCCCAACCTCGATCTGAATACTCAAGCGAGGGCGAAAGGGATATGACAGTGGCACCGATGCCATAGGCCAGGTGGAAATCCCCGCGCCGGGGAGAGGGACTGGGACAGCCCCGTGTCTTGGCAGCGGCGGGAAGCGCGGAGAGGTTTGACGGGGAAACTCAGTCCGCGGGGACGTCCTTAACCCCCGGCCTTTCTCCCGGTTTAGTACTACTGTGTATTTATTTCACCTGTTCACCCGTCTTCAGCGTCTTCCAGTGAAGTGCAGGCACATGCTCTTGCCTTCACTGCAGAGGGTCTGTACGGACCCGAAACGGCGGGGTCAGCCCCGACAGGGTAACCGGGGTCTGTCGGTCTCCTCCTTTCTCCTGAGGATGGGTAAAATGTCCGTACTCACTCTCCGCGGGTCGTCTGAGTTTCTGCAGACCCTGCCCTTCTCCCACCAGGCCGGGGGACGGCTCCCCGCCGTGTCGTAGGGACTGAGAGCCCCGGCCGGGCCGGGGAACCAGCCAGCCGGGGAACCAGCCGGCTCCGAGCAGCGGGAGAAGCTGCTCGAGAACGAGCTGTTCGAGAACGAGCTCCAGCCCAACCCCCGACACAGCCCGACACCGGGTGAGCATTTCCTAACTGCTGAAGCTGAGCTTTCCTGCTCCTGCATGCCAGGGAGGTGAGCTTCACGAGAGGCTGCGTACTTATCCCAAAAGCAGGACACCTAAAAGGCTTGTGTCTCGATTTCTTGCTATGTTTCGTTTTCTTCAGATTTTGGGTCTGTGACGGCCGATTGTATTTTGCCCACCATTGTTTCATAAATATGCAGGAAATGTCCAGACATGGCTCGTTTGTATCTGATGAAACTTTGTTGTACAAAATTTCATCCTGTTATATTTCCATTCTCTGTCTTGTCCCTGACCTTAAAACGATTTCTTAGAATTGAAATCACACACTCTCACACGGCACAACTCCCTCTCTACCTCCCACCTTGTGAGAGTTTCGGAGTTGTTGCGTGTGTTTCCATGCAGGTTTGAATATTACGCTAATTAAATTAAGGTAAAAATATACCCCCCTGGAATCACAAGTAAATGAACGCGAGCAATTTACACAAACACAAATGTATAAGCCGGTGGGTTTTAGCGAGCTAAAATAAGGTAGCAGGCAGTAACAAGAAACACGACATCTATCAGCAACTTGTGCCAGGATCATTCTCAAAAAGTCCTTTTCCCCCGAAGAGAGGAGGACAAGTGGAATACAAGGCCAGCCCCTGCAGAAGGGTGGGAGCCGGGGGTCGCCAAGGGGTTAGGGAGCTGTGGGGGGAGCAGCAGTCCCTATTGCAGTGGTCCTTATCTGCAGTGGTCCCTATCTGCAGCCGCGCGCCGGCTGGAAAGCACGTCTCCCTGTGAAAATCCCCCCTCTCTTTCGCACAAGCGTTTGCTGGTGCACGTGTTCTTGTCCCAGGCTACGAGGTGGGGTCAGCAAACCTGAGATCTGGGGGTCAGGCCGGGTATTTTCAGACTCTCAGCCTCGGAGGGGGAGCGGGAGCGGCGAGGTCAGCCAGGATGGCGGGCGGCCCCGCACAGTCTCCCTCTGCCTGCCAAGGCACGCTGCCCTCGCTAACCTACTGCGCTCAGCTATTTTGTGGCATAAGGAAATGCACATGGCAGCCAGTGATGCGTGGAGGCCCCTTCATCCTGCGTTTGGTTCCTCGCAGAAAACGGGAATGATCCCTGGAGATTCCGTGGGATTTTATACACCCACGTGTAGGAATAGCTCTGTGCAAAATGAAAGCCGCGTTTCAAAGCTCCGTGGATCTCATCTCTCTCCATTTCACACAGCACCTTCCCTCCGGGAGAGGTCACCTCTGGACATAATTCAAGGTTGTCGCTGGGTTGTCGCTAACCTTCCACCTGCCTCTGCCCACTTTTCCCTGCCTGCCTTTCAGAGACGTCCAAAATCTCCTCCGACACCCCCACGGCGTTATCCCCTCACCCGTGCTTAGGCTCGAAGATGCTCTTTGCCCACCAAACTGTCTGCATCGCTTCCGAGGGTGGATTTCGCGGCTTTGAGCCGCATGGCAGGAGCCGGGGAGGGGGAAGACAGGGCAGCTGCAACAGTCCCTCCGGTCACTGCACCAGGTCCGCCCCCCAGACCTTACCCACGCCACCTCGGAAAATACGGCCACCCGACTACAGAAATGGCTGGGGGGGCTCCGTCCTTCGGGAAGGATCGGGGGGACTTCTACTTACAAAATACGTTACTATGTGGGCATCCTTCTGCCTTAACAGCCCCTCAGTAGCCCACTCCCCTCGAGGAAGGAGAGGGGGTTATCTTCCTCCCTTAAAAAAAAAATCAATAAAAATCTGCAGCTTCAAAGAGGGGCTGGGGGGGTGTGCCGCGTTGGCTTTGCCTGGTCTCTTCCTACAAGGGGAGAGCGGAGGCATTTGGGGAGCAGAGCGAGGCACAGAAAGGCCTCATGAAGGCGGCTCTGAGAGGCAGGCGCAGGACACGCCGAGGTGAGCACGGCGGCGCAACGGAGCCCTGCCGGAGCCGTGGGATACCGCAGCGCCGGGACTCTGCTCTCAGCTGCGGGAGGCTGGGCATTGTTTGGACGCCTGCCCGGTCCCGGAAAGCGCCGAGAAGGCCTTCATGGGCGGGGGTAGCCAGGGGCTGCCAGCCGCCGCCTTGCCGGTACCGGCCGCGCACCGAGGCTGCTGCCGGCCGTACACGCGATTTGCAGCGGGCAGCTCACGCCGAGTCAGTTTTACGGAGGAGAGCGGGCGAGAGAGCAGGGATTGAGGGAAGAAGAGGAAAGGGAGCGCCTCTGGCTCCCCTCTGCAAAGCAGTGGTGTCGGGAGAAGGCAGGCAGAGGCAGCGACCCCCGAGAGACATCGGCTGCCGGTACCCGGGGCTCCGGCCGCGCTGTGCACCGCTCAGTCACTCTCGGCACGGAGGGAAAGGAATGGGAGGGGAAGCCCGACTCCTGTCTGGACCTGGCTCGAGTCTCTTACAGCTTGCCCCCCCTCCCGCCTCCCGCTTTGCTTTGCCCGGCCGGAGGACCCCGCGGTGAGGGCGCGGGTGCGGGTGCGTGCCGGGGCAGCCGCCGGTTTCTCAGGGCGAGCCCCCTGCCCGGGCACGCGTGCCCTTTCCTGGCTGCAGAAGCCCCGACCCTGCACCCCCCACCCTCCTCTCCTTGCTGCCTTTCCCGTCCGATTCTTCAATGCTTTCCTACCTGAAAAAATTAATCTTTTTGCCAGGCAGGTCAGAAGCGATCAACAGGCTGTTGTATATTATGTTTTCATATTCCTCTCGTCTCCCCCTGCCCTCTACCGACTCACTGTAGATGTGACCTTTGGTATTTCAGCCCACACTCAGCAGTTGAATGGAAACAAGTTGAGCACGTTCACTTCTGATAAACATTATCCTTAAACCACTGGAGACCCGAGCAGAGTAAACGAGCTTTTCCGACAGGACCACATCAGGAACACACATTGAGAAAGGGAAAGAAACCAAATATCCAGGAGATCAGAGGCGGGCTCGGGGGTGGAGGGGTGGGAGAGGGAAGGAGGGGGAACAGACAGGTTGGAGGACACGGCGGAGGGGGGAGAGAAGGACCCAACTGTGAACACAATGGGCACAGATGGGAAGAGAAGCTGCTCGGGCAGCGTGGGAGAGCAGCGCAGGGTCACGCCCGAGCATCCCAGCAACCCTGAGGGAGCTTTAGGGGCGCCGAGCGGGTCCAGGAGCGGCGGGGTCGGGCTAACACCACCCGTGCGCCCGGAAATGGGCCCCCGGCCACACGCCACTGGACCGGGCTAAAGCAACGAGAGCCCCGCGTGTTCAGGGCGGCCGGGGCGGCGGGCAGCCCAGGCCCCGTCGGGCTGGGGAGACACGCCTGTAGGGCGGGCAGCCCTGTCGGGGATCCCGACAAGAAACTATGCTTCGACAAGAAATACCCTGTTAAAGCGGATCGGAAGTTTTACGGACTCGCACCCCCTTTCATTGTTTAATTATATGAATAACTTAATGAAAGGCGAGATCCGGGTCCCTCTAGTTCAATGCCTTCTGCCTTAAAAATAGCCAGAGGAGGTCAGCTCACAACACAGAAAGGGGCTCTGGCTTCAGCAAACGCCTGCTGGTACTGCCTGCGCAGAATGCCAGTGCTTTCGGACAGTGGCATTTGCGCGGGTGAGACGAGTGTTCCCTTTATCAGAGGTAATTTTATCTAGGTTGAGGAAGCACCACAATTTACAGGTGGGATATTTTGAACGGGCAACTCGCGTTTCTGAAGTAACCACAAAACTGCTGTAGAAAAGTTGCTGTTGTGGTGTTTTGGTTTTGTTAGGGTTTTTTTGGTTTGTTGGGGTTTTTTGTTTGTTCGTTTTAATCCATGTGGAGAAAACAGAAGTATCCGCCGATATTCCGATCAAATAGAGGTACCTGCAAAAGAGCCATTATTACCTTCTTTTCACCACAAAACGTTTACAACATGCCACTAATTTCTGGGAGATCTCCTGCAACATCTTATGTCTTCACAGTTCGGAATGTTCATTGCGATATGTGCAGGCTCTGAAATCTCGCTCAATTACTTTTTTTTCCTAGAAATATCTTACATTTCAATTAAAATAATATCGATACAATGTTTATACACACCAGCGACATAAATTTTGTGGTCTATTTGGTGATATTTCGTGCACTAGGATCACCGCCTTATTTCTTTTCACGTTTTATTTAATTTACAGAGTCTGTACCTTTGAGACTCTATTAAAAAAAAAAAAAAAAGGCAATAAACGACAAAGAAGAACCTTAGGAGAAGAACACAGAAAAAAACCAAGACACATCCTTAGCTGGAGCTGAGAGCCCATGATCTCTGTGCGCAACATGATGTAACGTAGGGCGTAAGACGCACACACACAAGACCAGATCAGGATCCGTACACCGCCAAACTAAACATTTCTTGCACATACACGCCGTGACCCACACATTCTTTAATTCCTACCAGCTTTGTCTGTTTTTCTTTTGATTGCTAATATGTATCAGTGCCTTTGATAAAGCTGAAATCAGCTGCGAGGCACTGACATTTTACGGTTAAGCGCGGTGCAGTATTAGTGTGGGGATGAAAACAAAACCGGGGCCGGTCTGCGGCAGCGAGCACCAGCGTCTCGGTGCCGGTCCGCGGTGGCCGGAGAACACAGCATCCCAATGCCAGGCGCTACAAGCCCCGTCCCGTCTCCTCCCAAGGCAAGGGAAAATGCAGCTCGTTTCCCGACCGGTTTGTGATTTCCACCAAAAGTGACTCAACTCTCATCGCTCACGGTCTTCTCGTACACCGCCCGCGAAACATTCGTTAGCGAAATGGTGCTTTACTAGAACTAGGCGATCAAACCCGCGGAGAACTTCTCCCCGCATCCGCAAACTCAATGCGGGGAGACCGTGTGTGCGTCAAGACATTGCTCTGCTTCACTCGGGGAAATGGGGAACCTCTCTGCCAAGATCGAAGCCCCCTCTCCGGCTGCTTAGTCCGGGAAAAGGGCCAGAAAGGGCGGCGCTGCGTTGCCCGCCGACCGTGCCCCGGCCCCGCGGAGCTGCCTGCCAATCCCCCGGCCCCCGCCGGCCGAGCAGTGCCCTGCCACGGCGCCAGCCCCGCTCAGCACGGCCCCGACGCCGGCGGCACTTCCCGCGCAACTCACCGCCGCAGGTGCGNGGCTCGGGGGGGCGGTGGGCCGCGGGCCCGGCCCAGCCCGGCCCTGCCCACGCTGCCCTGAGGTTGAAATGCAGAAGTCAAGGCTCTCTCGTCGGGATGCAGATTTCCTTGTAGTTCTTTTCTTCCTCACGCTACTGTTCCCTCCTCAGCGGAGATCAGAGAGGCTCGGGGCCAGTGCGGCCAGGAGAGCAGGAGGCCGGGAGTCGGTTCCCGGGCATAGGGATCCGTTGGGATTTAGGGCTGGCCTCGAGGTGCCCCGCTCAGAGGAATGGGTAAGTGGCCGGGAGCCGCAGGAGGGTTCAAGTGCTGTCAAGAGAGGGGGAGCACCCGTGCGCCGTCATCTGCCACCGCCGCGGCTCCCTTATTGACTTTGCTCGTGTTCCTACAAGTTGTAAGAACATGTTGAGGGTCAGGAGCAGGGGAGAGAGAGAGAGCTAATGACTACTCGGCTTGTTATTAGTGTTATTAGGCGAGTGCGAGGCAGGATCGCAGCCGAGTGGATGGCTGGAGCCCGTGACACGTTGTATATTACTCCTGACACCGATCGTAGCAGTTAACATTTTAACACGCTTGTTTTACAGCCCAGTGTAATCGTGCTGTTAAGCGAAAGGCGCTAACAGCACCAGGAATGGTCTTTAAAAAGTTAGTCCCGACTCAGAAGCACCGCGCTGCCCTTGTCTCTCCCAAGATGTAAAAGAATTTCCTCAACTACTTTTCCTTCCTCCCCCTCCCCCACGTCTTAGAAGATGTTTTTCTTTTCTTTTTGTTTACTTCGCGTTCCTTTTTCCTGTAGCAATAAAGCTGACTTGTCTGTTGGGGCGATCTCGTTTTTCATCTCTGGAATGTGCTATTTTTTTGGGAATATGCTTGATGCATAGTCCGGAGAGCTCCGACATTTGTTGCCACGAATTTTCTTTCTTGCTAGCTTTTCTTTTTTCTTTCTCTCTCTCTATTTTTTTTTTTTAATCTCTCACTTCTCTTCCTCCCTCCCCTCTCCTTCCTTCAGTCTTGGGGGCATCCCGCTGTAATAAAGAAGCGTGAGTGGAGTGAGCGGGGGGGATCCCTGTCTGTGATATCTGTCTGTGATGAGGAGCAGCTCAGACGCCCCCTTCTGTGCCGTCCGCCGTGTCCGACGGCTGTGTTTGTGCGTTTGCTTGCAGAACCTGCCTTCGGGGAAGTGAACCAGCTCGGGGGGGTGTTTGTCAACGGGAGACCCCTGCCCAATGCCATCAGGCTGCGGATTGTGGAACTGGCGCAACTGGGTATCAGGCCGTGTGACATCAGCCGGCAGCTCCGCGTTTCCCACGGCTGTGTCAGCAAAATCCTGGCTCGCTACAACGAGACCGGCTCCATCCTACCGGGGGCTATCGGCGGCAGCAAGCCTCGGGTCACCACTCCCACGGTGGTAAAACATATCCGGACCTACAAACAAAGGGATCCGGGCATCTTCGCCTGGGAGATCCGGGATCGCCTGCTGGCCGATGGCGTGTGTGACAAGTACAACGTGCCGTCGGTCAGCTCCATCAGCCGCATCCTCCGGAACAAAATCGGGAACCTGTCTCAGCAGACTCACTACGAGTCTTACAAGCAGCACCAGCCACCCCCACAGCCTGCTCTGCCCTATAACCACATCTACCCCTACCCCAGCCCCATCGCTGCTGCAGGAACCAAGGTGTCCACCCCTCCCGGGGTGCCGGCGATCCCCAGCACCATGGCCATGCCCAGGACGTGGCCGTCCTCCCACTCGGTGACGGACATCCTGGGGATCCGATCCATCACAGACCAAGGTGAGGAGTTGGGGGGGAGCCGGGGCCACAAAGGCAGCCAGACAGGGCCGGAAGGGTTCGGTCCCCTGCTCCTGGGTTCTTTCCTCTCCGAGGGTCGGAAGGTTGTTTGATTCGGGAAACCCCTCGCGTTTTCCCCAGCACGGGCCAGGCACTGAGCTTACTGAAGGATGTGTCCCGGAACGTGGGCAGACTGGAGGGCCCGGGTGGGCTGCAGGAGGACCAGCACACAGGACACATCAGCCGTCACCTCCGCTGCTCGGACCCGGGAAGTGGCGATCCTGGCCGGAGGGAACGGGCCGGGATGCGGCGGCACCAGGGCGCACTCGGTCCCGGTCCCGACCGAGGCTCGCTGCCACACTCCGGTCACGGGCGCCGCCTTGGCGTTACTAAGAAGCCCATTTTTCTGTAGTTTTCGCAATCAGGCCAAATTTGCTTCGGCAGGAAGTTCAAATGTCATCTAATTGCTTTCATTCTGATGCTGTATTTTCCTCCGAAGCCGTGGTCTAGGAAAACCAAAGGCCCAAGGTTTGCCTCTTTTACCCTTTCACATTCTTTCTGTTCCTCCTCCTGAAAACTGCGTCGGGTCTCCCGGCCGCTCGCTAGAAAGGGACGTTTTTTCCATTTCGGTCTCTGCCAGTGAACTAACAGTGAAAGCGTTACTCAAAGTGTCACTGAAAACAACAATCCAAAATAACCTTCGCCTACAGCGATATCTGTGTCCCACTCTTCTCCCAGTACTAGTGGAGAGGGGAGAGCTGTTATCTCTGTTTTCACTGCCTTTTTAGGAGCAACAATCCAGTTCCAGCAGCATTTCAGATGCAAAATGATCCTTTAGGCACTGCAGAATAATTTTCTTATTTCATCTGAAAGGTGATTTTTTTTTTTCAAGCAACACATACGCACACACAAGTATGTTTTATTTAAATGCATACATGCAAAAAATGTAAGTTTGTTCTTCTTTGCCCTTCACGATATAAACTTTATCCTAGTCTTCACTGGCACAAAGAAATGTGCTTGTTTCTGAGTCGACTTTAACAAATACACGCTTGGCAGTCTCTGAGGCAATCTAGAGGTAGTGTTGGCAATGAACATTAAAAAGAATGTGAACATTACAATCACATGAGAAATGTAGGTGTTGCTTTGTTTTGGGGTTGGTTTTTTTTTGTTGTTATTTTTGTTGGGTTTTTTTAGTGAGCTCCTCTTTGATTAACACCACATTGGCAGGCAGGCCTCTGTCGGTGCTGCCGGGTGCCTCGGTATCTGCCCGGTCTCCCTCAGCCCCCGCAGCGGCACACATCTTTCTGCAGTGTGAAACCTCCCCCCTCCCCTTCCCATCACAGACTCGGTGCTGCGGAGTGGCCGGTGCCGCAGATGGGGGCTGTTCGCCCTTGATTTATAGGATAAACTGACCTTGCTGACACGGAAAGGAAGCCCCTATTCATGGGAAAGTGTGAGATCAGCAGAAAAGGGCGCTCACCGAGGGAGCTCAATTTCTTAAGACAACTTCAGATTTGTGCCTTTCCCCAGCACGGCGAGGGGCCGAGCGAGGTGGTGTCGCAGGAAAGCCCCCTCCCACGGCGGCTCCAATGCGGCCGGGCGCGGGGCTCGGGGAGGGCTCCCCCTACCCCTCCCCTGGCTCCCCGCGGGGGAATTTGGCCGTTCGAGGAATTTGTCCGCCTGCAAAACATCCCGGTATGCCCATGGCGCGGTTGATAGGCGTGTAAATAATAGGACTGTTATCTCTTTTCCTCCCCGCTTTCTTATCTCCCTCCTTTTATTTCCCTATTTTTAAAAATACATTTATTTATTTACTTTTGTGTTTCGTTTTCTTTTTCTCCCAAAAAGTGTTTGGAGCCCAGTTCATGTGCAGCCGTGTTTGTAACACGGGGTGTCGTTTCTCCTCTGACTCACAAATACACACGAGGCGGTTGCCATAAATACCCCTTAGGAGAGCCTGGGGGACAAGTGCCGGGCGGCAGCTCCGTCCCGCCAGTGCGGGGACGTGGGGACGAGCGAGCCAGCCAGCTCTGGGCTCGGCTGCTGATCTCTGTCACAGCTTTCACGGAGGGAGCCGACTCGCTTCTGCCCACGAATCACCCTCTCAGGGGCTTCCGGGAGCCTCAGCGAGGTGTGACGGGCGGGGGACCGGCTTCCCCTTAGCTCTGCCCCACAGACTGCCTCCCACGGGGAGAGGGAGCGGTCTCCATCCCCAAACACAGCCATCTCCATCTCCGAATCCCAGCCTCTGCCTCTAACTCCCTCTCCCCTCGTCCCTTGTTTTCCAGCAGTGAATGACACTTCGCCTTACCCCAGCCCTAAGGTGGAGGAATGGAGCAGCCTGGGCCGAAACAGCTTCCACCCGCCGGCCCAGCACGCCGTGAACGGGTTGGAAAAGAGCTCCCTTGAGCAGGAGGCCAAGTACAGCCAGGTAAAGAGAGAGGGGGGGTGCGGGCGGTGATGAACAGGGCTCCTGAGCTCGGCCTCGGGCTACCGCCCTCGGTTTGGAGCCGGTGCCGGACTTCCCTCGGTTTTGATTTGCAAAGACGGGCGACGTCGGGAAAAAGCCTGGCTCTCGTCGCTCCTCTCTCCGCTCCCTCCCCGGCCCGGCCGCCACGGCGCCCAGCACCCCGATCCCGCCTTGCTGCCGGCGGGCGGAGGGCTGACGGGGCGGCAGCGATCGCATCCCGGGCCGCCCCCGCTCCCCCGGCCCAGCGGGTGCTCCAGAACCGCCGCCACCGACCCCCGTCCCGGCCGGGCCAGCGGGCACGTCCCGCCGCCGCCCTTACAGCCGCGTTTTACTCTGTCCGCAGCGTGCTCTGTAGTCAGGGGAATAATTTGAAAATGAGGTGTAATTGCTTCCTACATTAAGCATTTTTAAACGCTTAAGTAGACGGCGAATTTCCTACGTTTTAATTACAACACAATATAACTGTTACTTAATAAATCTCTGTCTAAATCTTTGTACTTGCTAATCAAGTCCCATGCCAGGAGAAAAGCTATAAAAGGCTCAACTGTTACTCGCTGGGAAAGCACAGGTTTTGAAAACATTTTTTCCGTGTGATGGAAACATTTCAAAATGCATCAGAAGTCTCTCAGACACGCTGACTTCCCGGCCACGCATTTGTTGTACTTATAACCAAGTTGAAGAAAACTCACGATCACTGTTTAGCATTTTTCCCGTTCAAAGACAGAGGTTTTGGACATATTTTCCGAGTTCCGTGTCTGGTTTTAGATCCGTGTAGAGGAGACTTTTGTAGCTCGTGTTTGGTGGTGAGAGTAGCTGAATCAGACCCTTTCAGATTCAAGATGCAGAGCACAAACTGCAGGAACACTTGCAAAGAGGTGAATTAGGCAGAGGGGGAAATACAGTAGATCCCGACGGTGAACAGCCACTTCATTACATATATTGCCTTTTAAACAATACACCACCCTCAATGCTGTCCTGCTTGTTGTGTTTTTCTATTATCCCATTATTATTATGTTCATTTCATGTCACAAATAACGTGCACTATAGTATAGCCATGACTGTATGGTTAAAGATAGAATTAGACTTAGATTTAGAGTTAATACTCCTTCTGAAATTTTCTTTAAAGACTAAAACAAGTGTTAACAGTCTTATTTAAAAAAGTAGATATAGATTGTCACTATTCTGTAAGAGCAGCTGTACTGTGGCTTCATTGTCTTAGGTTCCAGGCTGGGCCTTCTGCACACAATCTTGCTGAAATATTCGCAGGATCTTGCTCACAGGCTATAAACCATGGCCTCTGATGGATCTCATTTACTTCAACAGATGTGTTGAGCAACAATGTTTTATAAATTGGGTTATTTTCAATGCTGGTTTGGAAACTATTTTTTACCTTTTTTTTTTCTTTTTTACTCTTTCAATATTTATGATTTCATCTTCATAATATATCACTGTTCTATTGTCAGTACCAGTTTTACTTTAAAGTTTTGTTCAGCTTGAAAGATCACCTGATAAATGTAATTTAAACATACGTGCTATTTAAAAATTGAGAAAATTGCTTTAATAAAATGGAATTCATTTATCAAAATACATTGTCCAGAGAGTTTAAAAGGGCAGAAAAGCTATATTCAGAACCCTGCTCTCTAAACGAAGATACAGAGGAAGTTCTTCCCAGCTTCTTCCCTGTAATAATATAGGTGAACAGAATTTGGCTTTGGAAAGTTCCAACATATAGACCAGTCTGTTCATGTAGTATTCAGAATTGTTATCCAGAGAATTAATTAAAATGTGCATTAATTGCTTTGTCTGTCACAAGTTTGCTACTTTGCTAATTTAGAATGTGTTTAAAAAAATCATGCTATATAAAAATGGGAAAATGTGATTTTTGCAGTTTTTGCCACATTCCTTTTGCCAAAATATTTATTCCAGACAGTGCGAAGTGAAGTTTATGAACCAAACTCTTGCTGCACATAGCACTGACTTACTGTCCTTTCACTGAAGTGCAGTGAGTCTGGAGTGACAGTCTGTGACAGTAAAGGCTTACAAAATTTTCTGACATCATGGAATCCATGGTCTCTTGCAATGTGTACCATTTTGGGTGTAAAGAGATGAGCAGGGGACATAAGAGCATGTTGGTTCATTTGTGAATCTAGCAGGGGGGTATCTGGAACAGTGGAAAAAGGGGGAAGTCTCAGATATACTTTATATGCCAGAAGGACTACGGTGAAATAGGCTCTGTACTTCAGGGTAAATGCTACTTCCTTATCTCTTTTGGGCAAAGCTCATTACAAAAGCTCGTAAGGGTCTTAAGGAGGCAGACACCAGATTTCCCCCAGAGAGAGAAGTAATTGTTCTGTAATATTCCAGTTTTATGTCTGTATTATCAAAATCAGAGGTCCCTACAAGAGGACGGAATCAAGTGTGGATGTTTAACTTAGGCTTTCCAATTTCACAACAGGAGCAGAGGAAAGGTGCTCTGAAGCACATTAACAATGGATTTTGTGTGAGTGATAGGTAATTCTGTTTTTTCCAACAAATATCATCTACATATTTAAGCACCACCAATATCCAAAATTCACCTGTCCATAGCTTGCAAATCCCGCATAACTACTAGGCAAGTAAAAGACTTGTTCCCCAGCCTTAGTCATGGAAGATAATATTTTGCCTCTCAAGAAATCCCTTGGAAAGTCCCTCTGCGAGAAAGACCAGAAAAATTGAGACCAAAGAACAAGATCTTCTGTACTTTTACAATATATTTATTTGATCACTTCTTTTAAACGATATACATTTGTTTTAAGACATGGGATACTGTAGGCTTTTTGTAGGCAAAACTCTTATTGACATCCCAGACTTGTCAGGCAGCAGCCAAGGCTGACCTCTCCAACTGGTCCCAATGACTACATTTCAGCCCTTGTCCCACACATCAGTGGGAATTCACACACAGAAAAGGCAGGAAGACTTCACGTTTTTGCCTTGGCAATATGCAGTGACACTAGTTTAACATGAAACTGAACCTCTGGATGTAGAACATTTTTCATTCTATGTATTATGAACTTCCTGGTGTCTCTGGGGCTTTTGTTTGCAATGTTGTTCAGTATTTGGGTTTTGGGAGTTGAAAGCTCAGCCTGGTGGACTATGATTCTGTACAAAACATTCCACAGGAAATCAATAGATGCCTTGTCAAGTTTCTATTCAGGTTTAATTACCTGATGTCCCAGGTTGTCATTTATATGTAAGCAATTGCATAATTTTCCTGGTGTATCACACTCACAGATTTGTCACATGGCTTTCAAACAGGGTGACTGTGAATCAGAAAAAACTGAAAAGGAAAATAGATTTTTCCGAGAGCTTGACAGTTTTGTGTCATATACATTTCATACAGAGCTCAGTTATGTTGCGGAATTTACGCAGAGAGGCACATTCAGTGTGGTGTTCAGGGGCTTCTACAAATAATTATGCTATTGATAAAAAGGATGAATATTCTGAGTATTTTCTTTTGCATTGCACAGCTTATACTGACAACTGCATTAAGAAAAAAATAGCTGAAATGACTGCAATATGAACACATTTGTAACCTGCATTTGAAATCAAAACAATAAACACGTATCATATTTAAAATGCAGTTCTCAGACATCTGATGCTTGTGACTTGCTGGACTAACACAATGGATGTTCAAACTGAAAAAATTGTGGTCTGTATTTACACGTGTATGAGAATGCAGAAGATCTGACATACATCTGTATGATTTGCTGAGAAGCAAATAGCTTGGAAATAATTTCTTTTCAGAATGACTTTCTGTGTGCATTGCAGGAAGCAGATGTGCATATTGCCAAAGAGAGCTGATACTCATTAATGGGGAAAAGCTTGTAACTGGGGGGTCTAAGAGCAAGCTTGCTCCTGGAAATGGCCCGCTGTTTGGAGGCCTCATCCCAAACCTGCTGCAGCTGCAGAAAACACTCCTCCTAATTCAGAGGGGTTTGTGAACATAGTTTGAGTGAAGTCTTCCTCTGACATGCTGGCCAAACCCCTAAGCAGCAACTGCCTCAGGTCTGTGTCAGCTGAACTTCATCAGCTGTTAGGGGCTTGAGCTTCCGTCATTGCTGGGATATCACTCCTTGTCCTTTGGCTGCATTCTGACTGGGGCCATGAGCTCTGTGTGCTGCAAGCACATAAAGGGAAGGCTCCATATTAGGGCAAGTGATTGCAAATAATTGTAGGTGTAATTCTGGACAACTACTTGCACAGAAAATATAGGTAATGTAAACATTTAGTTCCTGATGTTTCATTCGTAGATGAACAATGAACTGTATATTTGGTGGCCGTGCATCTGTAACTGTATCTGCAGTGCTTAGAACCACAACACAGGGTAACTGCTTTGGGGAGTGCATTAAAACGTAACCTTAAATACTATGGCCAATTACATGGTCCTCCTACACACATTATTTAATGAAAAAATTAATTAGCAAATTACTTATTTAGCATCCTATATTGTAACTCAGGATCCAGGCAGCTGGATTCCTGCTATGGGTCTGTGCCGAATCCATCAACGACAAAGGTCCGGACCTACTGCTCCTCAGCCATACCCAGGCAGGCGGGGGGTGAAGCTGTGAAGGAGAGGTGCTTATTTGCTTTCTTCCCATAGTACCCAGCAGCATTGTTAGCAGAGTCTGGTGCAGGGGTTCAGACCTTGGCTTGGAGACTGTCTGGTTCTGTGTCACTCTCACTAGGATCTCCAGACCAGGCCTGCTGTTAAAATATTGCCACTAAGACGGCTTGCTCAAGGTCTAGGCATCCTTGTCATTGCATGTTGTGGGTGAGGGGGATGAGCTGATCCCACTACATGCACCCGATTCCTTCCCAGGTGATCTGGATGGCACCCAATTCGAACCCCATTTGTGAGACCTGCCTCTTACTGGCCACCTGCTTCCACGGCCAAAACACAGTGCCCTGTCCACCAACCCACATGGCTTCAGGGCACTCCACCCGGATGAAACTAATAAAGAAAGTCAGAGAGGTGAGTGAATGGTATGATGACACTCAAACTGCACTCTAAGCACCTTCTGCTCAAAGGACCCCAATCCACCAGGAGGTCTGCCGTGACAAACAGGACCAGGGACTGTAAAGTGGGAGTGATGGGAGATACCTATCACAGCCAAGGAGCAAAGTGCCAGGAGAAGGGGTATTAGATGTGATTTGAGCTGCTCAGTCTCGGTTCTTGCAGAAGTTTGGCAAGTATATAAAGACTGTATAGTATGTTTGAATCTGTCTGTTGTGGCAATTTATCAGCTTTTAGGAATTGCCTACCCACCTAGTCATAATAACCATAGGCATTCAACAATTGATGGGCTGTGGTTTCACCCTCCTTAGTGTACCAGCTTCCCAGTAACTGCCTCTGCAACATCAGAGATTTGTTAGACATAGGAGACTGCTGTTTCGGCTGTCCCTGAAGAGAACAAGGTGGGGAGTTTACCAGTGTGATCCCATATTTGCCTAGCTTCTAGACATCAAGAATCCCTTTGATGTGTCTGTGTCCATAAGTCTCCTGCCTCAGTTTCATTGAAATTACAATATATTGCTAAATATTTAATATTAAGAAGGCATTTTTCATAGAACCTTTCAATAATACATTATGGTGTTAACCAACAGCATAGAAAAGAACAAATATTTATTCCTTCCAGTGTATTTGCTTGTTTAGTGTCAATGTGTGCCCTGCCCAATTCCAGATTTTGCCAAAATACCAAGGGGGAATTATTGTGCAAATCTGTTCTAAAACTATGGGAATCTGTTGTTAATTCCTACACAAAGGAGTTTGCTTATATGACAGGGTTTTTTTTTTCTGTGCTTTCCTATTGTCCTCATAAGCACAGTCTATCTGTCTAAGGAAGACTTCAATTGTATTTTTGCCATCAGAACCAGACTTCATGCTTATAGCAACTGGAATTTGTTTTCACCTCACTTTGACGTAGTCTGGTTGAGAAGTTTGTTAAATAGTAGAACATACCCCAAGATCCAGCATCTTCACTGGAAAGGCAGTGACTTTGATTTATATCATCCTTCTTAGTCTGGTGTATGAAAGGAAAGCAACCATTCGATGATAGTGCAGACCTTGAACTATAATCTGCATTTGGAGACCTTCAGGTGGATGTATTACTGTGTGCTTGCTGTGCCGTGAGAGATCTCACTTCACTGTGAAAGCCATCTTATCCACCATGCCTTTTTCTCCTACCTCTCTTTTCCTCTGTTGTTTTTCTAATAGATTACTCGTGTCAGAGAATGAGTGGTGGTTTTTCTTTCTTCCTCCCCCGCCTCCTTCTTTTTTTTTTTTTTTTTGTTTGTTTTTTTTGTTTGTTTGTTTGTTTGTTTGTTTGTTTGTTTGTTTGTTTGTTTGTTTGTTTGTTTGTTTGTTTGTTTGTTTGTTTGTTTGTTTGTTTGTTTGTTTGTTTGTTTGTTTGTTTTTTTGTTTGTTTTTTTTGTTTCTGCTGTAGTTTGCTTTGGAAAAGACATAAAATGCCCCTGGCTCCTTCAGGAAAGGATTGGTGATGGTGTGTTAATTCAAGTTACTATTTCCAAAACTGGGATTTTATTTCCTTAAAGAGGCTGAGATGTAAAACTGGATAAGAAAATATAATTTAGAGTGATCTTGATGCATGTCCCAACTATAGTTAAAACACTCAATTGGTATTATCTGGTTTCTGTGTTATTCAGTGCAGCTGGGGATGGCTATAAGTAAAGGAAATAACTCTAAGTTAATAAAAAAGCATGTTAAACACAGGGAATGGCATCTGCTCATTATGAAAGGACTGAACTTTATTTTAGAAGGAAGTAGTGTGATTTTCCTATGCAGTATGTTGTTGTGCATTGAATTTAATAACGGGAGAAATAGCTGTAAAGAAGATGGCATATTTTTAAGAGATAATGTATAGGATTGGGTAGCTAACTATGTTTGAAATCTTAGAGCACTCCAGCACGTGAATAAGCCTGTTTGAATTGTGACTTCAACTAGAATACCAGCATTGCTTCGCACAACTCCAGTGCAAGAGAAATAGTGTAATTCTCCATTCTTGAAAGGTCTCTTTTCTTTTTTCAAATCTCAGTCTTCTGGAAATCAACTCAGTTCAGCTGAGCAACAGAGCAGCTGTAAGCCCCTTGCCTATGTGTTATTTTTAAAAGCTTCTCAATTCCAATGTATTATCACTCTTCACTCTTTCTTGAAAATAAAGGCAAATATTAAATTAGATAATATTATACCAAATTAATATCCTACATAAAAAATACTCCCTCTTCTGCTTAAGATTTTTTGTACGTCAAAATTATTTAATGTCAGTGTCCTAATTTTTCAGAGTCTGTTTTATTCTCTGTTGATTGCAGTGAAATCAATAGAAAATCAAATCAGGAATATGTTCAATAAAGTAAGTTAATTCATCTAAGAATATGGATATTTAGTCTAAAATGAATTTTTTTTTCAAGAAGCTTTTCCAGCACTATAAAAGCAAACCCTGAGTTTCAGGGTTAACTCCGGCTAGGTTATTCAGACACACCTTAGCAATTTTATTTTTTATAAAAAAAAAAATTTCAAAAACTGTTATCATAAACTGGGGAAATTTACTGAGTGCTCACTTTTGTAACCCTTCTTCTTTAGGTGGTTCTGACTTGCCTGTGTAGGCACATTAATTTTAGTGGAACACTTATCTGAATGAATATTTGTGGTATCATATTGTTTTTCCTGTTGATGCTGTAGCACTGAATTGCAGCTTCAGAATTTAGCTCTAATTTAGTAACTACAATTTCTACAAAAATATTGTTTAAGGTTATTAATTTTAAAACATTAAAAAACCCCATTTCTATTACTTAGATCATTTAGTAGTGCCATTTTCCTAAATACACTTCTATTACAGGCCTGCTGCTGTTTTACTTGGAAAATTTGTTTACTCTTCCCTTGGGATCCCGTATGTTGGCTTGATTTATAAATCATATTTAACCTCCAGTTATAAAGGGAGATTTAGCATGTTTGCTTCCTTGATGTTTGCAGTTTGTGTTTGATTGCTCCTAGTCTCGTTGTCATAATCTTTTTGACTGATTATGTGCATGTCACTAAAAACATGAGATATCCTCTGGGTTTTTATGCTAATTTGCTCTTCTGACTGAAGGACTAGATATTTTGCTCCCTGCTATGCTTCTCTCTTGCTGTGGAAAAAATTACTTCTGCAATAGCTACTTCGTGACTGCGTTTTCAAGACGTTCCGAAAAGATTCATCATTTCCAGAAAATGTTTGAAGGTTTTCATTTTGAAAACCAGCAGTAAGAGGGTGTCTGTGTGTGACGGAGCAGCTCTCTTTTTGAAGAGAAAGCTGCTGCCAGCACTCTGTGCTGGGCAGCTGCTGCTCCCAGTAACAGGCTGTGGGACCTCTGCAGATTGGTTTCGCTTGCTCTCGGGGAAAGGCTGTGCTGCAGGATCAAGGCAATGCGCTGAGCTTGCTGATCCAAGCACAGGAAGGATTCATTCCATCCAAGTCAGTGTTAGAGCTGAGAGACAGAAACGAAAACAGCAAACTAATTCACCAGAAGTGTGTCCCTTAAGCCATGACACAGACTGAACTTCTGATGACTGCAGCAGGGGACTTTGGGCTGAGTCACCGTCCCAGCTCATTCGGGCTGGTGAATTAGGTAACTCGAACTTGAACCCTATGCTGTTTCTCCAAAACCATTTTTTTAAAATAGTACTTTAGACTACTTCTACAAAGCCTGCATTCTTAGTCTATGCAATACATGAACTATTTAATTAAATACTGTAACAATTATATTACAATGGGCAAGTCATTTAAATAATTGTAAAT
Organism: Gymnorhina tibicen; assembly: GCA_013399875.1. Taxonomy (NCBI): domain Eukaryota; kingdom Metazoa; phylum Chordata; class Aves; order Passeriformes; family Artamidae; genus Gymnorhina; species Gymnorhina tibicen. Next base: position 952,609 of record VXAZ01000687.1, on the reverse strand, counting down.
AATAACTTTACAATAAGAAGAATCATTTATATTCTTTTGGACATTCACTTTAGAGTTAGACTATAAAATTGAGGTGGCATCCACCTGTGGCATCAAATCTGCTCTTGTTTGTATTCACATAAAACTGAAATGAGATCCTTTACATTATTGCCATTAATGATAGCTAACATAAATACAGGTCTGTGATTTTGAATGTTACAATTCTGGGTCATTTTCTGAAACATTTAGAAGCCACATGGGAAGGGAATATAGGAGATGGTCTAGGTTTGATTCTGAGAGAACACACATCTAGCAAACAAAAGTCAGAGAAGGAAAAGTAGGGAAGGGAATGAAACAAAATAATATCCATTCACTACAACATGTAATTTGAATTTATACCACAAGGACCGAAAGTGAAATCTAGCTTGCATGCTTCTTCAAAACAGATATCAAGGTGTGTGTGGTGGTTACCTCTGGTTTGGGGAGGAACTGTTCTGACTTTTAGGAGTCCAAGCAGCTAATGGAAATTACTTATTCCAAAGACAGTCCCACATGAGCTTGGTTCTAGACTAGGCTTTCATCCACCCATTCCCTATGAGTGGCAAATCACAGACTGAAAACAATGACAAAAAAAGTTGTCTCTGGTTAGTATTGTATCTAAAGTGACTAAAACTAAAGATTCCATCTGTTAAAACTACTCAACGAACTCCTTTACTGGTGAAAATATGTGCAGTCTTCTTGTTTCAGCAGTACCATTTTGTGTGACATAAAGCAAGTCTTTATGTCCACCCTGGCTTTGATTTCTTGCCTGGATATTCCTTCTACTGTCACTGGCAGGTATCAGCATCAACTTGGCAGAAAGGCGCCAGACCCAACTTGTGATCCTGACCCAATTACTCTTGTTTTATTGGTATCTTTGCAAGAATATGTTTAAACAAATTTGTGAGTGGGTGGGAGGTCATGTGTTCTAGGTTTCAAACGCAGCTCTAAAATTTAGAAATACTTATTCCATCAGTTGTCTCAAAACATTGATATAAGTAGCAATTCGGAGCAAAAGTTTGTCTCTGATCTTTGTAGAAGCCAGAAAACAGGCACTTTCAAACGGGAACCCTTATCTCTTACACAGCAGAGGTTCTTGTTCAGTTAGAACTACATGTTTGTTTGTTTGCTTTAAAAAATTAGATTTCCCTTGAAAAACGATGGTTCAAATTAAGAAAAAAAATATTTATAAAACTTAAAAACCAGGTTCAAGAACCTCTGCACTTAAAACAAATTCTTAGGGTTTTAAAAATCCATAAACACCATGGGGTTCTTGCACTCCTAATTACGAATGTTTAGATTTTGGTGTTCATTTCCTCTGATTGAAATACTGCAGGATGAATTATTCATCCAGTATATACAGGGTCATGGAACTTAATCCCCTCCATTTATTTTAAGTGAATGTCATGTTTGTAAAAAGTGCCAGATTGACAGACAAGATTCAACCCTTCTGATAACCTACACTTTGTATCTAAAGCCGTTTGGAAGTAAAAACTCTCATGTCAAGACTATTAGGTCAAGTCTTTCACAGATGAAAGTCAGAGATGAAAATTAGGGGGCTTTTCTTTTTTCTTTTGTTTTTTTTTTCTTTTTTTGAGTAGCATAGTACTAAATCACATAAAATGAGACTTTCTCTATCCCTTCATCTTTTAATTCAGGTCAGAGGAAGCCTCTGACTGCTTTGTGGGTATGGCTCAAACCTCCCCTGAGGCAGAATTGCACTCTGTGCTGGGCCAGTTCCTACCCATCCCAGTGCCGCCTGCTTGGCTGAGGGCATCTGTGGCATCCACAGAATTATGGTTTTGAGTGGTAAAGCTTTGTAGCAGTGCAACAAAAATAAGAATGATTCACCAGTTCAGTGAGGCAGTGATGACAGACAGCATTGGTGGCCTCTGACAGGTTGCAGCTGGTGGTCCCTAAATAACTGCCTCCACATCCTGCCCTCAGTAGTTGGGGCAAGATCTTTCTGACATTCAGAACAGACTATAAAAAACAACAGTTTTCACAGCTGTATTTTGAATAACTCTGTGTGTGTGTGTGTTTTACTGTTATAAATCAGTATAGGTATTCTTTTAAATTAAGCTTTTTGAAAAACTAGTGATTTTAGTCAATTTCCATCTGTTTTATCAGCAACAACCCAAGTGGCACCTACAGCACAATTCAATAGGAAACTTGGGCTTCTCTATTAATTATACTTCGAAGACTTTATGCCATAAGGCCATAGAACACATGTGTGATTGGATCAAATATTTATCAACAGCGTCTGCATTAATGTGAGCTGTTCAGGAGCTCAGATTTGCCTCAGATCATGCAAAGTCGTCTGCTTACAGTTGCTGAGGAACCCCTGGCAGCCTTGTCTGTAGGAGATGAAGGAGGCCAGGACATGGGCTTGAACATTGGTGGACCAGCAAAGAGATGCCTTGTTGGCACGCTGCCTGGCACAGATCTACCCTGTACCTCCTAACACATTCTTCCAAAAGCACAGCTAAGGGTTCACAGAACACGAGCACTCATAATGAGGAATCCTACTTAAAATGGGGCTTCCAGGCACAGCCTTGAGCCCACTGCTTGGTACCAGCCTCCTTGGGAATGGGAAAGCCTGAGGAACAGGGTGGATTCACAGAGTTCAAAAAACCTCTCTTGAGTTTTAGAGGCTGAAGGTTTGCACTGCCTCAATGGCTGCAAGACTTCAGGGACTTGTCCCATGTATCTTCCCCTTCCAGCACCCACCCCTTCGGGGTTTCTGTACTTCTCTGTGCAGAATATGTTTGGGTTGTAGCTCTCGATGTCCCAGCATTACAACCTGGCTTTAATGGCTCTTCTGCCCCTGTGTAAAGCTTTTTGTTGGTGCTTGTTACAAGAAACAGAGGTGCTCATTCTTGTTTCATGTTTGCACATTGGAACAGCAGTGTTTTAGGGCCAGTTACACTTTTTACTTTCCAGTAAATCCAATGAAATAATTTTCCATGTGATTCAAGAATTGTACTGATTTGCAATGCAATTATTTGCAGGTTTGTATTAATTAGTATTGTTGCAAACACTGATATTTAAAGCTGAGGCTAAAGCGTAATTCTGAGTCACAGCAGAGAGCATGTAATTTGAGTTACTGGTCAGATCATAGATTTGGATTTTCAAAAGAATAAGGCAAGTTCAGCTTCAACACAATATTTATGGATTTGGAATGACAATTATGTTGCTGCTGCAGCTCTGTTTTGTACTAATTAATATTCCTATTGGAAGCTTGTGGCCAGGATCCCATTGCTGTCTCCTGCTGCTTTAGATTGCTGTACGGGTTTATATTGATGGAGTCCAGCAGAATTACTGCTTTGTTTCCCAAATGACAATGAGAGGATAGTCTAGACAGCGGAACTGTGAGTTACATGGACAGGAAACTCATGAGCCTGAAAACAGGCCAGTGCCCTTTATGAAGGTAAATACTGGAAATCAGGCAGGTGCAATCCACGCAGAAATTGAACAAGTGAAATGTTAACATCATGTGAATTTTTAGCAGAAACAAAAGTCTGTTTCATTTCTTAACTTTGCACCACTCAGGTTGGGTGCAGTTGTACCATGTGATGATGCTACAGGATTTGCTGAATCAATACTCTTCTTTCATATCCAGATAAGAAACATTTTTGAGAAAAAAATCTCACCCCAAATCCTAAAACAAACACTACACAAATTGAAACTTAAGCAAGATAAATCATCTTGGTTTGTACCTGTTGTACTGAAGAAACATTTATGGGTGTGAAATAAACCACCAAACACTTTTTAGCTAAATAAGCAGTCATTAATTGTGAAATCATGCCATGGCTGACTGAAGGACTCTCCCATCTCTGTTTAAATAGAAACCCTCCTCCCCAGCCTACAGAAGGACCTAGGAAAATAGCTTTCAGGAAAAGACCCAGCCCTGCATTTGTTTTGTGCACAGACGCCCTATTGAAACCAGGAGAAGCTAGGAGCAAAGAATATTTACAAGTTTTTTATCCCAAGTATCTAGAAAACAGATTTTTAAAAGACACCATTTATAATACTCCTACTATGGTTCTGACTCATGCTCTGAACAAACAGTTATCAAAGAGTTTAAGATGTTCCACCTCCCCCAGCTGCTGTTACCTCTTCACTTTGGGGAGTGTTGCTTTCAGATCTGTGCCTGCACCTGCCCATGGCAGCTCAGGGCCGAGCCCACCCTCCTTCAGGGCTGGGAGAGGTGAGGCACAGGGATGAGTCTGTCTCTCCTGCCGCTGGGATGGCTGTGGTCACTGCACACCCAGCTTAAACTGCCACAGCACTACCCAGCAGGGCTTGCCACAGTGACCAACACCCTGTGCAAAATTTGGGAAAGGTGGGTAAATGTTGTAGTTCATCTACTCCAACCTGCGGAAGTCATTGCCAAGTGCATTAAGATGCTCAGTGAAAGAGAAGGGAGAAACTCATTACAAATCCTTCCAGTAGCTCTCAAGTGTAATGATTAGATGCAACCACAGGCTTTTAGGAATCCATCAACAGCTTGCAGGAAGGTAGGCAGGTGTACAGGGGGCTTAGCACTTCCTGCCCTGCTCTTGGTGTGTGTTCCCTAAACGTCTGCCGCTGGTCCCTGTCTGGGACAGGTTGTTGGGAGAGGTGTGAAGCACTGATCACAGTGGGGTAACTGGTCTTAAAAGCAAAGCAGAAGGTGTCACTGAGCCCCTGAAGTTCAGGGGAATGGTTATGGGTTTCTCTCTCGGTGTCCCCGCTGGCCCTAGTTTTGGTACAAAGCCCCAGAAGCATCTGAGGGCAGCTTATTTTATGCCAGATCCAATGTGTCTTACTCTCTTAGAAATGCTTTTCCCTTCCCTCTCCTTTCAGGCACCCAATGGCCTCCCAGCCGTCAGCAGTTTCGTGTCAGCACCAGCCATGCCTCCCTACGCCACACCAGCCCAAGTGTCACCTTACATGACGTACAGCGCCACTCCATCCAGCTACATGGCGAGCCATGGCTGGCAGCATGCCGGGGGCACGCCACTGTCCCCCCACAGCTGCGACATCCCCGCCTCGCTGGCATTCAAGGGCATGCAGACAGCCAGGGAGGGCAGCCACTCTGTCACGGCCTCCGCTCTCTGATGCAGGAGCTGGTCCAGGAGCACCATGAGCTCGCTGGCTCCTCGTCCCCTGAGCCTAGCTCACGGACTGCTCTCTTCATGCTGGCGATACTTGGCATTTCTCCTCGTGACTTGTCTCCCGTAAGGCTTTTGGGATTGAAAGAGCTGAAGACAACATCAGAAACTAAGAGAAGTGTGGTGTTACGCTCTTAAAGACTTTGTGTCCCTCAAAGGGCTCATGGAGCCTTGTTCTAGTCTCTCCTGGTCAAACCACACATATTTATTCTTAATCATCACAAACTTTCTAAATGTGCAATTGTTACTAAGATTTGTGCAAAAATCAATAAAGAAAAATCGCCACAGAAAATCCTGCTATGCCTTGAATCAGCAAAGGTGGCTGAATGGGAAGTGTTTGCCAATTGCCTAGAGAACAACCCTTTAATCAATGAGATTATACAATCCACTGCCATTAAGAGGGCCTTTTTTGTTGTTTTATTGGGTTTTGGTAATCAAATATAGAACGAAGGCAATAGGTGGCTTTCCGATTCTTCTGGCATGTTGCCATCGTCAGGCAGTAGTAAGATCTTTGTGATTTTATCCATTTGTAAATAGAGGCTTTCGACAGCATTTGTTTTGACCTTCCAGTACATTTCTTACCTTTTTTTTTTTAAGTTAAGCAGATGATTTCTAGTTATTTTCTATGTCTTTGCATGGTGGGGTGATAGCCTCAGGTGATGAGGTTTAGGTAGGGGTTTTTGGTCATGCTTTTGCGCCACAGTGGAGGCTTCAACATCTTACAAAATGGTTATCTCTTTGGCAGAAGAGTCAAAGGCAGAAATCCAGCTAAGTAACTCTCCACAGTCATACCCAGCCTCCCAGATTCATGAAACACCACATTCGTATGAAGTGTACAAGCAGAAATGGGTGGAAAATATCTGAACAAAACTGAAAACTGTAGAGGAAAATGCTGTTAGTGTGCAACCTGTGCAGAGATGCTTACAAAGCCCTATCAGTCAAAAACCACACTGAGAAACAGAATTGTACCATCATTCTCAGCTCCCTTGTGTCCAGCCCTGAGATTATGTTGTAATTTTTAAACAGAAAGTTGTCTTCAATTTCTGCTTTAATGAATGTAAAGTATAGCTCTTGGTAAAGTTTACATTGTTGTTCTGAAGCATTTTTTTTTCCCTTATAGGTATACTGGTGGTGGTGCTACAAACAGAGATATTATTTAATATTAGCAAATTTCCTTTCTACATTTCTGTATGCAGTGGCAAGTACTCTGTGCCAGTTATTTTGTTTTAAACTTAATCCCAAGAGAGCTAACATTCTGATCTTTGAAAATTTACCTGTTTTCCTTGGGCAATAATAAAGTTCTGACTATTATTATGCTTTTCCCATGCTGTAGGTATGTTCAGAATATGAATGTGGAAAAAAAAAAGCCTGGTGTGACATTTCATATCCATCATAGACTATTAATATATTGTATATTTTAAAAAAAATTTTTGCAATAACTTAAATTGCTGTAGACATAGTTAGAGCAAAGGAGAAAATACCATTCTTCGTATATTGTTCTGTCTGCATCCCATATTAAAAATACTAAATCAGTGGGAAAGTAAAATACAGTCCCTCTTAAAATATAGTTCTCTTTTAGTGTATTTCCAGCTTTCATCACCAAGACAGCTGTGGGTAAATTTTCATAACAATCTAAGTAATCAGGACTTATGTCATGTACAGTATGTCCACTGAAATATAGAAGGACTCAGCTGGCTGCTGCCACCTTTGCTTCTTGCACTAAAAAATAGTTAACAGAACTGCATTTCTATAAAGAACACAGATACTATATTTGGCCCCAAGGAAAGAAAGATCTGATCTTGGATGTGATTCATGTTCTTCAGCCTCAAATGTATTCAACAGCTGTTTAGCTTAAATGAGATGCTGAAACCCTTGTTATTCAGTAGAACACTTTTTCAAGAATGTTTCTTTGAAACCACTAAAGGTGAAGTGCACACAAGTGCATTTCCACTCTGCCACACTGTTACTGACATGACGGATGTTATTCTGCCTTTATGCTGTTATAGCTGAAATAAAATGAGCCTTAACACCATGAAGAAGAAATCACTTTAATACTAGACAAGCTCTTCACTAAAGATAAAATGAAAAAAAAAAGATAAGAAAAAGATCATACATAGATAAGTGATTAAGTTGGCAAGAGAATTTCAGCTTTCAACTTTGTCATTCTACTGGATTATAGAATTATGGGGTGAGTCTACCTATTGTTTTCCATAGAACTCAAGGGGCACCAAAGGGAAAAGAAAACCAAAAAAAAAGGAAGAAACACCTTTCAAAACTCAGCTTTTTTGAGCTTCAAGACTTCACAAGCCTGTAACAAAGTGTGCCTGTGTCAAAAGTTTTCCAAATTTTCTTGAGTAACATGAGGTTATTTCTGGAATAAAAGTTGTCTTTCCTGACATTCCAATGAGGAATTAGTGTGTTTTGACAGACAGACAGACAGACAGATCCTTAGCTTGTATCAGTTATTTGCATTATCTTCAGCTAAATCAGGATAATTTATAAAGCAAGGGCAGGACATTATCTTAATTATTCCTCCCATGGGATATATCATCATAAACCATTTTTGTTTTGTGTTTGTTTAGGTACAGCTCTCCGCGCATCTGCCTGCTGTACATGATACCTTACCCCTGAATGGGAAGTCAGCGGGGCTGCATGCAGAAAGTGTTGCTCAGAGTGAGCAAAAGTACCTGACCTTGGCTCTTGGTGAACTGCCTGTGATGGATTTTTTTGGTGTGAAGTTTCACAAATTTTTTTTTGAAATGTAAACCTACGATGTAGAATACTCCCTTGCCCAAGGACTGTTTCACTGCTTATACTCATGGGTAAACTTTAAACTGCAAAATGTTAGCTTACTAACCACACAACTCTAAACCATTTCACACTGAATTAAAAAGAAAAAGGTAATTGTTTCCTAAAAAATAATAAATGAGGGTTAACTGCTGCTGTCAAGCTCAAGGGTACAAAGCTGGAGTGAACCCACTGAGGTGAATGCATGCATTTGGGAAATATGCAGTATATGTGGGTGCAGAATTAACGTTTTTAATCTGAAAAGTCTACTCTTCATTCCCAGGGTGTTAAATGTTTCCAAAGAAATCAATGAAGGCAATAATACTCCCTTCAGCCAAACTGTGTTTGCATGGCACCAGTTCAGAAGATCTTTGGTGTAAAACTGAATTTCAGCCCATTTTACATGAGGAGTAATGGGGGATTGGGCTGGCACTTTCACAGGTTTGTTTTCCCATACCATGCTGTTTTCTGTTTTCGTCTGTTTCTCCTTTTATCCAAGATCAGGCTGAGCTATTAACTGAAAAAAAATCATGTTGGAAAGGATGTAAAACTGAAGGCTATATATGTATATACAGTATGTTTAAAGCATTTTATTTTTATATTTTGAATGCCCTAAATTAATAAAAGACAAATTATAAAGCTTTTTGAATTAGTTTTTGAAATTATCTCAGTAGTGTCTTCTCTTTGGCCAAGAACTGACAATAAAATGCAACAACGAGAAACACTTGCCTTAAAACTATAAACTTTAACAGAGCTAATTTTATTGATTCTAGCTATGAAATATCATAGGTATGAAAAGCCACTGCTGCCAAATTCAGACAAAAGAGAGGCTTATTGAGCATGTTGATACAGGCATCCTTGAAAGCGCTGAAAACACATTTCTAGTTTTAGCTTTTTCTTGCTTTTCCAATGCATTAAAAACACTCTTGAGATGAGATGTCACACGTGAACTGCCATTTTCAAGTTGAAATGCAGAAAGATACTTCTTTAGGATTGCTAAGGAAAAGGCTTGTACCTCCCTAAGAGGAAGAACATTTAACATTAACGGTGTGAATACAGTATGGGGAGATACTGAAACTTCCAGCAATTGCAAGATATGTGCTCTAACAACCCAAGTTAGATAATGGAGACATTCTATAACAGAATAATGTGTGATTTTAAATTATTTACAGAGTTTTTAAAATTGAAATGTAGAACGGCACAACTGCATGAACAGAAACTATGTCTTCAATCAGTATAGCAGAATTTACTTCATTTCACAGAGTTAGAATGGCTAGTAAGAACATGAGTACATCCCTGAAATATTTATATTTACAGTGACTGGGAAAAGCAAAAATTTTAGCTTCAGAGCAACAGTCTTTTATCTACAGAAAGGTGCATTTCTTCAAGGTGTATGGCGAGCTAATTAAAACTGCAGATGTGCTATCAGTCTACAACCTTGTTTCACCATTCCACAGTGGAAATGAAAGGCTAAGGGGGCAGTCAGGGTGCACTGAGCATTTTTATCACAGGACAGCTCTTTTGGGAATAGTATGTGAAGGTGGATAAAAAATTTGCAGTAAAATCTTATATGCCTAAAATTACTTTTTTCTGTTAATTTATTTACTCATTTCTTCTATGAAGAAATGCACATTTTGCATTTTTATGTAACTTGATACAGACTAATTATTTTCAGTATCTTCTGTGTTCTGAATGAGATTTATATCATATATATGGCTAAGAACAAGTAGGATATTTAACAGTATGCATGTTTTTAAAGTTGTGGCTGCTTGTGCTGTCCTTTTCTATCCAAACTCCCAAGAACTTGAAAAGCTCTCCTATGAATGCTGAAATCATACTGGGCTGAATTGAAACTGGACCCAAGACTGACTCAAGAGTTGCAGAGTATGGGTCATTTTCTTAACCTGGAGTCAATGGAGCTGTCAATTTACAACAGCTTAGTATCTGCCCCCCGAGGATTACTCATTTTTGTTCTTTAAAATACCCTAAAGTTTTTATCTTGCCATTTCAGCTGAAGCTTTTAAAAGAGTGTATGATTACATATGATGATTCCGTGCAAGAAATTCCAATCTGTCCTTTAAAAACTAACTGGTTCTTATGTCTGCTTTATATTTTCTCTTGGTCCAGCAAAACAATTACAAATGTCAACTGCTATTTAATTAAGCATTTACAGAAAAGCATGTGCTTAAATGTTTTCTTGGATCAGGACCTAAAGACCATATTTGTTTTGAACTGTATTAACATCAGTGCATTTTGAGGGTATTGAACACTATAAAGGATAAGAGTCACTTTTACTTTACTATCGTGTATTTTAGAATGCATACAATTTTAAAGAGTACATTTTTCAGAAGTGCTACTTGTGCTTAACTGTGTCCTGAAGCCAAGCATAAACGTATTCATAAACCAAAAGCATCACTGCACCACCTGGAAGAAAAGATATTATTTTACTACATAGAAAATCCAGTATTTTCAAGATTTTATAGAGCATTTCAAGTGCATAATATAAACCAGGATATGGCAAATCCTAATTTGCAAAATGGATAATTCTACTATTTCCTGAGTTCACTAAAAATTCACCAATTCATAATCCATACCAATTTTACTTAATATTAGATCATAAAGTTGATGTAAATAGCTTGTATATTAAATCAAATTCACCCTCGGTGTGATTTTTCCTAATACTTTCTTTAGATTATTGTTTTTCTTTGCTCTTCTACAAGTAGAAACTTTTAATCTGAATATGTGTATATTCGTGTATTTAGTTAGATTTGGCCATGAAAGCGCAGCTTGACTGGTGGAATGATAAAAATTCATCTCCAGAATGATGAAAATGCTTCCGGATAAGATTCAAGAGACATTTTCACCTGTTTTTTCACCATGTCTAAAGCGGAAAATCACGGTATTGAAATGAGTATAATCTTTCCTGGCTACAAATCCACAGGCAAAGTTTTGATCTAATGAAATGGCATTATTTGCTAGAATTGATAACAGTATAAAATCCCATCTTGAAAGCCATGAAATATCTTTACTGGTAGTGAAGCCAGACTGTAACTGGGCTGTAATTATTGTATGAGATTTAAAAAGGAGCATTTCAGAAGGTATATATATAACTAAACACACAGAGAAGCTTCTAGTTGGAGAACATGGGTAAAGAGAACCAGGCTGCATGAGTAAATATGTATTACTTGTGGGTGCCAGCACTGGGGCATAAATATTTTCTTTCCTTTGCCTTTGCCTGTTGGTTCAGTTGGCAGCTTGGAGAGGCACCTCTAACAAACGTGTCTTCTGCTGAACCGGGCTCACGTTTCTGGGGATAGGCTCAGACAACCAGGCACACAGAACTACCACATGAGTTTCTCCACACAACTCATCCTAAGGAACCATCATCAGACTTGAAATCTTCCTCTATGAAAAGGAACTCACAGACAGCTAGACAGAGCAGAAGTTTGCAAAAGGCTTTGACCAACAAAAAAGTAATCGGCACAGTGTCTAAGATGCGATTTGAACTCAAATCAAGGCTGCTTCCGAATTTCATACTGTGTGATCTGTTTGTGTATCTCTTTTCCTGTAAACACTCACATGTTGGAAGAAGGAATTACCTTCCCAGTCACAACAAAGATTGTTTTATTGTCTCATCAGAAAGTCAAACCTATATATTAGTCAGTGGAACTACAGAAGTATTTAGACTGAAGTTCACATTTAACTGACTTGCTGGATCTGGGCCAGAATGCACAGTCATTTGTAAGATGGAAAATTTTATTCCAAAATCTGCTGTGCTAAGAGGTACTGAGAAAGCTAAACATTGCCTTCTCTTTGTCCTGTATGTAATCTGGTATCTTTGGAGTGTGAGGGAAAAGGCTTTTAGCTCTAGAGCTCCTTGTTTCCCCTCCCCACCTTCTTCTTCACCCTGCACAATAACCGGGCATGGTCTAGCACTTAGCCAGATGGATTGGATAAGTAAACATTTACAGACAAACCTAATGCCTCCTTTATACTGCAGAACAGGCTCTGTACCTACTTGCTTTTACCTATGTGTGTTCTTGCATATTAAACAACCAGCTTGAACAACTGGAAATACATTTTCATGGGAATAGGATACTGTTCAAATTGGGGCTTCCGCTCTTTTTGATGCAGACTGCTTCTGTGGGCTGACAAAGTCTGAGGGCCCAGTGCTTTGCTTTCATGATTAATCAAAACCAGTAAGGGCAAAAAACTCTAAAAGCCAAAGAAGATACAGCTCTCAACCACTGTGCTCCCACATTTGGAGTAACAATTAGTAAGAAGGGGTCAAACAACAGTTTTAAGCAATCTTTGTCCTCTTAGTTTTCCAGAGCCATACAAGTCTCTTCCCAGCTCTGCTATTAGCTTTTTCATGTCTGTCCCCATAGAGCACAGGAGACGAAAATAACTGGAATTTGATATGCTTGAGCTGTGCTTTGACTTGTGGAGTGCATTTCATGGAGAGTCTCTAACCTGCATTTTAGGCTGACTTCACATAGGTAAGGAATAATCAAAAGTGAACTCAAAGTGATCACATTAGAAGGAATAGGAAGCTTTAAGAAACTTCCGAAAGTTTTACAGTTCTGTCCTTTGCATGTACTTTGGTTTGTTCATAAATAAAGCAATTGCACAAACCAGCTGTTACTTGGATCTGCAATTCTCTGACGTATATGTGTAAATGGATTTTTTTAGACACATATTTAGCCAGATCCATCTGTGATACTATTAGATGATGCTATTTTAAAAAGAAACCATTCAAAGTGAAAGATATTTTGATTCATTTATTTAACTGCTATTTACTACATTTTCTCAAGAAACTGAAAAATGGGAAGAGAAAGCAAGAACAAAAGGAAAATAGAAATGACAGAAGGAAAATTACCTGGACCCAGCCTCATGATCTTGGGAAGCAAGCCTTTGTACAGAGCCAGAAATCTGTAGCACAAGAATAACAAACAAAACATTTCAAACAATATTCTTGCTCTAAAAGAAGAACGGAATTGTAGCATATGTTTGTTAAAATGCTGGCAGAGCACTTAGAGGCAATTATTTGAAATTACACATGTTCAATAGCAGGCTGTATCTGGATTTTAACATTTTACAGAGGCAGATCAGATGAAGAGAAAAAGTTAATCAATGTTCAGTCACAAAATCAATGTTGTGAGCCTAGCCAATCAGAAATATGACTTTAATCAGTGAGATGGGTTTACTTTCAAGACAAGTCTGTTAACGACAGCTGCATACAGGGACAAAATGACTGATTTAATTGAATATCAAAGCTACAACTCAGTCACCACTTGAGAAATATTTTAAAAGTTGGAAAACGTTATTATCTCAAGATCTGTCCTCAATTTAATTATTTCAGCAATAATTTTAAAGGTACAGAGGCCTATATAATTACAATTAGATTAAATTGAGAAATAGTCTGTTTTCTGTTCATATTTTCCTTTCACAAAATGAAGAGTTGAAAAAATGACACATGAGATATATGAAGCATTTACTTGTGGAATGTAAATTTTGACAATCCAATAATCATCTTGCAAGTCTCTTGTAAAAGTTCATATGTAGTAGGAAGATATCTCCTTGTAATTCTAAAATAAATTTTCAAAATGCTACATTGGCCTCTTTTGATATGTGAGTTCAGGGTGGCTTAATGGTCCTCATCAAATCTGAAATATAACAGCATGATTTTATGGACCCATATGAACTAAAACAGAGGTCTGGACATTTATTAAAATAAGAATGTTTTACCCTTCCTCTTTATAGACTGTTGCCATAGTTTTAAAACAGGTTCTGTACTTGATCTCTCCAGGAACTGGCTGTGGTCCTTGAATCCTACTTTTTGCAACATCAAAAGGAATGTTAATAATTGAGGCTATTGTTCCTGAGACTAGCCCAATTCCAAATTTCCTCAAAAACTCCAAATTTGGATCCTACAAAAAAAAAAGAGGAAAGAAAGAATGAAAAGGGAAGCGGAAAGACCTGTGCAGGTTAAGCACTATAAAGTAATAAGCATTTAATCAGAAAACTCACACAACACACTCGTGTTATTTTAGCGGAACGCATTAGGATTTCCTATGCTGGAACTTGTTTTCTTGACAATCCTATTGGCTATGTTTTTACACATGGTCTAAATTGCTGAAGTACACATTTCCTCACACAGGATTTATAAACACAGTTCATAAAGAAAGACTGGTATGGCATATGGGGATGATTTGTATAATTGGGCTTCACAATGTACTTAGTATTACTGTATCAAAACAGGAGAAATCCAAGCACACTATTAGCTAATTGGCCAGAATATTTTACAAATGACAGCAACTTCCACCATGAAGCCTACTAAAACACTCATTTGTGTGTTGGACCCCCAAATGCTAAATTAAATAAAGACTAATCTCAGTCTGCTGCCATTCCCCTCCAGGTTTTTTACATTTATTTTCACATGTAGCTGATCCACTGTACTGAGAAGTGCTAGCTTCCTGTTATTAACAATCCAACTCGGCACAACGGCAAGAGAGCCTCCACGTTCTGCGCATTATAAACGGTGGTAATTCACTCAGCTAATTGGCTGAAGAATTTACAACAGATTGTTTCTGAACCCTACTATATGCACACGGTAAAAGTTAGAAGTAGGTTAGAAGTGCATCTAAAAACTTCTTTGCTCACTCACAGTTCACAGTTCAACTGGGTTTTATTTGATCTTTTAGAAAGACCTCCTACCTTGGCATTTCTATGACATCAAAGAACCCAGAGTTTATCTGGGAGTCAAAGTCCCTTGAAGCAGGTTTAATCCTATTTCTCTAAGTAGTGGAAGTCACAGGGCAGCATGTTCCAGGACATTTCCTATGCACATAATTTGGTTTTGCTATTGGCTTTCAACAGAAGGACACTTTTTTGCTACATCAGGCTGTATATATGCAGCTCACTTTTGTCATGAAGGTGCTTTAATTATAGAAAATCATTATTAAAATAACAAATTATCTTGCCATGTTATAACATCAGCACAATGTTAAAATAAGACAGTTTTTTGTTTCCTAAACCTGTATGTTTTTGAATGAAAAAGAAACCAAGAAAAAAGTTTTCCTTTCCAGATTAGCAACCAGAAAAATAAATTAAAACTTTCGTAATACACATTGGATGAAGCCCATACAGGTATTTAGAAAGAAATGTCAAAATCAACAGAGTTCTTTATTACTTGCAGAAAAACTCAACACCTTGATTTCACAAAACATGAAACATACTGGTAATAACTTCTAAAAATTAGAATGGCTTGTGGTACAAGAACTGTAGCACTTTTTTAGCGAAGAGCTTAGCAAATGAATCTCTGTTCATTCTGTACATACAGTGATTTAAATGCAAGTAGAATAAAGCCAAGGTTTCTGGTACCTAGAGAAGAAAAGAAGAACGCTTTTGAAGCATTTTGCCCATTCACAAAACTGGACTCTAACCAAATGTACCATAGTAAATACTAGCTTTGCTATAACTTGATTTTTTATCATAAACCTAATGGGAAATGTTTTTCTATTAAATCCATCACTGCAATATCTGGGTAATTTCATTAGTATAACAGATTCAATATAAATTTAGATGTCAAAAATAAAAGGTTGGGTTTTTTTCTAAAAGCATAGCTTAGTGGCACTGTACTGTGATAATGATTCCAATTGAAAAAGAGATTTCCAAACATAATTTCCTCCTCCGTCTAGAAGGCTTACATGGACAAAGTAACATTGGCTGTCTATCAGGTAGGTGCAAGTTGGTGCCATCATGAAGGAGTGCCTTTCTTTTTACACCAAAGTCTGTCCTTCTTCTGCCCTATGGACAATGCCAAAATATTCCCAACAGTCTAGAATTCCATGGAAGGAGGTTCAAGGATAAGGTATCTGTCTAGTGCTAATGCTGTAACTGGTTAGCAGAGGCAGTTATCATCACACTATTGTCACTTATTTCTGCACCACACAGCTCACTGACCAAATACTATAAGTTTCACCAAATATTATATGTTGTACGTTAGGGAAAAGATTCTGACATGCTCCTCTTCCTTTCATAAATAGCAAAACTGGAGGAAGTTGAATATATGAATTCATACATACACGAATTCAGCTTTTAAGCAAAGCCAATTTTTTATGTAGTATGAGCAGAACATATAGAACAGAAACTTGGTTTTAAATGGTGCCACATCACAAAACAGTATACCACAAGGAAGTGAAATACCTGTTTGCTTATTCACAATGGAATAACTTAGCTGTAGTTGGATAACAATCTGTGATCATCTCACCTTTTTACCAAACTCTTCACAATCACATTACCTTGTACACCTTAGTCCCCACACTGGGAGCACCAGCAGCCATTAAAAACAAAGAGAAAAGAAGGCATCACTAATAAATGCCATATCTATGCATGTCCTGTTGGATTTCTCTGCTTTTTTGGGGAGAAAAAATTTGAGATGTTATTTCTCTGCTTTTTATACATTATTTCTAGAATAGTTTTTTTAAATAAGTGGAGACTCAATAAGTGCTTCCCAAATCAAATGCTGGTTATTTCCTTCTTTTATATTCCATAATTTCCAGCAACAGAAAATTCTAGCACTAAATCTGGAACATACACATCCATGTATAAGAGTGTCACCCACTGGAGACAGTTATAATTTATCAGCTTTGGTCTCCAAAGCTTTCCTCTACAGACCACTTCATTCACTTGTAATGTTGTGCTGGATGCAGAACCTCCATTTTAAATAAATTTTTTTAATCCCCAGGTCATTCTGAAACCTGAGTTTGCATGGTAGCTCTGAGGTTATTCCACTACTCATTCCGGTCCAGTCTTCTCCTAAATCACCTTGGTTTACTATTTCTTCAAGTCCATTGCAACACATCAATTTTTCACTCTCTATTCCTACATATAACTTCTATGTTGGCATGGATCTGAAAGCTACTAAAATAAAATTATTATCTGCTATCTTATTTACCCACCAAGCTGAACAGCCCATTTGGGTTTCCCATCTCTTCTTTGCCTATAGAAGTTCAGGGTCTCTTACAAGACAATGCACTGCTCAGCACCCATGGCCTGATGCAGCAGCCCTTGTAACAGGAGGCACGTCTGCAGTGGCTGGGGCTGGCAGTGCCCAACTTGAAATGAGTTTTGCAGTTGGCCACATTTCAAAGGGGGCTTTTAACAGGTGTGAGGAAATCTCATACCATTAAGAAATGTGGCAGCCACTCAGAGGTGGTAGTGAGCAAAGGTTTTAATGAAACCAATGTTTAAAAGCAAACCTAATTATGATAAAAAATTGAAAAGTGAAAGCTGCTGGACACCTATGCTATAAAAGCAGATGCCATTTGCAAAATAATTTCATGCTAGGGCAGAGGCATAGTTCCTAATTCTCTATGGTTGATACATTAGTGGCCACTGAAAGAAATCTGGCATATTCCATTTTCAGTAAACAGAGCACAAGGTTGGCTGTAAATGGTCTGTTTAGCAGAATAGACTGAACGTATGAAAAATTATTCATTATGGACATTTACAACCCACATATGTCACTTATATCATTTGACCACTCAACCTACAAGATTTACTGTTTTTGGCAAAATAGGCTGCAAACATCCCTAATTGGGATGCAAATTTAATGCACGGTTTAGCTGACAGCTAAAAGCTTCATTCAGAGAATTTCCTATATTTTCCACTTATGTTACAGGTGGTAAACAGCAAATACATAGTCAAAAATCAAAATTATTTCACAAGTATAGTATTCTTGTTTCACAATTTTTATATATAATTTTTTTATATTTGCCGATATTGCAAGACTGGCTTTAAGACTTTTCTGGCAATATATACAAAGTTAACAAAGTAGATTTTGTAACGAAATCAAGTATGTGAGAAATCTAGACAAATTAACAACTGTTTAACATTTTTCAGACTAACTGCAAACCAGCTTCTACCAAATTCCTTGTACAGGTTTGGGTTTGATAACTCTCAGCCTCTAGTACCTGCCCACTGACAGAAGAATTTTAAGTTACAGGTCACAAATTAGCAGTCACTGAAGTGAAATTCAACGCATGTAAGTACCTGAGAAATAATGTTGGTTAGCACAAGCCAGATGAGGCCTGATCTCTGTCTTAAATTCAGGGCAAGTTTGCATTGATTTTAATGGGAGTTTGATCAGAATTACTGGCTACATCCGTGTGTACAGACTGTCTATGGCACTGATGCTGCCTGGCCTAGAGAGTCCTCTTAACTTTATTAGCACTATAGAACGCTATTACCATTCAAAACAGACTGGCTGCATGAAACCAGCCCATTAGGAAGGGTTCCTTGTCTTCACTAGCTCCTAAGCTGTACCCAGGAACTGTGCTGGCTGGCCAGGGCGAAAGCTGTGCCAGGGAATGTTTAACAGCACAGACGGCTGAGTTTTGGTGTTGCTGCTCAATTTACCAGCACAGATGCAGCCACTGTGCAGCCACCATATAAGGCACTGTGCACTGGTCAAGCACAAGGCAAACCTCTCCACTTATTTGCAGTTAATCCTGCATTGATTAAATTGCCTTTTGATTTTGCTAATATTTGAGGACAGCTGGGGCACTGGCTGACATTGAAGTAATTTCTCTTTTGTTTTCTACATATATTTAAACCTATGTTGTAGATGTTAAAATTTTTCTGCATCATACAAAATCTGTATAAAGTACTAATTTCCTTTAGATAATAAAGCTCTGAATCTTTCTAAGAATGCAATAATTGTTTCCTATTTTTGAAAATCTGAAAGGCTAGGAAAGCATGCTTATGCCAAATACTATTACTATTCAATTGCTATGCAAGAACATTTCCCATGATTCCCATAGAAGCTGCACACTAGTCTCTGTCCTTTCCTGCATATTTTCCTGAATTTTCTGCATAGTGCTTATAATTTTTTTATCTTTTGATCAACATGAAAGTGTTTACTCCTATCTTAGTATCAAGCTATGCTTGTGCCTTGACTTTTTAGAATGTGTGACTAAAGTACACTGTAAAATATGCTTAAATACACTATATGAAACTTGTAGAAACTTGTGGGTCAGCTGGTCTTGAACAATTCAATTTACTGTAATGATCTGCAAATAAGAAGTGGAGCTTTTCTCCATTTACACAACGCTGCCAACAAAAATACCAGGCTACTCAGAAGTGCAGAAAAAAAAGAGGTGTTACTTCATCTGGGAATAGAAACCAATCCCTTTTGATGTGAATTGCACCTTCTTACATGTATATCACTACATATTACACCTGTGACTGTTTAACTGTCATCATCTAAAAATCACATTAGTGAAAACACACTTCAGTAAGTAGCATGCTGGAATCATTAATAAACCATTAGTTGTTTCTCACACAGTCATTTAGAAAGTTGCTGATATTACCACGTTTTCATTAGTAAAATTTCCTTCTGTTGTAAAGGGAAATGCTTCCTTTGTTATTTAAAGTAATGTAGGACTACCAAAATTTCTTTAAGTGAAATTACAGCTATAATGATTCTTTTTATTTTTAATTATAAATGATATAAAGTCCCTATGCATGACCCTTTACATCCTGCTTTGGGCTGTCTCTCTCCCATATGGATGAATCTTCCCTGTCATCTTTCAACACCAGGTTGAACTCTCTTTTGAGTAAACAGGTCCAGCGCCTGGCCAGAATAACCTACATGCTGCAACTTGGCCATCTCTGCAACCTTAGTCCCTTTGTGAATACTGAAAGAAGTTCTGGAAACTGATTTTTCTCTCCTAAGCCAGTTTGCCGCAAAAAAAGTGCATACATCCCCAACATAAGCACAACATCTCTGCATCTCAATTTCTGCCTTTTCGCACTGCTACCATGCTATAAAGGGAAATTTATAAAAATGATAATTCATATATGACTATATTCAGCTGTGCTTAAAAAGTGAGACGTTCAAGTCCTTAATATGCTTCCATTAAAATACTATGGATTTCTGCAAAACGCTAGGTTAGTCACTGTTTATCACTAAATACCACAGCTTTGCACAGAAAAATACAGTGGGAACTAAAATGACAAACTTCTTATCTGATTGTCTATTGCATTGTATGAAGAACTTACTTTATTGACTGGAAGAATGTTTTTCACATTGAAGTAGAATCCAAAGTAAACCATGTTAAAAACTCCGTGACGGCCCAGGGTTGCAGTAAGGCCTTTGTTGAGTCCTTGGAAGCCCAGACCACCGGTTTTAATGATCTGCTGAGCTTGAACAAAGCTAGATGGTTGCTACAGAAGTTAAGCAGAAGAAGGAAGAGATCATCTTCACGAAAAGAAAACAATAAATATAGCATCATTTCCATCCCACTGACAAACACAGTGTTGCCAATTCTTGTAATTTTATATTAAGTATTACCATAGTTGTTATTTTCCCTTTTCTGTGACCATATAAAGATCACAACTTTAATTAAAAAAAGATTCCTCATTTTTCTGATAAAAAAGCAGGACTTGAGTACTGTAAAAGAGTAGTACTATAACAGTACTACTAAACTTCCATTTAACTAAACTTCCATTTAATAAAAGGCAAAAAGGAAGAAGCTGCCTCATAGCAGACAGAATCTGCCTGACTACATGCACCTTTGATCTTTTTTAGAATATACCATGATGCTCAAAATTACCTATTCCCCTTCTGAATATTTTACTTTTTTTTTAGCAACATTATAGAAATGTTACTTACAAAAAGTTGTTGAATACAGTCTGACTTTCTCCAAAGCATAAAGCCAGCTCTGGGTAACCAAATATATAATTAGAAAGGCAAAACATGACTTCCACTAGGAGGCTCAAACATGAAAATATAGAAGAATTTTGACTACACCACTGTGAATACCACTGATTTCAATACATTTATTTGTTTAATAGCTTTCCATTTCAAAATACCACTGTGGTAGATCAACAGCATCAGCCAAATGATGCTGTTATATCTGACACAGCATATGGCTGTTTATTTAGGTGACTGACAAGTTTAATCTCTAATACAAAGTTTCATTCTGTTTTTTTCATATTTCATAACTAATATTATTCTGTTAGTGCTCTGCATATATTTTACTATAGTTTACTTTTCTAACTACCTCTAAGAATTCAAGTCAGAATCTATTCTAAAATGGAGATACCCAACATGGATACTAGCAATAACATCCTTTTTCATGCTCCAAAAATGGAGATTAGATATTTAAGAAATAATACAGCAACCTTCAATAGTAAGGTATCCCTTGGTATCCCTTTTCTTGAATATGGATTTACTCATGACTCAGAGGGGAAGCCTGTCACTTGCTGAACACCTGAGATGGGATTCATATCCAAATATAGACACCTGCAATGTCTATGCCTGACTTCCCTTTTCAGTCCTTCAGTAACAAAGAGGACTCTCTTTGGCAGCACTTCCCTTTTGCCAAAGTAGGTGTCATGTCAACTGATCAAGCCATAGAAGGTCTGTGGTTCATCACTGATGATGGAAGGGCCTCAGCTAGAGGAATTTATTGTACAAACATCTGGACTTAATGCACTTCACACAGCTGTTGACTTTTACTTAATACAGACCCACTCAGTGGAATCTGGAGTCAGATTCTTCTCATCATAAAGCAGAAAATTGTATTTGTTTAATTAATCATAACTCCTACTTGAGGTGAGAAGATTTTAATCATCACACCAGCTTCTATAGCCAGTGAGCTATCCAGGGCTACCGGGAAAGAAAAAAAAAAAGAAAAACCAAACAACATGGTGTTGGGCCTTCTTGCAGTTTACTTTAACAAAAAGTTACCATTATTTTTACCCATAGCAATCCACACTACAAAAGGGCTGATATGTGATTTATAGTGGCCTTCCTCTTTAAATCTATCAAACCCTGAAAGACGATCTGCCACCACAGAACAATTCAGCTGTCACCGCAGGGTGTGAATATTTGCTTTGGGGGTGTTCAGGAGTCTGGGTGTGAGTGTGTGTTCATGCTCTTCCTTGTTCCTTTTAAACAAGATATATTTATTATTTTTATACAATAGTCAAAGAAATATGTGAACTGCATTAGGTTTCATCATGTAGTATGAAAGCTCCACAATGGGATAGGTACACACTTTACTTAAACCTTTTAGAAAAACAGTGCATGGTAATGCCTTATGCTGTATAATATAACCTCTGGACATGCTTCTTCCAATAGGCTTGAGTTTACATGCTTCAGTGTGGAATGTTCTTTAACATATTCTTAATGAGAACTTGATGTAAGGTATAAAGTCACTGGAGTTTTTTTCTGATTCACAGCAAATTTTGAAATTCTAACACTTTAAAAAGATATATTAAAAATTAATATGTCTGTGATATAACAGTATTTGTGATTTAAGAACTTCCCTTGGATTTTTTTTCCCTAGAGCAAATAGTTAATATCCTCAATGTAACCTAGGTTTCTAGTAGAGTCCAAATACCATTCTGTCACAATTTTATTTGTATGATGATATACTATTATTTGGATTTTGTGAAATTTTGCATTTAAATTAAATTAAAGAATATTCACTTGAACAAAATCAACTCAGAATGATTTTAGACAGCTACAGTTTGATTATTGTAGTATTCTGAAGGTCACCAAAGAAGGGATGCTGTAACTAAAGGAAGTAATTGCATAATATTTACAAACTAAACCACCCCAGACTTTATTCTAAATTTTTCAGTAGAGAAAAAAATTAAAACATATGAAGGGAAAGGATACATTGGTCTTTTGCAACTTTACAAGGAATAGTTTGTTCAAAATATAACACTGGTTTGTTTATACCTAAAGGCAGAGGGTTTTTTAAGCTAGGATAGTTACATCTTCACAACTGTGAAGCAGAAAGATCCAGAATATCTGCTCAGTTTACTACTGCTGGAGCAGTAGTAGTCCATAATTTTTATCGTATCACCTTCCTGAGAGAGACATCCTCTCACACATTGCTTTTTCCCACTTTCAGTCTCTCTCCTTCCAGGATCCTTAAACATTTTACTCCTGTACTGCATTGTTTATCTGTTTCAGTGGCTTTGCTGCCCAAGTTTAAAAATGTCTAATTGCTGGAGACTTGCAGCAAACAAACATGTCTGTCTTTCATATGCATTAAGAATCGAACAGAAATTTACCAAACATTTTAAAATTTATTCTGGAAGAAAATGCTTTTCTGGATGAGTTACGGAGTAGGTACCAGCTACTCTATGACATTTGGAAATCAGTAGCAGTACTTTTCCAGAGTGTACTTGAGGAGCTCGGCCCAAACAGCTTACGTAAATGCCCAGGTCATAAATCTCTTTACCGTGCATCCCCCAAAAGGGTTCAGTTTGTGCAGATGAATGCTGCAAGGCATGCAAGTATTAACTCAGTCAAAACTTAATAGTAGAATACGCAAAAATCATGTCCCACCAGGGATTCAGCCAACCTTTTCATATGATGCTTATGTGATTTGGCACTTCTACCATGGTACAGCTGATTTCTCAAAAGACTTTGAAAAATGTTTTGACAATTGTTATTTTTATTCAATGAGAAAAGAAAAAAGGAACTGCATTACTGCCTTCCTTCACCTTATCCTGGAACATCTTCTGCATGAAAATTAATAGAAGCTAGTGCGTTCCTGAGAACACTTGATTTTCATGAATCACTGTTTCCCAGTTTAATCTGTTTTCCCTTTCAGCACTACCCAGAATCATGGACAATGTTTTGCACAATGACTTCTTTGGATGAAATAATGTTTGAATAATAAAACTCTGAAGTGGAGCAAGAATTAAATTATCAATGTACTTGTTATATAATCATTTTCCAGTTTGTGCTAATAAAAGTGAAGTCTTGTAAGCAATTTCATCCAAGAAACACAGCATAAAATACAGCAGCTGGACTCTGTCTCGGGCACAGGGCCATGGTGTTTTATGCTAATCTTTGGTGCTCACTTGAAGTCTGGAGCCTGCTGGGGTAAATGTGCTGTGTACAAGGGGCTCAGGCTTGTGCTCCTGTACAATCCCTCACAGTGTTAGGTTGCTGGCTGCTCTGGAGGGATGAAGGTGCACTTCAGGCACAGAATATTTACAGTGGAGATGCTGATGCCTCTGACAATACTGCGTGCATCTCTGCATATCTGAAGACATTGTCTATTGGGTCTCTTTCTTTTCCATTTCTGTTATGCTTGTGGGAAAATCATTTGTGTCAATCAATATGTTATAGATATTCTGCTCTAAATACGAACCTCAAAGTGCATTATGCCCAATAAAGTAGAAAAAGGAGAATGAAGCAATTTTCCTACCTCTGTGAAGGCGTTCTGATTGGTCTGTAAGGTAACCTTTACTACTTCAAATGGGTTAACCACAACCGCCTCTGTCAACCCAGATCCCAAGCCAGCAACTGCAAATGCCTAGGAAAGTTAAAATGAAAATTAAATGTTAAGGAGTAATACTTACTGAATATCAGATTGTGAAACTGAGTGATACAATGCAAACTGCAAGACTCCAGTAATGCAGCAGTATTCTATTACTAAACAGCTTTAGCCCTTGTTTAGATGCTGACAGTTCATGAAGACAATATGACAATAGCCATAAACCATATTCCAAAACAATCAAAATAAAATGTCATAGCACTCCATGTCCATGCATTCTCTTTTCAGCTGGAAGGAAAAATGTGGTACCAAATCATTGCACAAATATGGAAAAAGTGGAAAAAGAATGTCCTCATGTTATCTTTGGGTGGACTCTGAATAATAACACAAATATAAGTGTAGTTATGCAGCACTGAAAAAATAAAATCTCTGAACAGGGCATTAAGCACATAACGCAAACATACCAACTTAAATATAAATGTAAAAATCTAAAATAGTTCAGTACTTAAGCAAATTGCACAAGCAGAACGTTCACTTAGTAGGTATCAATCCTAGAAAGGTTTATATGGGAATGAGTGGCACACAGGGAAGTGTCAGCATTCATGGCAAGGATGAATTAGCTCCATTTACTTAGAAGCTGGTAGTACATTTCAGTCATAGATAGGGAGATACTCACTGCTTTGCTCTCCATCATGGCATGGCATTTTAAGATACCTTAACTTGTTTTTAACAAAAAATAGTATTAAAGTATTTAGGTCAACTGAGAAAATTCAGAGGGGTTAAATTTAATGATCACTTTACATATTTATTGCCTTCACTTAACATCCCCAAACTCTCTAGGTGCTGAAAAAACCCAGGACCAAAATACATTATAATGAGTACATTTGCTGAAATTCAAAGAAACCAACAGTAAGAAAAAAACCAATAGTGAGAAAAAACTTACTTAACACAGAGGGATATGAGCAGGGACTCTTGAGAGCTCAAGAAAGAGAAGAATGGAAATTTAGAAGGGTAGGGGCAAATGCCAGTCTTACTGCCTTTGGAGAAGATTGTGTTACCAACAAATCTATTTTTCCAGTAAGATGAGAACCTTTCATCATCAACCATGAGACTGAAGCCACTAGGAAGATGGTGCTAATGTATGCATCTGTCTCTTAATAACAAATGTTGCCTTGATATGAGGTCTGTTGAGGCACCTAGAAACATTCTGCCTAGCTTAGACCAAATCACCCTCAGTCTTTTTCCCTCGCTACCTTAGGGTCAAAAATGCCTCTGTGGTAACAGTACTGCACCAAAAATATGAGGGGTGTCTGATGGTTCTAAGCATTGCTGTATCTGTTATATGAATCAGAGCAGCTTTCGGGCAGCTATTGCATGTTTATAAGTTTTTCAGCATATTTTCCTCCCCTCCAGAAAGTGTTGGGGTACCATGGAACCTTCGACTTTGTTCTTTCCACTTGCTAGGGAACAAGTATCGGTCTCTATTTACACCTAAGGATGAGAACTGCTGAAAAATACCACATAAAACAGGGGACACTGCAAACAGCTATAGGGCCAGTGGAATAATTAAGAGGAAGAGGAAACTTGCTTTAACCTAGATAATGGAATTCCATGACCATTCACTCACTGCAAAGAAAGGGAGATGTAAATGGAAGCAATACTCTTTGAAAGAGACTTGAAATTTCCAAAACCTTTATAGCATAGCCATCAAAAGATCAATTGTTTCCTAAAGTTGTGATGCCATCATTATGAAAAATAGATATTTACTATGATTTACATCCTTACACTGCAGGAAGCAAAAAGTGTAAAAAATAAAAAGTATTTTACTCTTAATGCACAATAGCAGAATTATGCTCTACACATGAGAATGCAGATTACACATGCAACCTACATCTTAGCATTAAAACATTTCTGCATATATGTATGTCCTGCACTTTGTTTTTAAACCAGTTATTTCTTGAGAAGAATTCCTAACTCCATTGATGTACAAGAGAGTTTTGCCATTTACTTCAAAGCAGGTAACAATTTCTTATTAATAACTTACATTTCTTTTATAAAGAAAGACTTCTTTTAAAATAAGACTGAGATCTGCATTTTTGTTATAGTTGTACTGTGCCTTGGAGAATACCACTTTGAGGTTGAACTATTAAACTAGTCACTATGACATGGATAAATAAAGATTGATAATCAACTTTTTTTGTTATTTTGCAAGAATGAAGAATGACAAGTTGTCTACAGACTCTTCCATGGTGGCTGTCGTTATCCATGTTAACAAATGTTATGACATTGTAGGGAATTATTTTGAGGACATTTGATATAAAACATCATTTATCAATTTTGATAAATTCTTATCAATGTTTTCAAGGGACAAGTCTTTAATTTTGTGCTTCTTCTACGGGAAGAAGCAGATGAGACAGACTGTTCAGCAGACACACATTACATTAGAACGTGAAGCTCTGTATCCATACATACCAGTCCTGGTGGTAATGACGCATATCCTAGTAGCTTCTTGTATTGTTCGAAGGTGAAAAACTGTGAATAAAAGTTAGACTGAAATTGCACTGAAAAAATTTATTACTTATGCAAATTAGTAAAAAGCAGACTACAATGGATTTTCAGTACCTCATATTTTGAGCAGCCACGTGCAGTTCTGCAAAATAAACATAAGCCACTTCCGTTTCACACTCTCTGTAGCAGTGTTAGATGTGCAAGAGTAGGCAATCAGGCTTCAGAACTGATTTTATTAGTCTGTCATTAGCAGCGTAAGTGCAATTCAAGTAATGATTTATCTGAGAGTTCACTTACATCATATAGGACATATTTTAAATTTATAAACTTTTCCTCTGGCATTAACTTTTACATACTAGTTTAAATGTAGTAGCAAATGTTACAGTTTTCCCAAGAAATCACCCCCATATCCTTAATATAATGTGCTGCAATCACTTTTGCATTTCTCAAACACTAGTCTGCTTCTCATCAGAGGGATACGATTGTGGATTTTGAAGATGTAAAGTGTCATTTTTATAATCTTCTACTGTCAACAGGCACATTTCTTTTTCTGTTCTCTCTTCACATACAAATCTTTCAGTCAATTGTCTGCTTTCAAACAGTGGCACTTAGAAGTCCTGAGCATCTGCAATTCCTTAGAGGATGTCTTGAAAGCTGTACTCGGGTGTTTGAAGTTCAAGAAAGAAATAAGATCAGCTTCACCTGCACCAACATGGTGAAAGGCGACCATTTACAAATGGCTCACTTTGCAACGTAACATTTCTTGCCACTCAAACCCATTAATTTTCAGAATACCTTCTGTGAATTCTTATAAAAATCAAAGCATAATAAATGAATGGATTTGTTCTTCCAAGAAGGTTGAGAATAACTCTGACTGCACTGACGTCAGTAAGAAGCTTCCCACTGGCATAGGCAGACAGACTTTCGCTGCCTAGCTCCTTGTCTGTGGACACAAAGTCTAAGATGCATGGGCCAAGATACACTCTAAAGAAACAGTATATGTGACATTTCACAAATTATTGGAAACACGCCCTCTGAAATGCAGCACACAATCTAGGCCACTATTTAAAAAACAAGAGCTCAGACTATATCATATTCAAACCAGGGCTACCAGGACCATTAAGGAGAACTTAGAGCTTATTTTAAGAATGAAGACTGAAGGAGAAGAAATGCTTTCCTTTTTTAGTTTAGCAAAAGAGATGCTGCAAGAGAATGAAAAACAAGGAAGGTATGTAACATAAAGAAATTTGGTGTAAAAGTAAAATATACTCATAAATAGAATGTGGTTGGAGATCTGACGAAGCTTTCTTGCAGCTAAAGGAGTAGAGTCCTGAAACAGTCTTTCAATAAGAGTAATGGGTGAAAAATCTTAATGACTTGCAGGGAAGGGTTTGAGAAATTTATGAAGGAGATTATAGAACAAACCCCATAGTGTCTTAAATTCTGCAAATATGTTGCTGAAGCCACTGAAAAAGCAGTCCAGTTGCTATCACATAAGACAGATCTGAGGGCAGTGAAAATGATCTTCTAGCATGAGGATGGCAGAACCTGTGGGCTATAAAGAGTAGGTATCTCAATTCTGGGTAAAACCAAAAGTATCGAAGGTGTTATTCCACGTAATTTTCACATGGAACAACACAAGGCCCCTAACTAAAGCTCACTATTTTTGAGTCCTGTAATCTGTCTAAGAAGTATTCATGTCTTTGCACGCAAAATGAAGCAGCTTTTACACAGCACGTCTGGTATTATGGGAATGAAGAACAAAAACCTGTCACAGTTCCACCAAGACTGCATCAGTGCAGGTTCATATCGCCGAGTACAAGAGCTGTCACATCCCAGTCTAGCAAAAGTAAATAGCTAGAACTTTTAACTTTCTTGTCTGCTTTCCAATGTTGACCTGTAACATTTGATTACTTCAGAGCAAGCTGGTTCAAATGAAGGTGGGATCCTTTGAAAGTCTGTGCATTTTGTGACCACGCAGGAGGCAATGATCCCTCCACATAGCATCTGCCCATGCATGAGACCATCAAACTGTTTCACCACAAGAGGAAGGCAATGAGCAATGAGGCCACTGGAGATGTGGGAATCATAAGAAACATAAGGGAATAGAGTTTTTAAGACAAGACAGAAACACTGGGTGACCTGTGCTGAGTCTCAGCCAAAGAAGACAAGCTCTGTCCCTCAGGGTTCAGTTACTACAGACCTATCAGAACAAACCAGCTTTTCCATAAACCACGTGTACAGGAATATAAGTAATAAGCACCACATTTTCATTTGAACTTGTTTGGAACCTTGTCTTATGGCAAAGTCAATAAAATTTTTCAATCAAGACCTGCTTCAAACAAAAA
The DNA here is from genome assembly GCA_013399875.1 of Gymnorhina tibicen. Classification (NCBI taxonomy): domain Eukaryota; kingdom Metazoa; phylum Chordata; class Aves; order Passeriformes; family Artamidae; genus Gymnorhina; species Gymnorhina tibicen. Next base: position 923,479 of record VXAZ01000687.1, on the reverse strand, counting down.
GTCACTGGAATCATATCGAAACCATCAGAGAATTGGGTGTTAATGTGTTAATAATGCCACTGTTTTAAAGCAAGAGGGAATATGTGTACATAATGCAAAACTGGGTTGTTAAATTGTGAAAACTGATGGGCTGATACTCTGGTCACTGGACAGATACTTTTTTACATCCTCAGTAGGGATTATTATTTCATTTTGCAGAAAAGGTCCTAGAATTGGGGCCCAGATTTTAACTGCCCTCCAAAGAGTGTACAGATTGAACAATAACCTTGCAAGCATCTTGCAAATATGTTTAAAATTTTTGCACTGGCCTTGATAATAACCAGAAAAGATAGAAGTGTTACTTAAACTCTAGGTCTATCATTTTGTACAACTGAAGGTATTATAGAGGTAAAAATCTGACAAAGTGGGCGGGTAAGCTGCTTCACTGAACTAAATTAATTTCTTATTGTGATAAAATTTGCTTTATTCTCTCTCCAGCATCTTTGTAGTCATTGTTACCCTCTTAACCTTTAATGGAATTTCTGGTATTCCTTAATGTTTTCCATAGTGTTACAGATCTGTAAAATAGTTGTAATAAAGGCAGAAATACATTACCTAGCAATTTTTTGGTCTTTAAAATGTTATCTTAAAAATCAATAGCTTCCTAGAGTCATAAATAAAATAACTACTTAATAGTAACTATGCTTTATATAATTTTTAAAAGAAAACATATCATTAGCAATAAAACTTAATATGAATGCTGCTGGCTGTAGTAGAGTGGCTAGTATACATACAATTTCGCAAAAAAAAAGATTTTATACTGTATCATATGACTTTATATAATGTATGTCCACCCAAGATGTTTTTAAAAACACAGCATAATTTGTCTTTTCCTCTACAGTTGTATTAAGTTAATAGCTTTGCGCAAAAAATTTTCTCAGAATAAACGTATTTAAAACATGCTTTTGTGTATATAATAACCAGTATTGTCCATCTGGCAAAGATACACTTTAATTGAAGTTACACAGAAAATAGCCAAAGTACTTACCAGATGTCTCAATAACTCTAAGGTAAAAATATATGCTTGAAACAAGATGTCTGGGAACACATGAGCAATATAAATTTGCCCCAAAAGTTCATCTGTTAACCATTGTATTGGCATCATCATTTCTTTCCTCCAAGTTCAATCTAACAGAAAGTTATAAACTTTGACTTTTCATCTTCCAGAAATACCAGCTTTCTTTTTAGAAGGGAAATAAAAAGAGAGAAAAAAAGAAATAGCAAGACAGACATGAGAACATAGTTGACTAAAAATGAAGCTGTATCTTCAACACTTAACTGAAAAACTGGGGCTAAATAGCTTCATTTTAATAGCTTTATTTTTACTTGCAAAAATATACACCAAATAAATACAATGTTCCAGTAGCACAAATACATTTCTCCTTAGTACAAAATCTCCCCTGTCCATTCTCTACACACTTTTATGACACTATAGAAGCTTTCAAAAAAGTTCATTACAAACATAAAACAAGGCTGCTGGAATCTAGAAAATGCCTCTTTGCCTTTTGTGCTTTCTCACATCTCAGAATCATTGGCCTGGATGTAGTCTTCCTTTAAATCTCACTAGTCATTTAGGCAGTGGAAAATGGACAGCTTGAGGCTTGTTAAGATGAGGAAAACTATTGGAAGGATAAAGGGTGGAGACTGGGCCAAAGGAAGCAGTGACTTTTCCCTTGGGGTCACAGCCAAGTAAGGTTAGCGGAAATATGAGATAGGCTGGATTCTCTTCAGGTCAAAGCACGGGTACAAACTCCACTTTGGATGTTAAAAAATTGTGCTGGCATATGACATCTCACACTGAATTGTTTCATTTTACAGGTTCTTACAAGGACATTATTGTCCAGCCCTGTTCTGTCACTGAATTCTTATAGTGTAGAACACAGCTGATGTCTCAAGGTAACTTAAAGTCACCCTGATGTCCTTGGAATAGCACTAAATTTAAAGGAATAGTGTAAATAATAAAAGAATTCAACTATTTAATAAAAACCCTCACATGTTTAACATTTAAACTCAATTCTCATGTTTGCAGAAGAATCAGCTCTCACATAACTGTTCAAGAACTAGGTAGAAAGCATCCTACTAAGAGAGGACAAGTAAGATATTAAAGGAGCTGTGAGCTTATGACGTACAAGAGGTTGAGAGAACTGAATCTGTTTAGCCTGGAGACAAGAAGGCTGAGGTGATCTGTCTTCCACCATCCAAAGTTTACACAGAAGAGAGCCGAACTTGGCCAGAGGCTGACAATAGAAGCGTGACAGGAAAAATGCAAAGGTTGCAACAGGAGGATTTGGACTGGATATAAGGCAAAATTCTTCATAGTAAAGCAATTAAGGACTGGAGCAGGAGCACAGAGAGGCTGCGGTCTCCATCCTTTAAGATTTCAGAACTCAACTAGACAAGGCATCTGAACAACCTGATCTAATCATGAAGTCAACTCTGCTTTGGTCCAGAGATCCCTCCCATCTTAAAATCTTTCTATGATTCTATAACTATATTGACGATCATGGGGTTTAAGCCAATTTAATCAATTTGAGTAAAGGAAAGTGATTTGAAGTTTATGAATGACTGAAATTGGTAGGAGAAATCAAACCTGGGTTGATATTTTAACTAAATACATGCTGGAGTCTAAAAAGTACAGTCAGATTTACTTTATCCTGTTTCAAATGAAATTAAATGGAGAGACAGAGGAAACATCACAGTATGAAGAAGACAAGTTATTAGGAATCTTCTAAATATCATCCATCTATTCTTCACTGCCACTTTCTTAATAAATAGGACTTTAGTTTTACTGGTTTTATTAAATAATTTTGAGTTAAGTGACTTATGTCACTTGCATCTAAAATGCCAGTGCAAACAAGAAGATGACATTACCAGAACTCCTTCAGGATTCTGTTACAAGGTCACATCCTGTCACTTTATACAAATATTATTCCTCTGTAAAGGAATTGGAATGTGAATGATTAATTGCAGACTAAGGACCAGAATCATATGCAGCCTTTTTAGAAAGAAACAACAAAAAGAAAGAAAGGAAAATCAAGACATTCTGTATAATTGCTTTTAGATGCATTTGGTGCAACTATGGAAACTTCAGAGTTCTGAAGTGAAAGACAAAGAAACATTTGCTGTTAACACAATGGCTGCTTTGATAGATTTAGAACTTTAGGATGATGTGCTTAATAATTAGGTTTTAATTAAAAAGGTTGAATGGCTCAACTGAAAAAATGGATGTATTGAAGCATTTTGCTTAGGAATGTTACTAAAATCCTGTTCTACAAATCAAAATAAAAGATAATAAAAGAAAATCAGATCAGCATTTGACAGCAAATACACTTTGATAGGCTAGCATCTACAGCTGTAAGAGAGCTGGAGTAAAATGTTTTGCACAATGAGGAGTTGTATCCATTACGATCTTCAATCTCTTAAAAAGTTAGAGTATGGAGCAGAGTGCTCTTTGGAGCACAAGAAAACTCTGGGCAGCACTTCAAACCTACTGAGTAAGTACTTATTAGTGGCTTCTTTAATGGCTTCTTGCGTTAATTTATTAAGCTGTTAGTTGTTTTTCAAGTCGCTAGGCATTTTCACTAAAACAAAATATCTAAACCAGAGGCAATTATGAGGCTAAAATATAACTTAAACTATTTTATTAATTTTGACAATATAAAATAATTGCAATTTTTTTTTTCAGTTACATTTGATACACAGGTCAAAATTAGCTTAACATTTACGAGCCTTATCCTACACTTCTTAATCAAGGACAGTTTTTATTGTGCTATCAACAGGAAACTTTCCTCCTAGTAAAAATCAGAGGATTAATATGCCAAATAAGTTTAAGATTCTAATCTCAGTCAGTGGGGGAGAAATAAAATGTTTTACAGCTGCCATTGTCCCTACTTATATTTTTAAGGGAGGAGGCATGGGGTTTTTACCTTCACCGCCCTTTTGGGTGTCTCAGCCAAGACAGGAGGAAGTATTCCTTTGTAGAAGCCAAGAAACCTATCAAAGAAAAAAATGAAATTATTTTTGTATGGATAAACAACATATCGATACCATACTGCCAATTCTATTCTTGCTTTTGAGTAAAGCAACTAACCTTTCAGCATTTCCAGGCATACAGACAAACGATGATACTCTCTGCTTACTTGCTAAACAACTAATGTGCTACCAATTATATCACGTGCTGGTGAGATGATAAAAAAATCAGCAATAAATATGTAAAAATTCAATCAATTTTTTTCTGAGTAGACAAGAAATTGTATTTAAAAGGAGAGGAACATGCTTGACAATGAAAAAGAAGTATTATTTCATTGTTTTAATTTGCTTAGCACAGCAATGTTTCTATTAAAAACTGAAGTCAGAAAATACAGATTTGGAAAAAACTGTGACTTCAGCAAGTTGCATACAAAAACACTGCTTGCTCATATTCAGGTGCTAGGTCAGACATATATTAAAGCTTAGTTTTTAACATGACTCAAAATGTATCAAGTTTTTTTCTTTAGCATCTTAATTTTAACACAACTTACCTTTTCAGAGAGCCATAATAGAACACACGTATTTCATGTGGAAAAAAACATTTGGGCAGTATCTTTTCACTGTATGTGCGTGTGTACATATATATACAGCCTGCTACATGCCAGCACACATGGCATTTGCAAGCAGCCTGAGTTCTGCTTACAAGGTCAATGTAGATACATAATGCTGGGTCTTGGGAATGCTTTAAATGACAAGTGGTTTTCAAAATCCCCACGTGGGGTAGAAATAGACACGGTTCTTGTCTGCTAGGTCTGCACACTAACCTGGATAGTGAGAGTTCAGAAAGGGATCTAACGGAATCACCAAGAAGAATCATAGAATCATCAAGGTTGGAAGAGACCTTCATTTCAGCTGTCAACCCAGCACTACCATCGTTACCCCTAAACCACATCACCCAGTGCCAGACCCAGATGCCTCTCGAACACCTCCAGGGATGGTGACTCCACCACCTTCCTGAGCAAACTATTCCAATGTCTGACCACCCTAACAGTGAAAAAAAAGATTTTCAATATCTAACTTGAACCTCCCCTGTCTTAGCTTAAGGTCGTAAGTTACCTTGTTAGCCAACAAGAATATATCCTACAATTTATCCATCTTCAGAATGTATACACATTTATTCAGGACTGTAAAAGGATTCAGTCTACACAAAAAAAATTACTTCTTAAAGCAAAGCATTTGTGCTTTTTAAAATGTTGAAAGGTGATGATGTTGGAATGTGATGATTCACCTTTCTAAAGCAGCCTATTATTTGGAATATTTTTGCAGAGTGCGTAAGAGACATGACATCAATAGATTCTCCTATAGTTAATCTCTGCATGTCAAAAGGAAACAACTAAATTCATATTCCCCACATGAATTTAAAATACTACAAAAGCTATACCATTTTCCCTGTCCTTCTTTGAACACTACTCTGGAGTTCTCTTCTTAGGCTTCTCCAACATAAATAAAATTATTTAGGCTTTGTAAAATGCTCCGGATTGGGCATATTGCTAATCCTTATTCTGAAGTAAGCAATGTATGAACTCCAGTCGTGACAAAAGGACACTTTGAACATTTCATACAATGATGGTTTCATGACAAAATACTGAAAGGTAGGAGATTTAAGGAATTCAGTTGAGTCACCAGATGTTTGAATTTCCCCAAAGTCTTACTTTGCTAACATAAATAAATATACAAATATATATTTATGTATCTATTAATATAGATATGGATATCCCTATGGATACCTATAGATATGGATATAACAATATAGATATCCTGGATCCATAGAATCATAGAATCATAGAATCATTTGGTTGGAAGGGACCTTAAAAATAATTTAGTTCCAACCTTCCTGCCATAAGCAGGGAACCTTCCATCAGACCAGGTTACTCTGAGCCCCATCCAGCCTGGTCTTGGTCTTTATTCTTAGTCCTGGGCCCATCTTAGTCTTTAATGGTTCATACATATTCAGAGCATATTCCTGGTTCAGCAAGCTACTGAAATGTCAAATAACCTCAAGTATATGATTCATATATTTTAATGTGACTTCAATCTGAAACTGAGTTCCAAGTAGGATCAGCTACAAGGACACAGATCCCTATAAACATTTTTTTCCTTTCGGCTCAGTCTAAACCCCTGTAAGCATATCTACACTAGGCATCCTGCTTGCAATTTCTAGTACTCCACATGATTGGAATTGGAAAATTCATGTCCTCCACTGCTTTACTCACTGGTGTAGCTCTCACCAGAAAAAGTGAGACTCAGTCTTGGTCCAGATTTTCTCATCAGTAAGAGATGCATAAGCAGAGAATTATGCAGTGTAAAGCAACAATTCAGTTCTACAAACACACAGCAGCATTACCTAGCCTTACACAGCATGACAGTTCCTTTTCCAGGTTGCCTTTTTGTATACTCAAAATGTATGCAGCTATTGGACACATAAACCTTGCAACATTTCCACAGTCTCTGAGGATCTCAGAGAAAACTTTTCAGACACAATGTGGAGAGGAAGGATATACTAGGAATTTGAGCAATACATTTGTCATCTTAGCAATCTTGTAAGGCAGGTAGTAGCTTCTAAAGAGCAATCCAGCATTATACCACAAGTCAATGTCAAAATACCAGTGATTCATCAGGTCATCATTAGGCCAGGCAGTGGATTATTTGAAAGTTCTTGAGAAATGGGAACTGAAAATATGAAAAGCAATTATTCATTGCTTCTGAATCACAGAAAGGCTGAGGATAAAAGGGACCTCTCAAGATCATCTGACCCAACCCTTTGCTCAAGAAGGGCCACCTACAGCCAGTTGTTCAGGACCATGTCCAGACAGCTTCTAAGTATCTTCAAAGAACAACTATCCTTTAAGGAAGGAGATACCACAATTTCTCTGGGCAGCCAGTGCCAGTGCTCAGTCACCTTCACAGTAAAAATGTGTTTCCTGATGTTCATATAGACTCCCCTGTGCTTCAGTTTGTGTCCATTGTCTCTGGTCCTGTCACTGAGCACCAGTGAGAACAGCTTGGCTTCATCCTCTTTGCACTCTTCCTTTAGGTACTCACGCACACTAATCAGATTCCCCTCCAAGCCTTCTCTCCTCCAGACAGTTCTGTCTCTCTCAGGCTTTTCTCATGTGAAAGATGCTCCAGTCCTTTAATCATCTTAGTGGTCCTTCAACTGAACTCTTTGCGTTATGTCCATGTCCATGTCTCTCTTGTACTGGGGAGCCCAGAATGACCCAGCACGCCAACTGTGGTCTAACCAGTGCTGAGTAGGGGGGAAGTAAATACCTTCCTTGACCTGCTGGCAACACCCCTGCTAAAGCAGCCCAGGATAGCAGTAGTCCCTTTGGTTGCAGGCCATATTTCTAGCTCATGCCCAGCCTGGCGTCCATGAGGACCTACAGGTCCCATGCTGCAAATCTGCTTTCCAGTTGATTGGCCTCAAATATAATACTGGTATGTGGGATTATTCTTCCTCATTCACAGGACTTCACACTTCCCTTGTTGAACTTCAGGAGGTTCCTGTCAGACCATTTCTCCAGCATATCAAAGTCCACCTGACTGGCAGTACAACCCTCTGGTACACCAGCCACCCCTCCCACGTTTGTATAATCAGTAAACTTGCTGGGGGTACACCCTGCCCCATCATTCAGAACATTAATGAAGATGTTGAACAGAGTTGGATCTAGTACTGACCACTGAGGTACACTGTTAGTTACTGGCTTCCAGTTAGACTTTGCACCACTAATCACCATCCTCTGGGTCTGGCTGTTCAGCCAGTTTTCAACCCACCTCAGTAGGTACTTACAGAAGCTTTTGATACCTTGTACCAAGCTCAACTCCAAGTAGGCTTTGACTTTCCTAACCAAGTCTCTGCAAGCTCAAGCTGTCTCTGTACTCCTCTCATGTTACCTGTCCCTGCTTCCACCTTCTGTATGCTTTTTTTTAATGTTTGAGTTTTGCCAGGAGCTCCTTGCTTAACCACACAGGCCTCCTGGGATTTTTGCCTGACTTTCTGCATGCTGGCATGGACTTCAGCGGAGGCGATCCTTGAATATTATGCAGGTTCCCTGGACCCCTCTTCCCTCCAGAGCCCTTTATTCATGGGACTTTTCCAAGCAGAGCCCTGAATAAGCCACAGTCTGTTCTGAAGTCTAGGGCTGTGAACTTGCTTTTTGCCCTGCTCCCTCTTCTCAGGATCTGAATTCCACCATCTCATGGTCACAACAACCAAGGCTCATTTCGACCTTCACCCCAGTGAAGCCTTCTTCATTTGTGTGTAAGAGCTCCAGTGGAACACTTCTCATTGACTCTTTCACTTGCATCAAGAAGTCATCATTAATGCTGCTGGATTGCTTATGCCCTGCAATGTTGTCCCTCTGGGAGATATCAAGGTAGTTGAAGTCCCCATTGAGGATCAGGGTCTGCAAATATCAGTCTGCTTCTGGCTGTCTCTACAGGGCCTCTCTACAATCTGCTTGTTCTTCCAAGTCAGGCAGCCCATAGTAGATGCCTACTACCAAGTCACGTCTATTGGTCTGCTCTTTAATCCTTACCCATAAACTCTCATCATTCAACCTCAGGCAGAACTCCATGCATTCCAGTTGCTCTCTCCTTATCTTCCTGGCCAGCCCTTCCTAAAGAGTCTGTATCCCTCCACAGCAGCACTAAGTCCATTCACCACATCTCTGGGATCCTGACGAGATCCTACCCCTGCAGCTGCACACAGATCTCCACTTCCTCATGTTTATGTCCCATGTTGTGTGCCCTGGTGTGCAGGCTCCTTGGAGAGACTTCCTCACTCACATGCAAATGCTTGAGGTGACCCCACTTGAGCCCTGTTTTATTCATCTTGTGTTCCTCATGGTTCACATCACCCCCGGCGCTTTGCTTGGCAGCCTCTCCATTGCTCCCTCAGAGCTGTGGTAACTCTCCCCCTCCCTCAGGGCTCTTGGCTGAAAGCCTTCTTTATCAGGTCAGCCACCCTGCAGCAAAGGTACGTGTGCAAAGATATCACTCTGCATGGGATGTCAGGCTGATCTGCCTATTGTAACTCTAAGGCTGACACTGAAGATTTTCTGCCAGAGGAACCTCTACTGTGAACCAGGGGAACCTGCAGAGCCCAGCAACTATATTCATGGCTCCGTGAATCTCTAAAATGTGAAGGGATCTGTAACTGGGTTTCACTGCTTTATTCCTCCTTCCTCTGTGGAAGCACATCTCTTCATGAAAACAGGCAGGAAGGAGTTAAGATCTATTCCTATGGAACACATTAAGTTTAGAAATCTAAAAACACATGAAACTTTGAGGATATACATCCATATATGCAATATGTAATTCAGTAAACATGGTAAGAACTAGCTCAGTATTTAATTATGAGCTGTGGTTTAGGGTTTTTTTTCCCTTCCTGATTTCAATAGAAACAGAAAAAAAGTTAGCAAGCACAGCCAGTGAGATGAAAGGAATAAATGAAAGGAGGAAGAAGAAGACAATCCCATCCCATCCCTGCCTACTGTCAACTGACTAATTTTTTGAATGAAGTGTTTTAGAACCTCCTGTGCCTGAGGTGGAGGACAAGCAACTGCCCCCAACTTTTACAAATAATGTTTTACAAACTACCCATTAAAGATAGTTATTTCAATCTTTGCAGAATGAACTATTTACTTAATTAAAGAAAACGTAGCATGATAGTAACAAAAAGTTGAATGGCTTTGCCAGTCAAAAAGTACATACATACACAACGATCTTATACTTCTGTTTTGCTTTGCCAATTGAGTTAGTCTATTTGCTCAGAGAGTATGAAATTTTTCAAAGTCAGCTAATGAACAGTATTGACATTTCACATTTGAGAGATACTATCACCTGGATTCAAGCTTTCCTTCAAAAAACTGGTGTTCAGGAAAATTATGAAACAGAAGCAACAGCAATCACTGCAGGGTCTGATAGAAGAGAGAGGACATGACATCATATCCCTAGCTAGAGACACTGGAAGGAACAAATAAATTTCTAACAGAAACACAGCTACATCTTATTTTGTTTCAGCGTTAAGGGTCTAAACGAACATCACCATTCAATTGTATTCTGGGCAAGAGCCCAAACTCATCCTTGCAGCAGTTGATTTTGAAACATTACAGTCAATCACATCTTCTCAATTTGTTCTTTCAGGCTTTCCCTATCCTTCTGGTTTCCATTTCTTGTTTGGAAGCCTTGAGTCATTCACCCTGGCAAGACAACCAACCTAAATCAGTTATTTTCTCCGAATTATACTGAAATTGCGATCTTGCTTAGCTTGTTGTTTTCTTCCTCTGTCTTTCACATAATTTTCCCTTTAAGGATCTAATAAAGCTGATTGAAGGCATAAGCACAATATTCCCTTTCTTTTGTTGCTGTCAAACCCAAGGCACTTACCCACATTGTTTTATAATTGAAACAAAAAACCTCTTAGGTCCAATTCTGCTTTCATTACCTCTGCATTATCCCAAGTATAAATAAAAGACCTGGCTTTCACAACCACATCAGTTACATGAAACAAATGCACAACTTTCAGATTTTACAAAATGTTTTATTTAAACAAAGGGAAGGAATTTTGAAGACATGATTGGTAAAAAGGTGGGTGTTGTTCAAAAAGAGGAAGAAAATATGTCTAAATATAATTAAATTTGCTTAGAATTTAATTTATATCAGGAAAAAGGTACCTTTCAATTTCATGGTATGTAGCATGTTGTGAATTTATTACTAACAGAAAACAAACAATTGAACACAGGGCAATATTACTCTAACATAACTATAGTGTGAAGTGATCTTTCTGTTGACCTAGCTGGATATTTAAAAGATTTTAAATTCCCAGAAGTTTCAGAAAAACAAGCAAGTGCTTAGTGAAGGCAGGCACAAATCAGTACCTACCGCTGAGAAGAAGGGACTTATATTCATATATTTTGAGAGCGGCAAGCCACTAACCAGTTCACACATGTAGTTCACCCTCAATCCAAGCATTTACAACCATTTGCCCAGCTTAAGAGCTATAGGGAAGGCTGAGTGTCATTCTGGGACAACTGGCACAGAGTTCGGCATACTTGAAAAGATATTAAAGGTCGGGCACATTCACAGAAAATCAGGCTTGGACACTCTATTGCTCTCCAAAAAGCTTTTTTTTTCTTGTGAAGTATGTTATGTATATTATCCTACTGCAAATGTTAAATACACATCTCTATAGGAACCCCCTATAAACCTATCAATGACACAGTTAGATAAGCTGACTTCTGAATTTCTATTATGCAACTATATTTCTTTATTTATTCTGTGTCTGCTATACAGATATCTGCCATTTTAGACACTGGTACTGAATACTAGGTCCTTATTTTCATAGCATATTTCACTTTTTTTTTTAACCCACCTTTCATTGCAACACCTGGGAATTAAGGAAAAACATAGATATTTTTTGCAGCAAGTAACACAGAATTATATGTTATCCTGTGCCTGTAGTAACACTCTTACACTGTATGCTAAAAGAAGACCAAGCCTCCAGCTATAAGAATACTAGAAGCCAACCAATTAATGAAAGAAATCTCTCAAATAAGTTAGGACAACACATAGTCCTGAAAAGTCACTGGTTAAAGTCACCAGAAAAGTGACTGGTTAAAAAGGAAGAGGCTGTCGGTGAAAGCTATTAAGATACTTCAGGAAAGTACTAACAGTGGAGAAACTGGCTCAGAAACAATCAGACTGGCCAAGAAATGGATTAATAATCAGCATCAATCCACCTCATTTATTCAAAATGACAGTCATCACCGTATTTACTGCATGTGGGTCAGATTATGAAGTTATTATGATCCATCATCCATGTGACTGTTATTCTTACTGAGAAATGAGTCTTTCTTCCATGAGTTTTAATCACCTCTCAATCTCTTGGTCAAAACCCTTGCTAATTTTTTGGCTTTCTAAGCCACATTCTGAATTTATATGAGTTACAGGACACATCTAAATATAAATCCCTCAAGAAATGGAAAGATGAAACCTTTTCCTTCCTTACTGGTGTCTGTAGCAGCAAAAAGTGAGAGCTAAAAAAAGGAATCTTTGTTAAAATTTCTTTCTACTCAATGATGGTCTTTTATACTTTTTACTTTTATATATCATTTACATATTTCTCACATGCTTTCTGTGTTTTGCTATACCCAAGCAACTAAGAAAAAATAATCTAGGAAGGTAAAGGTGTAGGCTCGCATTGTAACACACAACATAGCCTCAACAGTTTCCCATGTGTGGAAAAAGGACATCTTGTTCTGGATTTTTTTCCCCAAGGATGATTATAAATTAGTTATTTAAGTGGTACATTGTTACTGTGTACTTCTCGTCTAATAGATTAATTTGAACTAAATGGAATAATCTAAAATGTAGACATGCTCACACCTCTGCCACTTACTCCGCAAGTTTCAGGGGCTTGTGAAGCTGGGCTGGCACTGCTTCCAGGGATTAATGGGGCTGCCTGGGAGGGTGGTGGGAGCTGGCAGGCAGCGAGGCAGGACCTTGCCAGCTGCAGCACCTCTGCTGCTCCCCGCTGCCAGCCCGGCAAAGCACTTGCTCTGCAGGGCTCCCACCACTGCTGCCTCTGCCTTCTGAGCACTTTCCTTCTGGCTGGCCCCAACACCAATGAGCAAAATACCAGTTTGGCCCATGCTTCTGAGAAGCCTTAAGCTGGTCTGTTTGATGTATTTCCTGTTGAAATCAGTGCAAATGGCAGTGTTATTATCACTGGCAGCTGGTTTAGGCTCTTACAAAATTACCTGCATGTAATCACTAGCTGGGCTGTAGAAAGGGTCTACATGTCTCATTTCTTACAACTGACAGCATTTCTTCCCCCAAAGACTTTCCCTCTAGCTGCCCCTTTGTTTGCAAGAGGAACAAGCTACAGACATGCCAAAACAGCTTTGCCTAGAGCTTCTGAAACAGAAAAATTCTTCATTGCATTTTGGATTGTCAGGATTGGCAGAATGTTTCATTTGTTCAGAAGGAGTTTTAGTTGTTCAAACACTAGAAGAGAATTTATGGGTTTTTTTCCCTTTTGCCAACAGTACTGCCGTAACTGGTACGACAGGAAGCAGTCACTGTTTTAAAGTAGCCCCACACCTATGTCTATTGAAGCTAAAGAATGCAAGAAAATGATTTTTAGTTTTGATACCACAGGGAAAAAATAGATGTTTTGGAAGATGTGCTTAGAAATCTGTAACGGACACTAAAAAATGAAAACCATAGAGAGGACAATTAGATGTTTCTGGAAAAGACTGACTGTGTTTTCTCTGTGTTAAAATGATGCATTCATTAAATGAAAAATCATGAGATGAGCAAAATTTCTGTGCTTGCCCTGGGAATGTGTTCTACTTAAATTGGTTGTGACTTCATAAAAATACAACATTAAGTTGTTTTAATTCCATCAGAAAAAATGTGGCTCAGGAAGGAAATTTTTGATTGCAAGTTAATGTTAGCCTTCATTGGAATAAGTTATACTCTTCAATATCCACATGCGTAATCCCTGAGGAGTTATATGACGCCATGTATTCTTTCCCATCTGCTAGTTAAATATGAGATTCAAGAGGTTTTCAGTGTCATTATACAGATTAGTGACTCTCCCAAGAGGAATCTAGGTTCACGATACAGTGAATAACTTACAATGAGATTCTGAAGACCAACATTCAGAGATCATTTTGTGTTTGTATGAGTTTTGCACCTGCAATTATTTGTGCTTGTAATTTAGGTTACTTAGATGTTTTTAACTTACAGATGCAATCAGTGATGTAGATACTTAAACTGAACTGAACTGCAGGCAACCATAACTGCAGGTGCAAAATTTTGTCTGCAATTATTTGAATTCATAAACACATCCATCTTCCAAAGTCTAAAGTAAAACTATGCCAGTAGTGCTTTTTATACAGTACATTTAACAAACTAAAAATCATGCATAATTTTCCCAATTTTAAAAAAAGCTCACGACTACTCTTCTAAGCATTAAAAAGAATAGGGCATCATTAAATAGATACAAACATGAACAAAACAATTTGATTTCATCTTTTAGCATCTTGACCTTTGGGGTATTTTTCTTACTCCCTTTACAGTACCTGTAGCAGGAAAATGAGGAAAGATGCCTGATTTTGTAACAGCAATACTGTTGATAGTTGCACCAGTAGAGAGCAAAAGTGCTACATGCACCGAGATCAAAGTGTGCAGAATTTGTAGCACTACTCAGGCAATGAACAGCACCATGAACTTGTACACATACTGGCACTTGAATTTCCACCTGGCAGGCAGTTGTGGCATCTACCCATATCACGGGAGTGAAAGGTATTACTACACAGATGTGTGAGGAAACTTGTATGAATGGCAACTACCTGCCTAAAGACAGACAAATACCTGTGTTTGTCATCAAATATGGATGGTATTACATGAAAGTTATCAGGAAAGTTTTAAGTACTTGGGAGCAAGAAAAAAATTCCTTGAAAAGCACAAATTTCCTACAGTTACAGCTACTGTCCTTAGATACAGAGGCAGTGTCGCAGATCTTTTCCTTCACCTTTGGAGGGCCATCGTGCAGTGCCCGTGTGATACAGCGAGGGCACAGGTGTGAAACCCAGCTCCAGCCCCTTGTTCCAGACAGCTCATCCCAGCCCAGGTTACTCTGCTTAAGAAAACTCTGTCATATGAAGACCTGCATTACACACTGACAGTCATGGATGAAGGAGCAATGCCCAAAAGGATACCTCCTACTCCTCATGCACCTAAAATGTCCTAAAAATACCACAGGGGTTAATACATTTTCCTCAGTGTTACTCCCATCTAAGAACAAAAAGTGTTCACAGTTAAAACAAACTTAATTTATTTTCTTTTAAATCACAATATATTTTAAACATGAAAGGTCCCTTTTCAGTCAAGATGCAGCAATGTTTTCAAACAGATTCTACCTTCAGTACTATGATAGTCCCACCCTAGGATGACACTTTGCTTGTCCTTTTTTGCACAATTTACAACATGAAGCACTATGATGTCATGTGATTACTTTGTGAGGTGGCTAACCTTGACTCTGAGTTTATTTAAGAGAAAACGGACAAGAAAGGTAAGGTTAAATGACTGAGAAATTAAGAAGATTTACCAAAGATTTACCAAAGGTTTCCAAACAAACTTTGACTGTTAAACTATTAGAAACAGATTTTTCAAGGATTTGCACCAGGGATATACATTTATGATGAAAATCCTGCTACAAGATTGTGATGCAGAGTTATGTAAATACTTTGTGAGATCAGATCAACAGGCAAGGCAGATGTGTGAAGAATAGTGTAGAAGTTGATGCCCTAATTATTGTTAATCACTAATTATCCTCATTGTTATTATTACTGCATTTTATTATTCAGTGATCTACTCAGTCTTGTCTCACCTGCCAACAGTGTCCTCATCTGCACAGACATCTGTAAAGAAACCTGACAGGTTTTTTCTTAAAAAGTAATGGAGTCTGTTTCTCGGTGATGTGGCAGTTTGTACTGGATTATTTATTTTTTAAAAAAGCTAGCAATGTGTTCTTTGAGCAGCAGACCTGCCTCAGCAGGTTTAACCTGAACATCTCTTTTGAAATGTTTTCTTTTTCTCAATATACTCTTCTGATCCATTACTCTTCACAAACTGAATTCTTCTGCAGAAAAGAAATTTTGCCACTTGGGCATTGAATGAACAAAACAAATGAACCCTCCCTCCCAAGTTACTTTTAAAAGCATAAAAGGTATTTTACTTGGAAAAAATGAACAAATCGTTTCATATAGCAATTGAAGTAAATACAACACGTGCTGTTTTACAGTCTACAGCATGATTTTTTTGTTTCAAAACTTTCTGCATTTTATGACTTAAAATAAAAGTACCTTTATAACCAGCAACACGTCAAAAAGCAAGTAATTTTTGATCAAATTTGCTTTTCTTCTAGATCTCTAATTTTCTCTGAGTTTCCAAAAGAGAATCTTTTTTCCTTTGTAATTCACAAACATGCCATGAGGCTTGCTTGGTAACCAGCTCTGTGCTGGATCTAGAATTCAGCCAGATTAGCCAGAGATTACCATTATACCTCTACAGCAGCATTGTTTGCCATGATCTCACATCTAAGTGTAAGTCCAATTTGCAACCACACTACTTCCCTCTTCACCACCATCAGAGAGCATTACAAAGTTGATATAAACAACACTAGACAGGACTTAAGGATTGCCTGGTATTACAGAGTTGATTTAGAGACATGTGAAAATCTTATCTATGGACAGTACAGCCAGAAAGGACATAGGAACACATTTATGTTGCCTTAACTGGGGTAACAGGCTGCTTCCTTGCAAACAGCTGTGGAAGACAAGAAAGTCTGTGCTACAAGCAGTTTTGCAAGGCAAGGGTGGGCAGAGACCTCCAAGATTTGGGTTCTAATTGTAGCAGGTCTTGAAGGAACACAGGGTAAAGTCTTTTGGAGCGCCAGGCATCCACAGGTAATGCTCCAAAAAAAAAGCATCCAACTTGATCAGCACTGATACACAACCCAATAGGTTCTTCTATGGGTTCTGGTTTGCTATAAAGTAAAAATGCTGAAAAGTCCATGAATGTCAGTGAGTTTTTAAAAAAACATGTGTCTGCAGTTCAAGAAGAACTACACAATTTATTATTTTGTACTGAAACTATGCAAAACTGACAACACAGCAAAAAACCCTGCAAAACTCAGCAGTGTTGTCAACAGCCTTGTGTTCTCCTTTTGGATTACAAACATTCAGACAAGGATATCACCTGAGGTCAGCTGAAGATTATCTAAAAAGCTGCATAAATAAAAAATTGGAGAACTCATAAATTGCTAAGCAGTAGTATTTCTGAAAGCTGTAGTTTATCTTAACTTTTATTCTGTCATGATGCATTGGTTTGTTTATGATGAGTTTTTCCTGCAGGGAAGAACATACGTTTTAGTAAACAATTTTTTACCCTTTCTCGTGTAATAGTGAGTAACAGAGCTACGGACGGTTCTCCAGTGATGTACCTCTCACTGAAGTCAAAGTAGCCCTCTTGATTTTAATAGAATTTATACCACATCTTTTGCAAATAAGTTTAAGAGACTTTGGAGGACATAAATACCCCTTTGCTTTCAAAGACTATATATTCCTTAATTTTTTCTCTAAGAATCCAAGACCTTTTTGTACCTGTGTTTCTCCCTTTATATTATTCTGCTTTTTTTAATCTATGAAGGCTATAACCCCAGTTCCAAGTTAAAAATCTTGATACCATTTGTTTTCCAGAGACAGAACAGAGCAGAGTAGTGCTAAATTCAGGCTTTAAGCAAAAACAGTGAATCTGATTTATGAATACTGACATATGTCTATTGTCCTATGCAGATCTATACCACTAACAAACGCAACCAGCCTTTCATGAATTGTACATTTTGATTCAGGGTTCATAATAGAAATGGTTTTTTAGTTTAGAGACACTTAAAAAATGGCTAAAGTATGTTCTGATAATGAATGTCTAAAACTTACACTTGGGGACATAAAAAATCATAAATAATCAATAGAGTGGAAAGAGAAATGCAATGCTTTCCATCGTCTCCAGGGTCTGCCCTACATGGACCCCTTAGAAACCACAAAGTATAAAGCAGTGCCTCATAATGTAATGAATACTTGTGCTTAGTAGGAAAAGTACATTTACCATGTATACAGAGACAGAATGAGGCAGTGCACGGAGCCCTGGTACCGCAGCTCGAGTCTGCTACCATTTGAGCTAAAGCAGAACTACATTAGCTGGCACCAACAGCAGTTCATTTATCCCGGCTGCAGGCAAGCTGTCGTAAGGCAGCACCACAGCACACACACAGCCACAATCACTTTTCAAGCAAAATGAGTAGAGAAAGGAGCTAAGGAGAAAAATACAACCTTG
Source organism: Gymnorhina tibicen (assembly GCA_013399875.1). Lineage (NCBI taxonomy): Eukaryota > Metazoa > Chordata > Aves > Passeriformes > Artamidae > Gymnorhina > Gymnorhina tibicen. The sequence continues at coordinate 905,506 of VXAZ01000687.1, read as the reverse complement.
TATTAAGTTTAATGTATATACCTGTCTAATTAATTCATTTTTCAAAGTTATTTAAGCCTCTGGGAATGCAGCTTTCCTATGAGACATTATATTCAAGTGGCACTATATCACAGCAAGTCAAGCACATAGAATCATCTTAGAGATGACAAATAATAAAGTACTACTTTAGATTTTCAGCTTATTCACTCCATATTTGTTTGTGATGATGTGGTAAAAAAAAGCTTTGGATCTCATTTTTAACCATTTTACTGGACATCTGGTGTTTGCTGCTTAAAGTTTCACTATTACCAGGGTCATTGTAATTCTATAGCACATCTGGGCCAAATTCCCTGGCAGTTTTTAGTGAATTCTGTGGCAGTGGAAACATCTGTAGCTGTGCACAGTTCCACACACAGAGAATTGTGAGGAGCTGCAGAATTTTCTTGGACGTTTTACATTTTGGTGTCCAGGAAATTACCCACCGGTAATGGATGATCTTTTAGTTGTTTTTTTTTTTTTTTTTTTTTTTTTAATCTACTGTGGGATATGTCCAAATCAAGTAAAACCACACAGATTCTAATCACTAACATTTTATTTTCATCAGTTATTAAAGAAAACACTGGTGCCTCAGTCTTCATGTTTTCAGAAGTACACACAGCCCTTGGAAACATTTTCTTGGAAGTGGGTGAACTGATGCAATGTGAAACTGGCCTAGTCACTGAAAATGTTGAGAACTGCAAACAAAGCCTAGGCCTGAGTAGTTGAAGAGAAGTTGAGCAAAAGAGTCTTGCAACAAAGGACCAGGCACAGTATATCATAATTCTTATCTTTTAAGGTAAAAATCGAGATTAAAAAAGTGGAGCAGTATCATACATTTGCCATTTGTGCACAATCAACTTTTGTGTTAAAAATCTTTCAATATTCAGTTACAATATAATCTAAGTTTCACTTATTAATTTTAAAAAGATAGAACAAAACTATTACTTGTTACAGCAAAAAGCCTGTGAGAATGAATGTTCTGGACGAAACAGTTTCTTACTCCCCAGATCCTGAAGTACTTGTGCCAACTGGTTAGGATAAAATCAGTATGTTACAATTGCCTGGACTTGATCCAAAACTTTGCTTGCAAAACAACGAAAACCCCCAACCAACCAAACTAAAAGAAAATCCTAACATCAGGTTTCTTTCCAGTAATGTAACACATCACTGATTAAATCACCAGAGGAGTAAACTCTATTTGTTTTGTTACTTGCTGAGTGACTGAACAGTTTGTGTTGTATGTGTTTGGACTGGCAAAGTAAAATATCATCTACATCTCAGCCTAATTCCTAACCTGAATGAAAAGCTAAATTCGTAAGAATTATAGTAAAGATTTGGAAGGAAGGAAGGAAGGAAGGAAGGAAGGAAGGAAGGAAGGAAGGAAGGAATGGGGAGATGACAGGACAAGAGCAGAAGAAGCTAAAATGTTATACCTGTGATGAATGTGTAACAGGAGCATCTATGGTTTAGAATTCTTTTCAGGGTGATTGAAGGTATGCTCAATAGGGATAAAAACCCCTTTCACTTTGCTGTATTTGTTCTCATACAGATTAAATACAACACCGGTCTTGAAGACAGGGAATATGAGCAGCAGTCTAGGTGGAATGCAGAGAAGAGCCAGAAAGAGCCAGAGACGATGCCTGGAACAGGAAACTTATGATATTCCCTACCAGACTGAGGCAGAAATTCCTTCCTTTCCCCCAAACTGTAAATAGGTAAGACTCTGAGCCTCCAACCATAAAACAATCCCCCTCTCCCCAAATGGATTTCCTTTTTATGTCAAAAGACTAATCCATGCTATCACATCTTCATCTGTATCCAATCATGCTTAAAAGGAAGGAAAAAAACCCTCTCTATCATGCTTCTAGTCAATTGTGCATTAAGAAAAAATAATCCCTCTTGATCCCTGACAGTGACTTGCTGAAGCTCTGAAGCATGATGTAAGTACAGTCATTACTATAATGCAAACGTCCAAGTGTTATGGTAGGTTCAGGGCAGTGCAAGATTTCCTGTTCTCCAAGCTTAGTACAAGACAGGGGATGAATTACAAGACTAGACTGCAAACTCAGAAGAGACCCCTTAGGATACATCATTTACTCATACAAGTTTTCACCTAGAAACTGCAATAAATAATATTTGTAAAGACTTAAGTAGTCTTCTGCCCTCCAGCAGAAGTCCTCCAGATGATCGTTGCAGTATTTTTCTGCGTTCAGAGAAAGCTGTGTTTGAAGGCTGCACTTGTTTAACATCAGATTCCAGGTACTGGCTGTGGTGAACATGGCTGAACATCCATGAGCTCCTAGGTGCCAGAAAACTTTGTCTGTAGGTGAAAAATATACCTATCCATAGCAATCAAGTAACTTTTCAATATTCTCTTTCACAAACAGAAAAACTTAACCCCTCAATTTTTATGACATAAGATTTATCTTCCTCCTGATTCAGTTTTGTGGACTTCTCAAACTTCTTCATATTGCCTCAATATTTTTCTTGAACATGTTGATTTAATTTAGTATTTTATCAGTTGTGTTACCAAATTTATATAGAGAGGCAAAATTGTGTACTTCCTTACTATGCCTTGGTTGTGTATGCTTAGAAGTGCATGATCCTTTTTGCCATGGTACAGTTCTATGAGTTCATGTTACGTAACTATCTTTAACAGTTAATTTTTTCAGTGTTACCGCTTCCTAAGACAATGTTGTCTGCATTGTTGATATAGTAAGTATAATCTCAATTTTGATATCCACTCGATTTACTTTGCATTTGGCCATATGAAAAAGCCTTTAGTTGCACAGTGACCATGAAATTGTGTGCAATTCTAAAACAATAATCTGTTCTCACTTACTGCCCCACCAGTTTTTGTGTCTATTGAAACAATTACCAACTTCATTAAGTGTTCACAGGGAATAAAACACAATACTGATTCTAAAGGGATAGGCCTGGGATGAATTATACCTTTAATTCTGGAGATAATGATGGCTTTGAAGCATTCCCAAACCAAGCTTGAAAATAGCAGAGACTTTAACTGATAAACTTAAATATGCATATTTCAGTATGCATATTTAAAGTGTGTGAAAGTATTAGTTTCACTTCAGGGATATTCTGAATTCTTTCATCTGCCTGGCAGGCAGAAAATTCAGCTTACTGCCAGAAAAGTCACCCTGCAAAGATAACTGGGCCATGATTCCACAAATCCAATTTAGGTCATTCAAAGCTCCATTTGGTATATTGGTTTGCTGATTGAGACAGACTTTTTTTAGAAATTATTTGTATAATCAGTACTGAACATTATAGCACTAAAATCACAGAAGGTGAAGCCCTTTTATCTGACTTATGTTATCTAGGTAAATTATTTTCTAGCTCTTGTAAATGAATAATGCCAACAATGATGGGAGAATGTTTATACTCCTAAAGAACAGTTATCATTTATTGCACATCTCAAGAGATTATATAACTATTTTCTTTCCATTCAGTAGTAATGTGTACCACTTTTCTTCCTTATGTGAAAAAGGACTTCCTAGTTGTGATGACAGAAAATGGTTTATGAGAATATAAAAGTTAAAGAGCTAGTAACCCATGGCCAGCTGGTTTTCAATTTAGCAATCATGAAGATAGTGAAAATGGCTTGTGGAACTAAAGCCAAAGTTGTAAGCGACAGTCTTACTGATAACAGACTTACCAGTTCTCTGCCGTCTTTCAAATCAACCATTTCATCTAGTTCATGTTGCTTTTCTTCATTTTGCACTCCACCTTATGCTATAATCACAGTGAGACATTTTGGTGTCCAGGGAGTATCTCCATACCCTGGGCACTGCCCCCACCAGCCCTCCAGCCAGCTGCCCTTGCCTTTTGTGTTCTCTGCTCTGTCTTCCCAGGTGGCAGCTACAACAACTGAAATTTACCATATTTACCTCCAACAGTTCTGGCTATGCTTGAATTCTGGTTTCACACACTATTGGGATAAACCAACACTGCTGTGAAGAAGAAATAATCCTATGTCCCTCATTTTCCTTTCCCAGTCGCTCTGTCCTGCCCCCACAATAGTCTGTCCGTTCTGCTGGCAAAAGATCTGTGTGTGACATGATGACCTAGCCAGGGGGAACCCTTCAAAATTACGAACACATTTCTTTTTAAGTGGCCAGATTAATATTAACCCAATCATTTCTCCAACATCCAAGACTCCAGACCAGGTGCAGAAGGGCATACGCTAGCACAAAGGTGAGTGTGGCACAAAAGCAGGAACGCACAATTCTGGGCGCACAGAATACACTACTTCTTCTTCTGGTGGCAGAGCTGGTTTAAAGCATCCATGGGTTTGGTTAGACAGAAATCAGGACGTAGTCTATTATGTTTTCCTCTTTAACTTGAGTTTTCATGTATGGTTCACATCTTGCTGGGTATTATACTCCTCCAGCTGTGCTACAATAATGGCACCTCTATCCTCTCATCAGGCAGTAATTTTGAATTAAAAAGCCTCTTCTAGGGATGGCTTCTAAAGTACAACACATACCACCTCATGAATGCGGTAACCGATATGTCGACATTCCAGAGTGCTAAATAGGTGAGGATGTTGGCTTTCAGGAACAATCCCTTGCCAGATAATACTTCATTATCTGACAGACCATCTGGTCTCCAGTCCATCAGTGCTATATTACTACAGTCAGCTCTCTATGCTTGATTATTGCCCAACATTTGTATTACTTTGTAAAAAACAGAACTCAAAAAAAGAAAAAGAATCTTCCACAGACTGAGCAAGACAAATCACCACTTGCTTATGTACTTGTCATTGTCATTTTTGGATAATGGCCAAACAGTGGATTTTTGTCCAGGTGACTTGTGAATTCAGAGTACAGCATACCCCATTGTTATCAGGAAAAAGATCACCAACTTCTAATTGCACAATATATATAAACACAGCTGGCCTTGTGACTCATTTTGTAATGCAATATGTTACTCCCTAAAATTCTGTTTCAGGTGTGACCTCAGGACTCTTTCAATTCCAGTTGTTGAAGTCTGTGAGATTTACAGTGATATACTCCTAGACTATGAGGAATATTTAAAGAATATTTTTTTTCTTGGATTTTAGAAGGAATGTGAGTGAAAAGTTGTATCTATTGGATATCCTTTTGGTGTCTGTTCAGACACCCTGTCTTAAGAATGACTAATCAGAAGAATGTGCAGTTCATAATTCTGTAAGCAATGTTAGTTGATCTCTTTACAGCAAAATAGGCATTTCTTCAGTGGGAGGAATGTCACCATGGCAACATAGTGACATTACAGAACAAGATCAGGAAGAACAATATTAGCTGCATTTATTAAAACAGTATATATTTAATTATGAATAAAAATATTGCTTTAGTGTAGTTAATAATGGAATGAAATTTCTATAAATATTGTATCAGCTTTTAAGTGAAGCTGGTCCTCAGTCCTCATTTTTTACCAGCTCCCAGAATTTCACTTTTGTGCATAACTCCCCTTTCCACAGGAATCATCAATCTCTTTTTTTTTCAGTAGTCTTAGGATAAAATTCCAGTTATCCCTCTGTAACTGATATCGCCATCCCTGCCAATACATGGTCTAAGTTATATACCTGGTTCAAAATCTAGATGCCTAACAAAACTCTACGTATAAATAAAGAAAATGCAGAACAAAATATTTTTGGAAAAAATTGTTTAGCTTCCAGTGAAAAATGCATAGATATACAATTAAATAGATGTTTAATGGTTTTTTTTACTCTTTTTTTTCCCCCCAAAATTGAATGCTTTTACAGTGAGCACTCTAGCCAGTCATGATCACACTCTTACCAGACATGTCTGAAGTCATTTTTTTCAATAATGAAACACAAATAGAAGTATAAGCAAGTTAGTGTGGTTAGACCAGGCTTCCTCCCAGGGAGGTTGGTGGTAGAGAGAGAAGTGAGGACTCAGTCTTGTTCAGGATGCTGTGTTAACTCCAGGCACCTGACGTGTTGCTATGCTGGGTGAGAAACAGTGGATGAAACTCCAGAGGGTCAAGCCAACAGAGCTAATTCCCACAAGGAGGGGAGAACTGGGTTTCACAAGCAGAGATGGTGCTGCAAAGAATACACTTCCTAGCATGGGCTACTATGATATAGTACTGTGATCAGATATAGTCTGCAGAGCAGCCACTTGACTGCAGCTACAGAAGGTTTAATTTCCCACCTCTTATTGGCTTTAAAGTGGTGGTTAGACCATACTCCAGCAAGTGGGACCTAATGGTCTGGATTCCCCTGTGTTCAGAAGGAGTAAGAATCTTGAGTCCCTGGTCAAGCCCTTTAAGCCATTGTACAAAGGAAAATATTTTTCAGAGGCTGTTATTTCTGAAAAACAAGGTAGCAGACAGAACCATACTTTATGAGGAGTCCAATCATATGTGTGTGTTTTAGGCATGATCTGGAAATGCTTAGAAGTTGATTGATTGAGCCTACCAGTTGTCTCCACTTGGGAACTGCATTTCTTACAATAAGAGCTTTAGGCTTAGGTGATAATAGCTTTATCTGGACATGGCTTTTTTTTGTCACATCAGTATCAAATCCAAGCTTCCTGTTATGGTCCAAAAAGAGAATTTTAATTTGTGTTAATTCTGTTTTTCTCAACTGAGAGAATAATCACAATTTGGAAAAATAGTAGTTTATAGTTTGTTCATGGAACCATGCATTAGTTTTTAGAGCACTAGAACTATTGGTACAGACTTTCTGGTTTAAGTGAAATGTATTTCAGCAGGACTGCTTTTATAAGTAGCTTTATTCATAAGCAATCCATACCATAGCTTTACAGTAGCTGTTCTTCTTTCAGTTTCCCAGTCATGGTGCCTTGCCCACACTCTAAGTTGCAACATGTTGCCCTTTGTCCCAGGGTCTGTCCTGGCAGGACTTTCTGGAGACCTACGGACACACACGGTGGTGCTCTGACCGTGTCTTCCTCGCTGCAGCACTCTGGCCAGCACTGTTTAAGTGTCCTCTGGGTAGGATGATGATCTCTGTAGGCTGCTAAGCAAGCTTTGTGGTTGGCTCTAAGGACAAAGCAGATTTTGTCCCACACTTTTAAAGGTTATTACAAAGTTCTGCTAAACACAAATAGGTGCTTAGTTTAGTTTCTTTTCTGATGAAATACTGTCAAGCAAACATATGAAGTCAGTAGCAAACCCTGAGGGCTAACAGAATTCTTAGTTCAGCTGTTTTTCAGCGATGGGCAAGCAGTGTCATTTAGATGTTTCTGTTATAGTTACACATATATAAGCACTTTTTAATTAACTTCTTCCTGTGAGAGAATGTCTATTCACAGGTGTTTATAAAGTGGTCTCATATGAATCACAGAAGCAGAAGCTTTGGTCATGCATCAGTTAAGGTAGGAAATGTAGACATCCAAGGGTAGTTAGAATGCTATCAGGCATCCTCACATTTCACCATTGCTATCTGGAACATTTTCTATGACAATGAAAATTCTATCGAGATTTCACAAATGAAAAGAACTGCAATTAAAAAAATTAGGAAAAATAGAATAATAGATAGTGACTAACCCATATATTTAAAAAAATTTTCTACAGTTTTCACTGAATTCAAATTTTATACAATTGCCATGTAGACTTGTAGAAATGCCAGTTAGACATCTGTTGCCACAATCCATGCATATGATTTACATGACAGAATTAGAGGTGTCTAAATTCTGCTTCTCTTGCTTGATATCTTAAAACTTCGGGCAATTGTAAAATTAAGAAGTGTGTAATTTAATACGTTGTCTTAAACACAGGGTTAGGTAATATGCCAGAAAAACCTTAGAAAGGTAGTGCAAAAGAACTTGGTAAACAATCCGTAAATTTGCAGGTCACTAATGAATGTGGAAAAGGTGAACTGTTTATATAGAGCCTACGGCACTGTAGACTATATATAATGATCACCCAGCAGGACAGAAGCAAATTTACATGCTCTGCTCTGGAAGGCAATGTGAGCTTCATTTTGAATGAAATTACTTACCTGGCACAGAAAGAATCAAAGAAGGTTCTGAGGAGCAGGCAAGCAGCAGCAGATTATACTGCTCAAAGATCCTGAATTTACTTCTTAAAAAAAAAACTAGGAGTTTTTGAGCACTTGTGTACTCTAAGCAATAAGAACCAGGATCTGCACACGTTAGGTAGTTTGCATTCAAATTTGATCTCTACTGAAAACCAAGTACTATTGCTTACATAAAGCAACAAGAATACATTTGTGTCATCTTTTGGTACGGAGTTCTTTCCTTCTCTTTTTGCTCCTCTTACTACCACAGTTCTCCAGACCCCTTCTATATCAAATATCCTCCAAGAATGCATTTAATGTAGGAAGTCTCTCAGCTTTAACACACCAAGCTATACAAGTTTCAGTGTATTTCTACTACTGACCCATCTCTTCCTACATTTTTTTTGCACATATATACTCATTTTCCTTTTTATGTCTGATTTAGGTCATCTCACTGGTAACACAAAGGAGGGCACTAACATTTACAAAGCAATGGGAAGGAGTAAATATTTATATAATACTGCCACTAGCTAGAGTACGAAAATGAGGTCTGTACAGCAATTACGGGTTGAACTTGAGGGGATTAGTTATAAGTTAAAAATAAGCATAAACATTTAAGCAGCACATACTACCATATATCTTATGGTAAGATGATAGTCCATCTCCCAGAAGCAGGATATCTGTTAGGTCATTTGAAATTGGAGCTACTATAGCAAACATTCTGGCCAGTAACTAAACAGTTATGCAGAATTTCTATGGATGTGGGTAGAAGCAATAATTTGGTAGCCCCTACGCAGCTTAAACTGTTGTCCACACAAGGCTGGTAACAAACAAAGAGTAACACTTGTATGGCCTACACCTTAAAACAGTGCCTTACTTTTCATATGTAGTAGGTATACCTATATTCCTATATCCTGGAATATAAAAAGGAAATTAATCATCTCTATGTCACCAGAAATTATTTTAATAAATTAGAAATTCTTTGGGTACTATCTGAACTTCCCCAAAAATTTGCAAAAAGCATAAAACACAATTCAGACTTTGGCCATAGAGAGATTCTATGGTCCCTGATAATTTTCTAACTCCATCTTCATTCAGAGTAGCTTCCAGAATAATGCCAATGAGCAAAGAAAGGATAAAATCAGCGCACAGACTTCAAAATGTATGTAGGAATTACTGGGATTCTGAAAAAACTTAAATCTTTAAGAAATACTGTATGAATTTTTGAACCCTTCACTCTCATTTCTGATTAGCTCATGAGTGATCTATCAAGTTCTGTGGTCAACTCTCTTTATGCCTCCACATTTAATCAAAACATTTACATAGAAAATCAACATTAAGACATAGATAAAGTAAGAGTTCCACTAAAATTACTATTTAGGTGTAAACTTGTATATAGCAAGTAAAGAGGAACTGTATTTTAATGGCAGCCCTGGGTTGTGTTCCTTAAAAGAGAAAGAAAATTGAAGGCCTGATAGAAAGGCTTTAGCCAACAGAATAGTTTCCACTGACTTCAGAAGGATGCGAATCAGGCCCCTAAAGTAACAACTCATTTAGTAGTGACTGCTAAATTTATAGCACTTATTTTCTTTGAGCATAACAGCATCCATTCATCACACTGCAGTAACAAAGCTGTAACCCGATCTATGACAAATATTACAAGCCTAATGGCTGATGTCCATTACTGACGGGACCTGCTCACCATTTAGAAAAGATTGGCACTGAAGGATTACTGAGCAAACACAGCACCTGAAAAAACTTGCATGCAGGAGTCTGTCATCAGGTGTGTGATCGAGGGCATTATCTGAGAACGCTGGCTCTTATCTTCGGTTGGAAACTGCTGGAATTGCCAACAATTCTCAACAAAGAGCTTCCGTCATGGAAGGCTGATACACCGAGCCAGTCTGGTGATGGTTTACCTTCCCAAGGCTTCATTCCTTTTTATGGATCACCTGAGACCAAGCAGCACACCAGTCTTTAATAGCTTAAATAGCAGGACAACCTAGCAAACTGATGACAATCAAGGGAAAACCAATCCTTTTCGGTAGAATGACAAAATTCCAAGCATTCCCTCACAGTAACTTAGAAAGACCTACTTTAAAAACTGCATTTTCCCAAACAGGATGCTGAGAAAACTTTCTTGCCACTGATTCCTAGCATTGTGCAACTTTTCCTATATTAAACTGCTCACTAGCCAATTTTTCACCTTTTACACCAATACAATTGTTCTCAGGAACATATTAAATTGACTTCCCCCTTTTTCGTTATGCAACCCTAGATAAAATTAAAATCACAAAATTTTGAAGAAAGTCTAAGAAAATTGCTATTTGTACAAAAATACATTGTTCTTTTTCTTGCTGTTACATTAGAGCTTTGAAAAATTACTAATTACTTGCAATTATTAACATGAGTGGTCAGAGACATTTTATTATTCACAAAATTGTGACAACATATTTAATTTGCACAGGTGTTTTTAAAATGTAACTGCAAGTTTTTGTTTGCCCTTTTACATACTTCTTAAAGAAAGACTAAGTTAATTTGATACTTAAATTAAATTCGCCATTTATTAAGAAAGTACGAAAAAAATGAGATTAAGTACTTTAATATACTGTGACCCAATATGTATAAGAAAATCCAAATATTATGCAGGTATACTATTTTGCATTTTCAAACACAGAGACATATATGTGAGAATGTTTTAAAACAAAAGCTGAAGTGCTAACTAGCTAGTAATTCACTTTTCTCCACAAAATTTAGGCCAGATTTAGTCTTCTAAATCACAGTGGCAATCAAAAGAATAAATACTACCTATATACTAAATGGTAAATCAGACAGAAGATAGATGATATTTCCAAATAAAAGTGGTGTTGAAAATCAGCTCTTAAAATACCTAAGACATTTTTGATGAAGTATTTTATGCAAAAAAATAGTTGAATTAGGACATAAGTGGAATATATACTTTGTTGCAAGAAGGGTTTGGCAAATTAAAGAAGGTACATTTATCAAAATTATACTTTTCTTAAATCAGGACATAAAGTTAGTTTATGTGGGATTAAAATTATGAAAAAAATGAGTTTCATTAAGAAATGCTTTAATGGTAAGTGATCTGAGCCCCTACCTAGGTTAGGAGGCAGCAGGAGTGTAAAAGCATTTATCCCAGCCATAGAGTTTAACTGCTACAGAGAACAGCAAAGAGATGTATTGGGTTTGGCTACCCAATGCCTACCATGCAGAGGTGTTTATTTATTATGGAAAAATTCAATTTGTCAGAATGAAATAAACCCTAATAACTCATTCCGTACTTGAGACACCCAGTGTATGATAGTCAGCTACAAAACAGCGTACATGCAAGTTCAGGCAGAGCTAAAATACACAAAAATAGATGAACACTGAAGGCAAGCTATATAAAAAAAGCATCAGAATTGATCTTGTATTCATAACTGGAGCCAATGCTTCAGTCAGAGTTACTGCCCCATATGCTGCATGAAAACTTCAGAATTTGCTACGAAGTGCCTGCTGGCTCACTGTGAAAGCAGCTCTCCACGCTGGATAGACAGAACGCAATGGTGCAGTTTATCTGTGCTTATTTGCATGCATTCCTGTAAGGAGATGCAGCGTGTTAGACACGCACTACACTTGATGTAGACATTTTTGGAATTAAGTAAAACTATTTTTATTGCCTTAAAGTTAGTATTGATATTTATACAGTAAAGAACTACAGCATGCTTTAAGTTGCATAAGCAAAGAACATGAAAACTAAAAAAACCCCAACCTCATATGTATTTAGAATTTTATTTTCTTTGACAAGGCCAATAACATAACAAGCAAAATAAAATATTTATTTTTCACAATTTGATTCTCTGAGTCATATGGAATGCAATGAGCCCTAAACTATGAGTTAGCATTATACAGAAACACACTCTTCTAAAATATTTCCATACTCCATGCTAATTCCATTTTCTCTTGTTTTACTTAAGATGCATTCCATGGAAAATCTATGTAACTGTCAAATATTCGTAGCTATTTACATTGCCTTTTTCTTTTGATTTGGCACACTGTTTTGGAGGAATATTTTCTCTTCCATGGTCAAGCACGGATATTCTCAACATCTGGACTTCAAAATTTCTTACAGAATGCGAAGCATGATATACAGGAGGACTTCAACTTGGGTAAAGAACATTGCAAAGAGAAGAAGGGCTGGTGGTGGTGTCAGGGATGAATGCTCAGCCCACCTGGCACTTACTGCTGCAACAGCAGCTCTATGGCTCAACAAAAAGAAGCCTGTCAGGGAAAGACTGCCTTCCTAACAAAGATGTATTTTAGGAGTTTCTCATACAATGCTATTTAACTTCCAACATTAAAAAAGACAACAAAGTAATTCACTAGGAATAAAAAATGCAAGATACCTCCACTTTTAAGAATACAAAATTGTTACTAAAACTATTGTAATATATACTAGCAAGTAACATACAGTTAACCTACCCTGAGAACAAGAAAACTATGAGTACTGAAAAAATTCTACCTATTCTAATAGCTTGTCATAGTCTTACTACACCTTTGTAATTTACAGTTAAAATAATGAGCAAAGGTATATAATGTAAAGCTCAGTTATTCTGAAGTGAAAATGTTTTAACACTGAATAAAGTGCTTGATTTTGGCATGGAATCTTGATCTGCATTTTTAGAGGTGTAAAAATTTTAGCTGTTCAAATCAATCTAAGTAACATAGAAATAAAAAATTGTGGACAATAGTAATTAAAAGGATTGGCATAAAAGAGACAATGCTGTGTTCTCAGATGTAACCAGTGAAGAAATGAATTTAAATGAGGTAAAGACAGGCAGATTAGTCAGATTAGACTTTATAAAAAGTTATGAGATATAGTCTAAGAAATATGCTAAGCGTAAGTTGTTTGGTTACTTAGGTCAGGACATGAAAAAATTAATGAGAAGTTTTTCTCTCACCCACTTCAAACTACAACTTAGAAACTTTTATTTGAAAAACAAAGCTTTTGACCTAAAACACTGCTGCTCATTTTCACAGGCATGCTTTCTATAACTAAAATAAAAATGCTTTACTTTGCATTTTATGCTGTCTGCCAGGTATTTCCTGTGAACATCCCATCTAAAATCTCTTGGTTCTAGTAACTAAAGTCTGTAAAGAAAATCCTGGCAGAAGTGTAGTTCTAAGCTTCACGAGCAGCCATTTTAAACAGAAAGCTGGTTTTGTTGTGTTGACAATCACATTTTAAACTGATTCCTTCCAGATGAAAAGATGCTATTTCAAACAATGTAATAAAAGTGTGAAGTCAGCTGTTCTACGGACATAAAAATGATTTATCTGTTCACTGTTTTTTCTCCTTGATACAGTGGAACTTTTATTTTAAAGAAAAGGTTATCAAATAATAGCTACCAGAAGCCCAAATTAAAAAGAACTAAATAGCCACTTGTCTTTTAAAGAAATACATCACGTAGCTGCAATTAATTTTGCACCTCATGATGCCTCCACTACCGTGTTTAGGAAATGTTAAAGGCAATGGCCAGATTTACATAACTGATAAATAGCTAATTCTTACAGCTGAATACAGACAATGTCATAATCAGATTTCAGAGCTATTTCCTTTGGTAAGAAAGAGGTTTCAGATAGATTTCAGATCTTTTTATCTGCCTGTATCTGGGCATGACAGCCTTGCTCCAGCTCAGGTTTGAAAGACAGCCCCCCCATCTCTCCATCAGTGCCTGAATCGGTTTCTCATGTTTTAAATAGGTTTCAATTCTGGAGACTTTAATGGCACTAAAGAGATTTCATTTCAGAACAAGCAAGTTTTTTAGTGACAGAGCCGCAAAAAGCAGCATGATCCAAAAGTTAATAAAGCTTAATTTAGCCATTTAACAGTAATTCCTGAAATCTTTGCTCAGGGGATATGCAGCCCTGGCTGTGACTAAACTCTGAGGGGACTTGGTTCCCGGCCTGAAAGATTCTCAGTAGCTGAAATTTTTGTACAGCCCTAGGGGAGCCAAAGAAGCCGTGGAGAAGGACAACACGTACAGCACAGTGTGTACGAGCTCTTCCCAGCTTTCTAACTCTAGATGGCTCTCAGCTCAGCAGCATGAGGCACGGAGGTTTCAGGGCTCAGAGGCAGCACCATGTCCCTGCCCGCAGTGAGGTGAATGGTGCCAGGCAGAAATGTCTCCATCAGGGCCCCGGCAGCAAACCTCTGCTTGGAGAACCAGGGAATGTCTTAGTAGCTCACCTCTGTGAAACACTGCAGTCTCTCATGCTGAACCAGTTACTGAAGCAGGAGAAATTCATAGCCATTTTCCTGGGCTACCAAATTTGGCAAACATTTTCTTCACTTTCAGAGAACATAAAAAAATTCAGCAAATTTGATGATAAGGCATAGTATGGTGTTTTCCACACACTAGACTTAATAGAAGGTTTATTACAAGCACCATTATCACATTGATCTATTTAAATATGATGTTTGAAACCATAAGGAACCTAATGTGGCAAAACGACAAATATTCTTGAATGTTAAAATAACAAGGACTAAAAAAATTTAGTTCCATTGATCTTCTGAGTAGATAGATTAAAATGGATTGCAAACAATTGTAGTAGGTATCTTTTCACTTCTTTAATATAAGCATCTTAAGATGCAGTGATCTGATTCCAGGGAGCTATTGCTATAAATACTAATGCTATAATGTGTTCTACTTATGTTATAGTATTAGAAAAAGAGAGACACTTAAGAAATCATATCTTTATGGTTAAATCTATATGTTTATGAAAATATCTGAATAGAAAATATAACAACTTGAACCTTTAAAAAATGCAGATCATTCACCCAATGTGAGTGTACCTCCAGTGGCCTTAGCAAATGATAACAAGTAACACCAGTTAACGTCTGGCCTGTTTACTTTTAAGATGCTTTTAAGGTTTACATGATTTTATTGTGTTTTGTTCCTATGGGAAATAAATAAGCATGTGTTTCATCTTTAAAGCACATGATTCTCAGAAGTTATTCTCTTTAAAAGAGTGTTCTTGTTTACTGCTTTGCCATATATACCAGATTAAATTTTGCAAGTAAAATGTGTGTCCATCAGTAATAAAAAGGTGGTTAGTCAAATGCTGCCCTTAGTTACACCACTATAACTTCACTGTATTTCAGACAGCTACACACATAAAGTTTTTCACATTCCAAAGCCATTTTTTATGTTTTCAAGTGTTAACATATGAAGATGGGGGTAGGGAACTTCCAGTCAGGAGCAGAGAATTCCTGCCTGAATGGGATGATGAAAACCTCATGACAGTAACATCAGTAAATGCTGCTGACTCTGGAGACAGTCCGGTCCATGGAACACGGAGCTAGCCTAGCACTTAGGATATCCAGCTACAGACCTAAACCTGACACTACATCCACGTATGCCCTCAGACAACTACTTTGTAAAATGAGCTGCTGATTAAGTCTTCAGACCATTTCTGAACTAGAAACCTGTATCAAATAATGCAATTTTATGTCCAACACATATGTTCCTCAGAGCTTTGGTATTAACATGCTACCATGGGGCAAATAAGCAGCATGGTATCAGGCTGTTCTGTGAGAACCACCTGTGTGCATGCTCCAGGCCAGATCTACTTGACTCCCTGACACTTTACACATCAATATCCCCATCTGTATGTTTGGGATAATAGTACTTCCTTCTTCTGTGAAGTATTTTGAGACCTATTGGTTAAAAGAACAATATCATCTTTATTTTGTGACTCACTAGTGTTGCAAAAGCATCCAGCCACTTAGAATTGTTGGCACTGGATTAAGAACTGGTTATATACAAAAGAAAGCAGAATGCACATCACCTTCATATAAATACACAAAAGATGTCTCCTTTGTGGCCATATTTGATCTAAAACCTTGTGAGTATAATATAAATAAAAATGTTAAAGCAAATTATCAGGGAAATTCTGTCAGTCAAATTTTATGCATTCCTTTAATCTTGAAAGTAGTCTTTATGATTACTTTATTCAAGGCTATACCATCATTTAAATTTTATGGCTCAGCACCCATTCAGAGTAAGATGAAAAATGATGGTTTTAAGACACAAGTCCAGATAAAGTAGAGACAATGAAATGAAAACAGTACGACCACATATTGCACATGTAGACCATGGGGTAAAGAGAGAGTAAGTGGCATAAGAACAATTTTAGGGAAAGCAGGTCTATTACTCTGCATATATATGTCATGGACTATGAAGAAGGAATTCTTGCTAATTAGCCAGAAGAAATTCTGAAATTCTTTGACTGTAGGGCACCTAGTCTATGCTAAGGCATCATTTTTCTTTTCACTGCAGATATGGGGGACCAATTTCCCACACAGCCATGTGGGTCCTGTCTTCCAAACTGCACAGGCATGAGGGCACTTGCTGAGGAGTGTTGTGTTCAAAAATAAATGTACTGATTGAACAGTTGATAAATTTAATTATGTACTATGAGAACTTGCTATGTCCCTAACTAAATTTTGCAGGCTCATGCTCCCTGAAAATATACAAATACTAGCTTTTCTAACACTGAGCGTGTCTTCTTTAAAGATACACAAAGCAAGAACAAGGGTTCAAAAATTCAGCCCTAAGACTTTAATTTTTATTCATGAAAGCCAGCAGATTTAACACAGGCTCACAGTTTAAGCCACTACACTGTCCTTTACAGTTTCAATTAGAGTTCTCAATTCAACAATTGGTTATAAAACTTAATTGAGACTTTATGTTTTGCGTTATATTATTTCACACAGGAATATGACAATTATTTCTGATACTCTAAATTATAGGTTTTTAGTGAAGTCTGCAATAAACACAATAGTATGGCAAGAAGATGACAATGTAGAATAATGTGATCCACAGAATAATTCTACAACATGACAGATGAAAAGAAGAAAAATTAGCAATATATTATGAACTATGGGGATGCATCTGGACATATATAGATAGACATTTTGGTGGTGTAGTGCTCTTTTTTTAGCATCTTCAGGCTCACTTTAGGAAGGCTGTACAAGTATTATGAGTCTGTAAGCATGAGACAAGCCAGTAGGACTAGAAGAGAGACAGATCTATGTATAGATTTTTTTCTCTTGAAGTACAAGTGCTAGCAGACTTTTCTTAGTGCTCAGGTGGAAGTTACTGTTCCTGTAGTGGAGGCAGAAGAGAAAAGGTACCTGTACTTCAGTTTTCAAGATCACAGTCTCTGAAACTGTCAGTGTAGGTGGGTCTCTACTAAGAATAAGATTTTTGAATACAGCAAGCAATCATGGGTCCAAGTTCACTTCTGTTCCTCCTGGTCTGAAGTGCTAACAAGAAAGTAAGGCGTAGGGCAGATAGCTCTGTGTGTGTGGGAAATAACATCTTTACAACTTCTGCTTGCCTCAGAGCACTGAAAGCAGAGCCTAAAATCTGGTCTTTTGATACCACAAGAATTTATACCTCCAGTAAGTGGAGATTAATCTCTCCTCTATAAATGCACACTGGGAAAAAGGATTTTTGGCATGACTGACCATGTCACACTTTCCTGGCTGGAAATTTCATTGAAGGCTTCAGGTGCAGGATAGTATTTGTATCTTGTGCAACTCTCATTTGGGAGCAGGAATGGCCAGTGATGATGCCGGTGAGTACCAGAGGCTGGTGCTTGCTTGCATGGCTGCCAACTCTGCCAGTCTCCTTCCCTGACCTGGTGGCATTTAGCAGCAGCAGAGTGTCTTCTGAAGGTGGGTGGGAGGGCCAGGCCTCAAGAGCACTGCTGCAGTCTCTCAAGCACTTGTTACCATGACAGACAGTTGATGGATAGAGGCAAGACAAAAGAGAGTGCTAGCAAATTCCTTAATTGATGCATGATTGCTGGTATCACATAAACCAGGAGCCCTCCAGCTTCTGCATGTTTGCTGATGACTCTGCACTCATCCAGCTCCTGCTTAGTCTTGGCTGTTCTCCCACATACTCCACCCATAGCTGACAAGTTTTGTGCAGCTTTACAACCTAATCCCATTAATGTGTGAGTCAGGGTGCTGCTTATTAAAAAAAAGGTGTGTGTGGTCATATAGACAATTATAGGTACAAGAGAGTGGTAAGGTGGTGCTGAGAACAAGACAGGAATAATTATAAAGCTATTGGACTGTGTAAATGTGGAGGTAATTGTTCCTTCCCAAAGCAAATTAAATATAAATAATCAAATAACTCAGCAGAAGTAATGAAGTCTCAAATGAATGAAAATTGTGTTTTGCACTTTCCCAGGACCATCCAGTTCTAAGAAAGGCTTACAAGCACTTTAAACTGTAACTTATTGGAGTGTTGAATTATAAAACTGGAATCCAGGACACTACTATCCTTCCTATTTCAGGCAAGTTAACAAATGAATGAGAAAGTAACAGGTTTCTTGACTGAGTGCCTACCAAAAAAAACCAACTATAACCCAGAACATTTACTGTTAAAATTATGAGCCCATGAAAATCCAAGTTTATAAGAACAAAGAACAAGTTTATAAGAACAAAGTTGTTTACAGACTTGAAATAAAAGCATCCATCATTTTAATGCTGTAACTGCAGATTAAGACAGTGCAGATGGGCATAATTTTCCATTCTTAATATAAGACACAACACCATGTGTCTTTAATATAGATACAACATATACATTCAGCTAGAACATTGGTTTATTCTTACATTTCAAATTCCAACTCAAGTCACTATCAAAAAAAAAGCAAGTGAATACAAATGTGGTAAAGATCATGATGATATAAAAATAGTTCATTTAACACAATCTAACCTCTTATTTGTAGGATCTAGAGAGAATGAAAAGTTTTCTCTATTAATGGTTTCAGTTAATCCTGTCTCCAAACATTTTCCCCAATAAGCATCAGATTATTTTTATGTTGGCTATAAAGCTGTCACTCCTCAATAAACAGATATGCTCCTGGTGGGTTTACCTCACTGTCAAAGATCTGTCAATTCATGCATCATCTCATAAGTGAAACCAGAGAACCTTTACTGCATGGCTCCTAGCAAATTCAGCTGAGCAGAGGTTGCTCATCACCTGAGAGGATCCCCGCCACTGCAGCTCCTGTGCAATTGGTAGCGACTGGATGCTCCCAAAACAAGTTCACAAAATCCCTGAAGTTAATAGTTCTGTTTCCCTTTAAAAGAAAGCTATGTGACCTTTAATGCTCTGCTTGACAGAGCCTTCGTTTAGTGAGTCTCAATTAAATTTTATGTTTTGTGGCTCCCATTTTCTTGTAAGATAAGAAAAGACTTCAAGGGATGGATCCTTCTTTGAAGAATTTAATTCCCCATGAAGAAAATTTACTTCCAGCTAAAGAGTTACTCAAACTCTTGTGTTCAACTCTCAAAAGAGTTAGGTGAAGGGGAGGTTTTGTAGGACTTTTTCCTGTGGCTTGCTTTTTGTTTATTTGTTTGTTTGTTTGTTTAAAAGATTTCTAGTGTCTTGTAAAGATAAAGGTGTTTACTGATTCTTTGAAATGGACAGGGTTCTATTAGTGGTTAGACTGAATTATTTCCTCTGTCCTTTTCTTTGTAATGAGGACAAAATCAGAGGGGTGGTTAAAGAATTCTGGCTGTTATTTGTGATGAAGAAGCTTTCCATGAAATCACCAGATTGTTACTTTGATACTCTAGTAACATAATACTGCTTGATTTAGAGTAACAGCCACTGAAGCAAATGGAACATTTGCATATGTGTTCATAAAAATAAATACTTCCTAGGCTGATTCTGCATACTTAACCTTAGCATAACAAGGTCAAAAAATTAAGGCACTATGAAGTGACTTGTCTGAACTGGGCTTTGACATTTTGGCTTACTGTAGTTGCTACTACTGAAAAATGTAAGTACAAATCAGCATAAGCAATATTCCCAAATGTAAACATTTGCAGGGACAGGCCATCACTAACACTTCTTTTCCCACTGTGTTCCCTTATTTAGTTAGGGTTTTTTTTAGTCAATTTAACATAAAATCACATATGCCAAAAGGGAATTCAGAGTGCTGGAGAAAAATGCCTAAACCCTTTTCAGTTTAGTTCAGTTCTTTTCACTTTAGTTTATGCCTAAACTTTATAGATTTAGATATTTACATATTTTCAGAAAATGCCACACACCATCAGGGGTGTTTCATATTGCCAATATGAAATAAACATGGGGCATAAATGAGTTTCTTAAACCCTCCCGAGTCTGAACAGCCAAGTTTGAACACCTCATAAACTGATTTTGTTTGCTTAATATCTAAGTGTGAAGCCCTTTCTTGGTGCTCTCTTCTGCATAGTTTTTTGGTCACACAAGGAACGGGTTATCGGGATTAAAGGTCTCCACAAACTAAAATGATTCCCATTCCACTCTCGCTTCCTTCACAGTTGTCGTAATCACCATGCTCCAGAAAACCGGACAACTTGTGCAGACAGGAATGAAAGACTCATGGAGTCAAACAGGTTTTTCAGGATTAACTGATTCCTTTCCCTATTTTTATCCAAAATTTAAGATTATAATTAATCTGAGATTTTTTCTCTCATTTTTTTCCTAGTGCTTACTACTGATGTCTGTTTAAATGTGAATTTCTGCCTCTGTCTAACTTCCTGGAGAAAAACAGGCATTAATGAAATTTGCTTTTTGTTTATATCAGTATTGACTGCTTTTGAAACAGGCAAGCGAAACTCTGTATTAGCTCTTGCCCAACAGAAGTTTTGTGCAATCCACTGCTAAATTGTGATTTAAATATATAGTATTTTCATGTAATCATCTTCTTTTTCCTGCTCACAGATTCACGACTTGATACAAACATTAAAAATACTCTGGTTTAATTCCAGTATCGGGGCACAAGAATTCCATAAGAAAAAAAACCAATGACTAATCAATTAACTTGGAAGCTGTCTCTTGATTTAGACTCGTTCTCCAGATACAAAAAACACTAGTGAGTTGGGATGAAATAAATACTGTTTTCATGCTAACTGACTTAAATATTGAAACTACTTTTCTATTTAAAAATATTTCTACATTATTGCAAATATTAATACTACAATAGTTTTCTTTCGAGAAGCAATACAAGTTAACATAAACTCAGCCCAGAAAACCTCAGAAGCCACAGATTATCATTTGTGTGGAATCTTTTCAGCTTTTAAGCTTTTTAATGTCTATTGTAGTGACAATACAAATTATTCTCTCAACAAAAATAAATTTACAACTAATAAGGGCAGCTGTGAAAACTTCCTCTTTCAACACCTTAATGAAACTTCTTTGTATGTCCCTACTTCCTCACTTCAAACCATCCAGTCCTATATGGATGTACTTATGTAGTATAGCTTAGCTAAATCTCACTGCAAGAAACAGAAGTGGTCTAGTTATTAATTTTCACTGCTCATCTCACCTCTGTTTTTCCAGTACAGCTTGTGGATGCAAGAAGTCTGTGTCTCACTGCATCTATGCTGCCTCTGTACTCAGTATCTTTGCCACTATATACAAGAACAGTTCAATTTTGATGAATATATAGGTTGGACTCATGATCTATAGGTTGGACTCGATGATCTCAGAGGTCTTTTCCAACCAAATTGTTTCTGTGATATATGGATAAAAAAAATTGGGTTGCTATTGTATTAAAAATTTATGGAAAGCCTGCCAGCTACTCAAAGCTGGGATTTACTAATTAGAGTTACCTTGATTAAAGGCTAGCTTCCAAAGAGCTCCTGTGGATAACAGGCTTAACTTTAAGCATATGATTGGTCCCATTACATTCACTGGCTTTAACTGGACTGCTCATAAAATTAAGCCTATATTTAAATGCCTTTCTGGATCAGAACCCAAGTGCCTTAGAGGAGCTCAGGCTTAGAGCAGTGGTATCTTATGAAGCCAGTATGATTCAAGTAACTAATGACCATAACTCTTTTTTCCATATTCTGTCAAACTGAAAAGCTGTGAAATTTTGCTTACACAGGTCCTGGAAATATTGTCTACCACAGGTAAGTGGGAATGCCAGTTCACCAAAGCTTGTAAACAAGTGATTCGCTCAGCCTGAGCTAGCTCAGAAAACCAGGACAAGAAGCCACAAGAGTGAAGATACAGCGATACACTGATGCAGCCATCCTGCTCCCGGTGCTGAAGCAGGGTTTGCACCAGCATCTCTGTACAGCTGTGCATTCTCCAACATATTATAATAACCAAAATTGGCATTGTGAGTCTAATTTAGACTAATCAAGTCTTTTCAAACTGTGCTCGTTATGTAAGACTACGTTTGCCAAATTCTCGCAACTGCGAAGAAAAAGAGTGGAATATAAAGAGGATCTAATGTCTGGAAAATGGGTGATTAAGAAAGGTCACATAAAATTGACAATTTTAAAAACATATACTCTTACCCTTCTCGTTGGAAAATAGTCCTAAAACAGTCCCCCAGGCTCTTGTAACTGGTTGGATCAGTTTTCCCTCTTTGAATTTGGAACCTAAAAAAAATACAATTTACATCACAGCATGAGAAGTCAGGGATTTTAAGTCACTTTTAACTTTCCAATTATTATATAAAAGGAATTTTAAAGGGTTTTTTTTACGTCTCTGATTCATTATTATATACTGTTCCTGATATACTTATTAACACTGTTTTCATAGAAGCTGTTAAACCAAGGAAAAATAGAGCTTTAGTAGTAACTTTTTTTGTAGTTTATGGAACTCACAGTATAGCTATCACCTTTGACATTTACACCTCTTTCTAGTTGTTTGAAAAATAAGCTGTTAACCCTGTGCCTGATCCAAAGTCTATTGAAACTAATGTGAGTGTTTGAGTCAAACCCTACTTTTGAAAATCTGAAATGGAATACTATCATGTACTGCTCTTTTTTATATCTAACACAATTACAATAAAAATCAAGCAGAGACATGATCAGATATTAGAGCACCATTCATTTTTCATAATTCAATAATAAGATGAACAATAAAAGCAAGCAATGAATTATTCCAATTAAAACTTTATTTCCTCTATTCACATTTGACAACAATAAAAATTTCAACATGAAGCTTGTGGCCTTGAAAGGAAAATCAAGATTATGATTTAAGATTGTAAACTTCTTATAGTTATGATTTATGGATAGCAACAGTGAGTTTAACAAACTATATTATTTTGCTAAATGTCTCAGAGGATCCTATTTCTTTCAGTTTTAAAACTGCAGCTGGCACATTCAAGTAAATAGAATGGAGATATTTAGATTAATTTTTAGCAACAAAATTTCTTTTTAAACTGCTAATTACCAAATATCACTAAAAAATAAAAAGAATATTGCTGTTGGCAATTCCAGTCTAAAATAACCCCACATCAGGCAATCACTATATTGGTTTTATCACTAGGTACAATAATAATTCTATACAATGGTTTCGAGGAATAATTCACATTACAGTCAAGTACACCACATGCCACAAGTATACTGCTGTTCTGAGAAACATCAGTTGTTACTTATTCTGATCATGAGGCTGAATCTCATTTATATGAGGTAACAAACCAAGGTATTTTTAACTCAAGGTTAAACAGCAATAGTCTCCTCTCTTACAGATTTCAGTAGGGTCAAATAAACATTTGTACTGTGGCAAAAGGCACTCACTGTTCTGAACATCAGTATTTCTCTGCTAACACATCTAAAATTTTGTTCAGTTTGAGGAAAAAATTTCTAGTGATGCAATTCTTTGGGCAATTATGAAGGCAAGCCCACACCTTCATTGAAAACAGTTAGAAGGAAACACTGAGTCCCTCCATAGTCCTAATAAAAGTAGTTTAGGCACATCTGGGATCTCTATCTGGGGTAACCTCTTTTATTAGCACAAGAACTTGCTGCCAAGTTGGCAGAGAGAAGAATGCTATTCAATAGGCTTACACTCAAATAAGAGCTGGTGCATAACTTTTCATCTGAAAAGATCCCTTGGGAAGGCTAATAGTTGAAAAAAATGCCTCAATGCCATCACACAAAGTCCAACAGCAATATCAGCTACAGAAGCTTTTACACTGTGGCAGTCAAGCAAGCCAAATTAGAACGTAGTTTCTATGTGCATTTTAATATATTTAAGACTTGACTGTTTATACATCTCAGCTCAAAATCAAAAATGGCTTTCTTTTTCTTAAAGAAAACTTGCAAAAATTCGCCAGTAACATCTTTTTCCAAGTATTTAAAAATAAAGTTTTCTTAACCCCGAGTTTCAAGATTTGGCCTGCTTGTAAACTCAAAAAAGTATCCCTGTTTCTAAAACATCCTTTGAATAATGCACTTTGCTCTCTTTCACCCTGCAAATGCTCAGGAATGTCCTACTTGCACGTGTGTAAGGTTCCCCACTACATCGTGCATGCACAACTGTTTGCAGAACTGCGGCTTTAATCCCAGAGTCACAGTGGAGCTCAACAACATAGTGAACATATTTACATAATTCTGTTTTACAGTTTACACATTGGCAACTTCTCAACTAAATTTAAATTATTTAATAAAAATACATCTTTGATAGCAATAATGAAAATAACGGCATAAGAAATGCAATAATCCTGTAGGTAATTTGCGTTTAATCAGATGAAAGATAACTTCTTGCTAAAGAAGTTAAGTCAAAGAAGCTTTATATTTCTTTCAGATTTTTGTTTTAATATAGATAAGACTTTAGTATTAAATGAGTCCATTTGTAACACTGAGTCACACAAATAACGTATTCCTTCCTTTAGGGTTTTTGGATCCATTCCTTCCCTAGTAAATGTATTTTATAGCTTTAACGGCAATTCTAAAATATATGCCAATTATGTGCTTCAACCTAGATCTGCGAATTGGGTTCTTTGATTCAGAATTGCTTGCCTCAATAAAATCATGTGTAACTTTTTAATGAACTAACTAATTGATCACCAGCACTTGTTAGAAGAAGCTCAGGGAAGAGCTGAAAAAAAAAGTTTGTTTGTTTTCCTGGAGACAGCAGTGGCAGCCTCTATTAGTAGTATTAATAACACAGAAGAGCTAAAGCATTCCCTTAAAAAAAAAACCCCCAACCTGGCCTGTTTTTAATGATTGTTTAGAGGAATGAACACAACTGGGGGATATGTAATGGCTTTCTCTGTTTCAAATCCGTTCCTTTCTAAAAGCACTATAAAACCACTGGATTTCATGCATTTTTGAAAGTTGGAAGCCTGCCTTGTATCCTTTTAGCTTTTGCTAGACCAAAAGAGATAAATTCCCCTCTAAATACCATTGGAGAACTAACTTTTGATCTAATTTATAATTTTG
Organism: Gymnorhina tibicen; assembly: GCA_013399875.1. NCBI lineage: Eukaryota > Metazoa > Chordata > Aves > Passeriformes > Artamidae > Gymnorhina > Gymnorhina tibicen. The sequence continues at coordinate 880,223 of VXAZ01000687.1, read as the reverse complement.
AAGTGTGATGGCAGGCAGCCCTCAGCAACATGCTGAACAGACATATGTGCAGAGATGCTTTTCCGTGGCTGGGATGGACAACCTGCTACTCACTACCAGCATCCAACAAGTGTCAGAAGTCACTGGACACTCCAACATGTGTGTTTACTGTGAGCTATCACTTTAAAAATGAGCATCAAGCTAACTTTCCTCCCCTCTCATCTTCCTGCTTCTTGGCTTTCTGGGCAGAATGCTGTGGTGCTGAGCACTCCCACCCTGGGAATATTCACAGAGATGTGGAATGCACTTTGCACTCCAGGTTATCTCTTCCTACCTGGGACCAGCCAAGGCATTTACTGCCTGCTCTCTTGGCTCTTGCAGTTCCCACATCCATCTCCTAGGCCATGAGGGACCTCACAATCTCCTCTTCTGCCTTGTAGCAGCAGTCCAAAGGGCTTGGTCTTTCATGTCCCCTTTGAATGAAGAGTACCTTTGCAGTAGCTTTGTTAGATACAAAAGTGCCCTGATATTGTTTAAGAAGAGAACATTGGTGTCCTTCCCTGCTCACTGCAGAAGACACATGGCTGGGGTATCTGTAAAAAAGTGGGAACCATGTAAAACTATTTGAGGTTTCGGGGTCTGTTCAAAAGGCATTGAAAACTGATGATCTAAAACCATGAAAATATTTTAACTTACCCACACTAATCAGCACTAAAACTTCCACTTGTGAAATGAAGAAACCTAAATTATTGTTGTTTTACTAGCATGAGAGAGAGCATTTTTTAATGGTTATAACAGTCCTTGATCAGTAAGTCTCAATGGGCTCTGCCTGAAATTCCATAATGTAGAAGATGCTTGAGTTCTTTCACCAGTTCTCCGAACCACTTATCATTTAACAAGTGATCCATCATACTGTGGAGCAACGACTCTACATAAACACATGCATCTGTTTCCAATGCCTAACTCCTTACAGTTCTTGTTGGTTTTTTAACAGCCAGCATTTCATTCTGAGTTTAATAAATCCTCAGTCCACATCATGCTTTTCTGACCCTGTTCCTCTTGCGAAAGTCCCCTAAGTAGTCTTTTCTAATAGAATCAATATCTATAGAGGAACAAGCAGATGCATGTGCTTTCAGAAAAAAATTCTCTCATGTCCCTCTATAATTTGCTAAATTTTTTGTTCATGTTTGCTGAATATTTCATCAAAGTTGTCTTGCGGATGTCTGCTACTACAGTATCCAGGTATTTAGTGTTTAAAGCCTGTTTTACCACAATGTTACCTAAAAATCCTCCCCCTCTTATTTACTGATCTGGGCCGAAGAAAGATTTCTAATTCATATTGACATTGCTTTAGTCATCTTAAAATCTAAAAGAAAGAAATCAGTATTTTCATAGCTAGGTTGAAGCACATAATGAGCAGTTAAGTCCCAGCTATGTAGGACAACCACAACGTGATATGAAGCAGTCTAGACTCATCAGATTCTTGCCACAGGGTTTGCAAGCCCTCATGCATAAATTCCAGAATCTCTTGCTGCTTTTATGCAGTGCTGCTGACTAGTTTCTCAACCACAGAGTTCAGAGGGAAAGAAAAACACTGACTCAGAGAACCAAGCTTTATACCAGGCTGCAGTGCTTGCCAATGAGTGGCAGCCTTAGCTGTATTTTCCTTCTCTGCACATATCAGTGGGATTTTATCACACATTCTACTCGGTTTTGAATGCAGCTCCTAACATTTCCATTCATGATTGGGGTTTATGCAGTACCAAAGCAAATAAACTTAGGTACTGACATGTCTAGATGCTATAAAGAAGATAATTACATGTCATAACAACAAAACAGATTAAAGTATCTGTGCAACTTTAAATTTAAAACAACTTTTAAATAAATGTATGGACTTTGGAAAACTGAAAACATGTATAGCTTTTTTGCACTTTCAGTAATTCCCATGATTACAGACACTCCTAACTGTAGTTACCCCACCAGCGTAAGTTGATAAAAAATGTATAGTCTGAAGCTTTATATAAATATACATTATTTAACAGTTCACATGCTTATAATAAAAAAACCCCAAACCCTGCATTATATTTTAAAAAGATTTTGATTTGTTAAGTTAAACATTTATTCAGGTGTTACTGTGAGCGCTATCTACTGATGCTTAAATTTTGTGCAAAACTTTCTACTGGCAAATAGACCTCAACAATATAATTTATTTCACTTTTGGCTCAAGTTCTTGGAGTTGCTTATGTTACTTACAGGATAATAACTTAGTTGAGAGTATAATTCTGCCACTTTTTTTTAAACAGTAAATCATAGGAGCTGTTAAAGAGCTGAATATTACTTTTCAAAACAAACCTAATTATTTTAAGCAAAAGATACAAGTTTTGCTACTGCAGAGGTCATATTTTGAGTGTTCTGGCATTGCTATGGTGACTATTTAACTGTGAAAAGCATAAAAGAATATAATAAAGTAGTAATATAAAGAACAGGTAAAGAATAGAACTTATTCCAGTCATTCTTCATCCTAGCCATAGATTTCTCTCAAATCTATGGCAGTTAGATTTTTGTAGTTGAATTTTCTTACAGTTCATATTTACTTTACAGAAATAAACCAGAATCATAGGTAGCAAAGTAATATGAAAAATTATTTCAAAATTAATCACAATTAATTTCATTTTGTTGGAATTAATGATGCTTGTTAAGTTTATTCACCCCTTTGAATTTTGGAGGAATTTGTTGGGCTTTTTAATAAGACAAAAAAAGAATAGTAATTATGGAAATAATTGTAAAGTTACCCTGGAAGCTTGCTCTGCAGAGTTGATTTTTATATCAGTTAGAACGTCAACTATCCGCTACGACGGTAAAATAAAAATTTACCAAACACAAACTGATGATTTCTCACATTTATAAATGACTTTATCAAACACTGCACCTCATAAATGTCCATTCCACACCTGATCTCTGCCTTATTGCAATCCAGGTCTGTTCTGTCCACTTGCTATCTGATTTGTACTTTGTCTCTGACAAAAATACTTCAGAAATTGCCATGAAAATAAGTAGGGCAAAAGGAGGAAATATCACCAGTGGATGAGAAAGGAGCAACTGCCCAAATCTGAATAAGGGTACATTCATGGCAAAAGTTACAGCTAGATCAACAACAGACTTAGCAATTTACAGCAGAATTTAGTTGGAACACACTGGCTGTTCTGATCAAACTGGACGCAGTAAGATCATCACTAGCTGTTGACTCCCTTTAGATTGGCTAAAAGCAATTTATCTAAACCTTCATAAAACACTTGGTCCAAACTCTTTCAGCCTCTGTGATGAGAACTTACCATGCATAGCTTACTCTGAACTTGGAATTTTTTGAAAATATTTTCCCTGAATGAACTGCATCATTGAATAGAGAAACAGCAAAGTCTTAAACATGACAAAACAGCTTAGGTGTTTCACTGATACTCTTAGCCAGGTCTCTGAATATGAGTCTTAGACCAGAGAAATGTACACTAATTAGAAGAAGAACTTCATCTTTCCTGTACTTCCTATTCCATTTACAGATGACTTTCCCCTCTCTCTTGCTTTTATATTCAAGCTAAGCAGCATACCATTCCACCAAAAATATCAATGGGAAAAAGAAAGCAGTACAATAAATATATTTTTATTCATTTAATCTTTTAGATATTAAAGCTGTACTTGGTCAGCAACTAATTAAGAACTCTTCTGATTTTTTTCTCCCACATTTATTCTTCCATTGTGTGCATGGGACAAACATACAGTAGTTATAACATCAGAAGGAAATTTTTCTTTACATGTAGTATTAGAAAATATTCCTGAAAAAAATAACTTGACCAGAAGCAGGTCACATTAATCCATTTAACTGTTTCATGCAGATCTACCCTGGTAACACTGCAAAAGAATAACAAAAATAACTAGTCAGAGCATTTACATATGAATAATTTCATGTTTTCCCAAGGAAGAAATTTAGCAGAAACTAAGTTCAAACCATAAATATTTTAATAATTGAATTCCATCGATGACTGTGTGTGTGGAGGGGGAATTCTAAACAACAACAACAGAATTAGTGAAAACCAAAACTTTTTCATTCCACACTAAAAACCATTCAGAGAAACTTCATGAATGTGCAAGTTTCATTTTACTTCACAGATGAAAATACTGAGAACACCTGCATGTTTCACAACAAGCTGAAAGAGGCTCCAAGCTGGAGTCCTCCCCACCTATTGCACAGGCACAGCAAGAGCTGCCTGTCTTCAACCCCAGCCTCCAAGGCCTGTAATGCTCTTGTGTTTCTGAGGTCCCAGATGCATCTGGAAGCTGCGGGATTCTGCGAGCTCCTTGGGAAGTACTAGCCTTTCCTCACGGTTAAGGACTTGCAAATGCTGCACATTTTGATTATCCTTCAGAAGTGGCTCCAGTGTTCTGTGTGAAAAGCCTATCCACAAGTCCTGCCAGAGCAGGAACAGCTCCACTGGTTGCTCTGCCGGTGTTGTGGCTATGTCCAAGGTACAGTTCTGTCACTGAAGCTTTGCTTTGGCTGCGTAGACATGAGTTCTGAGCACAACATAAGATGACAGCAATGATCATAAAAGGAACAGCTATTTGAAAGATCACTCAGTATTTTGTGTGAAGGATTGTGGAATACATGCGACCGTAACACAGTACGATCAGCCAGGATGTGCCGACTGTAAAAGCAACAGGCAAATTTAAACACTACTTGTGTTTTCTGTCTACATCTTCCTGTGTGTAAGGCACTTAGTTACACCGGTGAAAGAATCTGCAGAGACCATGAATGGTAAAACAGCACTTTGTTTTTTAGTTATGGTTTATTTCTGAAATTTTTTAATCTCTATTTCCTAAGTGAAAGCAACCCCCCAAAATCTATGGACTTTTTTGAGCCTTATCCAAACTGGACAAATCATTCAAAATGGCACAACAAGGAATAATTTTGTATTGTCAGAGATGACGGAGCTATTTTTGTGATTTTAAGTATGAATAGTCAGTCACTCATAGCCTAAGACATCAACAGAAGAAGTCTGGTTTTCATTAGTTTTGAATAAAGTCTTATATGTTTTCCTTCAAAACAGCTTATAGAGAAACAACGGACAAACTGATGAGGAATATAAACTAATGACTAGAAGACATTTCACAAGAAATCATATATTATATTATAATTATATTAAGACCCCAGTATGCAGTCTCAGTTTAGAGAAAAATGAGAATGTGGTTTGGCTGATTTCAGTGTGAAACATGTGCCTGCTTAAAAAGTGTCCAGGTTTTATCTCAGTTCAACTTCTATTACAAAAATGTGTATAATCTCTTGACCTCTTGCTGGAAAGCAATTCTTGTGTCCTGTGACATTACCATGATCTGTGACTCCTTACTGAGTCTCTGCAAATTAGAGCTGTTAAAAAATTTAAATGTAGGTATGAACATTTCACCTATCAGTTAAGTGATACCAGGTTAGAGGAGTAATTTTGCTGCCTTTAAAAAGTAAGGACATTCTCCATTACTCCAAAGAGATGCAAAGGAAAATCTCAACACAGTTTTCTACAATAAAACACGTGTCTGATAAGCCATAGGAAAGTTTCAAATGACCACTTACTACTGGTCATTACTGGACAATACATGAAATACAAACAATATGCATTGCTCTAAACCCCTTCCAATTTCAGAAAATAAAGATCTATATGCCCCTGGAAAAGTAATGTTCTTCTTCAACAATTTTTATAGAAAGGGCCAAGTACTTCTACACGGTTTTCTCAACAAAGCTTTGATTTGAGTGTCCGTTCTGGTCATCTCATAGCATTTCTCCTTCTGAGAAGGCAGCAGAATTTTTGCGGCTTTCCGGTATGAAGATGTAGGGGGAGGATTTTTTGGTGGGTTGTTCAATACTTTTCAGCATTCATTAACATTGCAGGCTCTTTGATGAGATCAATCCCACCACAGCTGAATGTATTCTGATTGGTTTTTTGTATTAAAATGATTTAGCACCAAAAATTTTCAAACCACAACAAAATGTGCATTACACTTACTCCCTATGGTCAAAGTAAGAAAGATAACAAAAAATACTTTTTCTCCCAAAGGAAAGAAATGGTCAAATACAGAAATCCAAATTCATTTTCAGTGGAAAATAGCCAAAATCCAATTGTGAGTTGCTGAAAGAAGTGTTAGTTTTGTGCTGGAAAATGTTTGAAAGGGAAACAATTTCATTAATATATTGTGGCCGAGATTTTTAAAATACGGGAAAAGATACAACCAGACTTACTGTACTGAAAAATACAGCTAAGTACCCTGCATTTAAAAACATTAACTCGCATGCCCTTTCTCATTAACAGACAAACCACTTTAAATGACTAATAGCTAATACACACAATATGGACATTACCTACTACTACCTACTATGTGCTGCTTCCATGAAAAGATTGCTTTTTTTCTCTTAAATTGTATGGCTAAGTGACAGAAAACGTACAGACTTAAACCAGAAAAACAAGGAAATTCTGAGTTAAAGACTGAAACTCAACTCTTACCCACCCAACTGTGCCCCAATATTACATCTTATACGGACTTCATTATCAACCAGTGCTGAGCGATCTCAGCAATTGTTAACATACAGTAGGACACAGCAAAGCAAGTTAAGGATGAAATTTCCTCTGAAGCACTGTGACTTTCACTGCTGTGGTGACTTACAGTAAAACTAGTGAAATATTGGAGCACTGCATTCTGCAATGCTATTTATCAGAAATAGTGCACTTCCTTCTTTAAAAATCAAACCAAAAATGTATTTCCTTAACTTTAAGGAAAGTTTTCTGAGTGTTCAAATTGTAGCTTGCCAGTTCTTTCAGAGTCCCCAGATACATAAACACACATTCAGGAAATTTTGGTGTAACACTAAAATTTATCCTAGTAAGCAATGAGAAACCTTTGACACCTATGAATATATCCTATTAATTTACTGTATGAAGAGAATAGAAAAATAAAGGAAATGAGTTCTCACAAATTCAATGTAGTGGAAAAACAGCAGCTATTTTCAGACTTCAGCAGATTAATTTTTATTTTTCTAATAACTCATACTATTAACAGCTAACAACAAAAACTAATGCTAAACAAAACTCAGGAGAATCTAGAATGCAGGTTGCACACTGAGGTCAGAAGAATAAGTTTGAATATTCAAAACTCGTTGAATCACAGTTGTTGCTACAAAAATGTCAGGATACTTTTCTTTTGCAGAACCAAATAGCCCCACCCAATGAGAACATTTTTCTTATTTGTAAATACATTTTTTAAACTACCAAAATTCAACTTCAAGTACTTGACATCCCAGTTTTAAACAATAGAAACTAAGACTTAATGCTGTAATGGAAACACTAACAGGGTCTTGACAACAGCCATGTAAGGCTGAACCTTTATATCACAACAAACTCTTCCAGCTGAAAAAACTCACTTATTACCCAGGATGGTGTGGAAAAAAGATCATTATTGCTTCAGGAAAGACAGTTGCTTGAAAATTGGCATAAAGTGGTGAAAATTATAAAGGAACGTTACTTTTTTCCCCCCAAACTCAACCTAACTACTCCAGAAAATAATGCACAAATCATTCATTATAATGAGTCATAACAATGATTTGTGATCTTCCAAGTTTTCATTTTACGCCCCTCTGTTTTTCCTTAAAGACAGGAGGATAGACAAAGACTGGAAACTTTGGGTCATATGGATCACGGCACCACTGCTATGTCTGGAATTTTCTTATAAATATCCTATTGCTCTGAGGTTCATAGGCCTGACTGAAACAGCAGGGACGATCTCATTTGTACTTTTATAGTTGTAGAGGGATTTGCAAGAGTTAACACAATTTTCCATAATATTTCTTACCGACTTCAGGAATAAAGGGAGAGTTCCCTTTTAATCAGTATCTGAAACATTGTTAAGTCTAAAGGGAAACAGGAATTCTCTCAGATTTAACAAGACTTTTCCAAGTGCTGATAATTTTAAAGGTACAAAACAAAGCAACTTTTGAAAAAGAGAGAGGATTTCAGCAAAGGGTTTGTGGGCAGCAATCAGTGCAGTTGTCTGGAGGACACACTTTTCAGCAGATTTTACTGCTTTCTTGCAGTCTTGTGCCTTTTAAAGATTAAACGATTATTTTTCCAAAAAGAAATGGTAAATGATTCCTTTTGAGTTCATAAAAATATTCAAATCAAGGAAGTGTTGTCAGGTTCTGTTACAGTGATGTCTATCTCAGAAAACAAACTGTTTCTCTAACCACCAGTGGGAAGCTAAAAAAGCTCCTTTCATTTTGTACAGTCACAGAAGACTTTTAAAGGCATTTTGCTCACATTCTTCTCCAGGCAGGCAGGCAAACTATGCTAACATGGCTGATCTGACTCAGATATTGAGCCCAAGGACTAAAAAATAGGAAAAAGACAAGGCAGTTCTGATGTTATCCATGCAGTATTTCTCAGAGACTACTCTTTTGTTTCCTTACCACATTCAGTACCTCTTCCATGTACACATTTAGTCAAGTCTTCATAATGCTACATGGATCCAGAGATAAAAATAACTGAATTATTGAATTGTTGAATGCCTACTGATAAATAAAATAGGTTTGTTGAAAAATGACTGCTGGAAAAATAATAGGTAATTACTATATATATATATATATATATATAATTATATATAAAACAAGTAGGATCATGACCTTGTTGGCAAATTTCTGTGTCTTGTCTAATGCCAAACTGAGTAAGAGTGCAATAAATAAACCCCTAAGTGTTCAACATGTAGGCATACCACCTCCCCTCCTCTTTTTCTTAGCACATATGCTGGCTAATGGGAGAGACAACTCTTTGAAAGAACAACAGCATAATTTATCCTCTTCCTAAGTTACGCTATGGTTCTCTCAAAGAACTAGCTGTATAGTGGTTTGCTATGTGATATGATGCTAGCAATAGGTTTAGCTGCTTCATTTTGGGTATAAGCTTTGTGCAATATAGTCTGTGCACATAAATAGGCACTCAAGAATTTGCAGGAACCAACTTCCCCTGATATGGAGCCTGAAAGGTGCCCAGTCTGAAGCATGAGAAGGACCTACTGTACCTAAATTTTGCAGAGTACATCGGTATTATCCTTGTTAAAAATCTAAAGTTTGTCCAACTTGTGGCCTGAACCCCTTCCAAGAATAAAGCTGACCTTAAAGGTCTGCAGAAAGGAATCTCCAGTTTTATTACATGCAGGGGACAGATTTTAGCCTTTTTCTTTTTCAAGAGTCTCTTGAAAATGCAGACAGCCATCCTGCCTAACAGCTAAGAGATGTATCACCCGCCAATTTATTAGAGGTCATTTATTAGAGGTCACAAGATGCCAGCTTGTCATTGGAACTGGCAGCAGAAACCGCAGTCTCAGGACTGACAAACACTGCTGCTTTTGTTGCAAGAAGTTTTCCCTATGAGCCTGTGGTCTGGGAAAAGGGCAAATAGTGAAAGTCAATCACAGGGAAATGACTGATGGATATACAGGGAGTGAGCAAAATCATGAAAATAGGTGGGATAGAAAAGAGTGTGGTGCTCAAGAAACATGATACATTTAATAGCAGATGGAAAACCTTGAGGCAGATACTGGTCAAAATACGAGCAATGTATCATTGCATCTGTTCCTTCCTTGTCATCTCTAAAACCTATCAACAAGCACTGTAACTCTGCAAATTTCCCTTCTCTCTCTACTACTGCATTCAATGGATAGTATCAGTGTGACATAAATTATATCTGAATTAATAGATGGTATTCATTTACTGTACCATACTGTATCAAATTATAATTCCTAAATTCATCAGCTCTCACTGACAATAAAAGCAGCTTAAAATATATATAAGAAAAAGATCTTTTAACTTTATAAAAACTAAAAATCCATTTGTTTACCTGAAACAAGCCCTCATTAGATTTCTAAGAAGCTTTACAACAGAAGTCAGGGTATGAAACCCCCCATCAAGTTATTTCATATATAAACTCAGAAACTCTAGTAAATGCAGATATGATAATTTGAATGGTTTTATCCATGTATGCATACATAAACCCTTGTCTTCCCTGTAATTACAAGGAATAGAATTTTCTGTATTATGGAAGAAAAAAAGTTTCCAGGAAGAAACAATGGACACATCACTAATTCTTCAAATTCCTTATTATTGTTGATATACACTTTCATGTTAGTTAACTAAACGTAAATCAATAGATTGACACATGCCATAGAGTTTAGATACTAATTTAACACCTCTGTGTAAAGTTAGAGAGGAGATTTATAAAATCACTCTGAATTTATTATTTCTAGAAAGAGTAGATGAAAGTCTTTGAGGATTAATTTCATGCTGTGGGTTAAATTTCACTCTCACGATAGGCCAACTGTTGCCTGGGGCACTACAGATAATGAACCTGACAAGGGATTAGCAAGGAAATACTTGTGTTATTATAGATCGTGTACACTTCCCTTTCTAACCAACTTCATCCTTCATGACATTAGCAAATTACACTCTTTGTCCACATTTCAATAAAATGCAAAGCTATGAATGATCCTGAACCAATAGGACATTAGATAAGGTCTTCTCAAGGCATAAATAGCTATTAAATTTGGTTGAAAGGTCCAGACCTCCTGAAGTGAGAACCTAAGACATTTTATATATCTTCAAGATATATTCAAGACCCAGAGAAACATTTGTACATAAAATCTGATTCAAGAGTATCAGCTGATACAGTCTAAAATAGTTTATAGACAAATGTGCATAATGGAATTAAATGTAACACAGAATCAGAGGAAATTAAGAGAGTATTAATCTACAAGAGAGTCTAAAACAACCCTAGCAAAGAAGTTAATCACTTGGCTTCACTGTAAACAGTGGCTTTACTAAAGAGCTCAAACACAATTTATCATGTGTATATTAGACTACAAGTTCCAGTAATGATTTTATGCCCAAAGCCAGTAAGAATATCTATGATGTAAATATAGATGTTTTCTGTATTTGATTCTTCCATCCTTTCTTTTCTTGAAGAACTTCCAACTTTTACATGCAAAAACCAGCTTAATTTCTAGACAATCCATGCTGAGCTGTGCTGCCATGCAATGGTAGTGAAATTGCATAAAGGTTCAAGTGAAAATCTGACATCACAAACTGGACCCTTTATTTATACACTACCATACAAACAGAAAAGCAGGAAAGAACTCCAAGCTCTGAACTTTCTTCTGCTGACCCAAATCAGCTTAGGATGACATTCCTTGAACTTAGAGATGGTAGTATTACTGCTAATGCCTTCTGAAGGGAAAAAGAATCTTAGAAATGGTTCTTGTAACATAGTTGCCCCTCTGCACCTTTCAGAACAATCAAGCACAACCGAACCAAGCAATTTTTTGTACCTTATTACTCTCCCATCCCCTTTGAAGCCAAAGCCTTTTCGAGACAAACCATCTCCAGGCTAGGGCAACACATCATTTCTAATCACCACATACTAATCATTCATGCTAAAATACTCAGAGATTTATATGTGCTGGATTTCAAAAGGCGTGGACATTTTCTTCTTTTATTCCTCTTGTCAAACAGTCTGGACACAAGCCCTTGCTAATGCTCCCTTAAACTCTCTGAGAGAACATGACCTGACAGGTTGTTCCTGGACCCCAAAGGTGTGAGCTTATGACGTTGGAAAAGTGTCCAGTTTTCTCTTTGCTCCTGTATCTGCAAGCCAGTGAGCTCTGCTGTAGTTACAGAGTGTCACCATGAGTCACACTGAGCTATGCCAGATGACTCAGACCTACTGCATGGCTCCTATTGTTCTGGTATGACCAAAACAGAGAAAGAGGAATTTCACCATTGTGCTCTCGAAATGTATCAGTATCATTTTCTTACTGTGTACAGCAGGCAGGAGTAGTATTTGCTGCACTTCCCTCCTAGCTTTCTAAATGGAGAGGAAAAAAAGCAATTGCATTAGGAGGCTGATAATGTAGGCTAATAACATTTAATATTTGAGAATTTGCCATTCTGACTCCTTAGCATCAGATAAGACCAGGCAACTACTCTCTTAGCTTACCCATACAGCTGAACCAGCTCTGCATCCAACCATCTCCATCCCCTGAGACCAGACCTTTGGCCAAACTTATTATGAATGAAGGACAAAGCCTATTAAAATGACAACTGAGTGTGTCCTTATACTAAATGAATACTTGGACAGTAATGAGTCCTATGTTTGAGCCCTCCACGCTTTTCCAGAACAGATTCAGGTGGGCTTTGTACTGGGAAGACAGTCAAGCATTGCTAACATCTTACATTTTCCGCTTGGAATGTAATTTGGTGAGTGGCTGCTCTGATGACAGAGCCAACACACAGAGTCTGCTTCTTGCCAGACTCTCTGTTTTGCTGATGCAAATATCTACAAGGCTGTGGGCTAGAGAAAAAACAAACAGTCCCCAATCCCTATGCCCAATTTTTACTATCAGCCCAGATTACTTTATTTTTCATTAATTCAAAGCTGGTCTTGGGTGGATGCACACAATTCACACCAAAATCATCACAGCTTTGATTAAATAATTACCTTCATCTTCTTGATGCAGTTTGTTCTGTTTTCTACCACAGGATCTCCTAAACACCATATTCAGCATAATATCTAAGAGGCACATCGTGACATGGTACGTGCCTCCCTGTCTCAGCAAGAATTAAGCTTACAGCAGAAAGTGATGCCTTCATCTAAAGGAGTTAAAAGGAAACAGAGCAAGTAAAGAACTGCTGGCAAGTGAAGTGGAATTGAATTGGAGAGGAAGAATCCGGGACACGTTGTTAAAAAGGATAAAGAAGAGGCACAGAAGGAACAGATTTGGTGGAAAAGGGCAGCCACTAGTGTACGGTGAACTGAAAAAAAAAGAAAGATTTTCAGACCTAGAAAGTTAAAAGAAAAGTAAGAAGAAATGGCAGGCTGGAAACAGACATAAATGAAATGTGGGCCACAAGAATCTGCAATGATTTATGCACATGCTTCATGACACACACTTTAACAAAATCCTTTTAATCATTTTCAGTCTGTAATTGCTTCATGAAAATCATATTCTCTGCCTCTCTGTGGTTTGTTTTCGGAAGTGGCAGGTTCATTCTGTGAAACTTCTTAGAGAAAACTTTCAACTTGAGACATTCCCAAAAGACATGACTCTTAAGGCAAATATATAGAAATAAAAATGTGCAACAAGAAGTTCATTTTTTAAGATCCCTTCCTCCTTAAGTCCAAGGATACATGATAGTTTGCAAATGAATCAGGCTGCATCAGGAATAAAGATGCTGAAGTTGGTGTTTAATATGCAGAAGAAGCTAAATGTGGTCATGTGGCCCATGAAGAGACATGGTGAAGAGACATTATTATGGACTGTGCAACTTACAGTTCCCTGAAAGTTAATGGCTTTAAATTCAGACATATTAAATTCATATCATAGGATGTAATAATAGTATATATTTCTCATTTGGCCATTACTTGAGTAAAAAATCTTAGGTCAGCTTAAAACAATTTTATGCTACACTTCTAACAATAGAATAGTGAACACTCCACTTTGCATTAAACAATTTACATTCACATCTGTCACATATTACTTATTGCCTCTTTTCCCCCTTCCCTGAGGGGAGCTTCTTGTTTTGACAGCACCTTGCTGCCTAACAACTTCTGTCTAACTTTTGATTTATAAAGGAGCAATCACAAAAATACTGTAAATTTATTTCAAATTTTGATACTTCACTTTTATTGACTGCGCCTATAGAGGAAGAAGTTAAAGAAAATCCTACCAACAAATGGAGTAAGAGAAAGAAGAGATATACCTGATTACTAACCATCACCTGCTTTTAACACCCTGTTTTCCCTAAAGAAAAGCGTAATTGGATGTGATGGGTAAGAACTGTCATTATCTTCCTTGTAAGATATCTGCCACTAGTTGTTAGCTGGCCAAACTGATATGCTGAACTAATTTCTGATTTTTAAAGACTGAGAAGTTTCTGTTAATTTATGGCACATACAGAGGATTTCAGCAGGAAAATGCTTTTTAAGGGACAATCAGGTGACAAAGACTCTCATTAGGAGATGAATCTTTGATGACTGATACTCATCTCCACTCTAACAGGCACTATAATGCAACAGAGACACTTAACTCTAAACAATATTACAATTTTATATAAACACCAGTGACTAAATTAAACCTGAATAGACTTAGCACGCTAATTGTAAGTAACAAAAATGAAATACTCAATCCTATGTGCCAGGTGGTAATAATAATTTGCCTCATGAACTTTTTTTGTGTCAGATTTTTTCAAATTCACAGCTAACTTAAACTTTGAAAAAAGAAGAGCTAGGCATTGCTTGACAAGCTGAATTAATGTGTCTATCAGCATTAAGCCCTTGCTACACAGTGACATCTCTCCAGTAGGTAAACTGCCTCTGAGACTAATGTGTCTTCACTTATTACTTCACTCCTGTATGGCTAAGCTCTGAAGTGCCAGGGGATACAAATGATCTTGTCTTCAAAAATAATTTAAAGCCTGCTGTAATACAGAATGGAAAACACAGAGAGCAAGGTCTTGTCAAAATGCAAAATCAACAGAGAGTGTCAGGAGGCAGAGTTTGCTGTCTGTAATGTGATCCTTCCACACACCATAATCTCCATTTTATTTTGCCTAATGAGGCAAGAGTTAAAACAGTTGACCTGATCAAACTCAGATGGCAGCCTAAAGGATGAGCCCCCTGCTGCACTCTTGTCCCGACACCCTTTGTTACCTCCAAGTGAGCTGAGACCAGGCTGTGAACCATGTAAATAGAAGGCTTCCAGGTTAATGAAAAGCTGCAACACCCTTCTAAATCAGGACAGAAGGTTATGCTTTTCTAATCCAAAGAAAGTTTGAACCTCAGTAATAAAGTTTAATGAATGCTGGTCATTTTGAACCTTGCAAATAGAGACTGGACAAAAGGTAATATTTTCCTTAAAAAAAAATTCTTATTCTATAAGCACTGGTCAGCACATATTATTAGAATAACATGAATTTGTTTTCTTATGACAAATTCAAATATATCAATTAAAAAGGGATGTCTTGGGAAAAAGTAGTTAATGGTTTTTATGAACTGATGTTTTTATTAGGTGATGGCATGTTTGCTGTTTCATTTCATTACTTATCTGCCAAGGAGTTTCTTTCAACACCAAATCAGAATCTACATGCTACAATCATGTAACACATTCAACTTCAGTCCATTTGCTCCAGCTGCTGACACAGATAAATCTTTAGCAGTGAGCAAAACATAAAAATTGTCTACATTATCTTTCAGCATGTAACATAATTTGCAGTCTTTTACACAAAGGAAATAAAAATTGGATTCACCAACTATACTCCTACATGTCACTTGAAAGATGAGACTGTTGGATACTATGTCTACAGTGTCTGCAGAGAGGTATGGAGAGCCAAGGAGTGCTAATTTGGGCTTAGTGAGTACACAGCTTTTGTTCAGTTTTGAGTGTAATAAAGGGAGCTATATCTGCTCTCAAAAGATCACATAGATAAAGAAAGTGGATAGGATATACATGAAAGTACCTCAGTGTGACTCTGGAGTTTCATTAATAAGTTTGAAAACATTTCCTGTTTTGGGATGCCCGAGTTTTTTCTTACATGAAGCATTCCATATTATAAAAATTTGCATACTAACAGAACACACTAAACTGAACAAGCAAGACGTTGATACCTGCATATCAAAAAAATACATGTATGGTTTATGCTTGGCTTGTGCCTTTACATTGTTTTAATTCTACTTTTAATTCTTACTTATATTAATTTGATTTATCTGTCTTAAAGAAAAGTGTGAGAGATTTCACATTTGTTGTTTTAGGTTTATCTCCTGTGTGGTTATTCATTTGTTACTTAGTCCATATTACAATTTTGTATTCTGATTTCACTGGACCATTTTTTAGCCCCTTTTTCCTTTCCTCAATCAGGCATTTGTGACACCAGTTTTCATACATTCCAGTAATCAATTCCAAAACCATTCATCAGGATTTCAGAAGCTACTCTTGAAAAATTAGATACATGTGCTCAGTGTAAATGGGAATGCAGTGATTTATGACACAGGTCATTTGGAAAACCCATGAGTTCTTCTCCAGTGACATGCCAGAAATCACAACTATTACTAGAAGTCTGTGATCTGTTTACTATACAGCTTATGGGAGGTGCACCATGTCTAATTCATTTTTAATGTGTTACATTTTTTCTGGTTGATTTCTGAAGACAAGATTTACAGTTGTTTAGAGTTTGACAAGAACAGTAAACTGCTGGTTTAGTTAATACATTTTAAAATGGATTGATTAAACTATCAGCCTGTTTGCACTCAGTGTTCAAGCTATGAAGGCAGCACTGTTTTAATTGCAACTACAGCAGTAAGCAGTTCTGTAAATCATATGTTAGGCATCCCAAAACATGGGATGAAAAAACCATGGATGCTTAATCTAACTGGCAGGAAAGGAATTAAATTCCTGGTTTCTATTCAGTTTACAAAGGGTGCCAATCACAATAAAAAAAAGAGTATTTCCAGAATCCTCTTACCTCATTTACCTGCCCAAGGGAGGGATGAGTATGTTCCTGAATCGTCTAGCTAACAAACCTTTGTCATTGCATCTGCTGGTAAGGCACTTAAAATGACAGTGACAAAGCAGCTCTGTCACACATGCAGCACAAATCAAATGAGGTTTTTCATGGTTCTCACTACAGCAAAACAGCCAGTGAAGTTTTTTACTGCTTTGGTATTGGCACAATTTCTAACCACTAGTTAAGGGTAATCTTGTAGAAAGTATTAACTAAGTAGTTTCTAGCATAGATGCAGACATGGCTTGATCAAGAATGTAAGAGGGTTGTCGTAGTCCTCAAAGCTGCTTCCCAGAGCATACAATTCTGGTTGCATGACACAGCAGCACTTATGTAGAGATGCACCACAGACATTCAGGCAGAGGGCATCAGAGGCCATCACCCCGCTGTGAACGTGCGGATTAAGTCACGCCTAGCAAGTCTTGCTGAGATTGACACCTCAGTGGTACTGAAGCGCTCTGCCTTTAGGCTGAGTCAGGATCTGTCCTAAACTCTAGTAGTCATGTACAGCCTGCTGAAATGCCTTAAAGCAGAACCCTTGCATACATTTTAAGTACTTAAGTATTATTAATCTTCAGTCATCTTTTATTCAAGGGTTGAATTTAAGTCAGTCATCTAGGTTCCCTGCAGAATCAGTGCAGAGACATGCATTCCCAAGTCCAATTCATCCCATGTCCCCAAGATGGGTGTCATGGACTGATGGAATTACCTGTCCTGCAAAGTTGTTCCACTTTTTCCCTAGACTAGATGGAGCTGTCTACCTTTGATACACTGCCAAGGCTCTAGCAAGTGCCCTGAAAGAAGGGGTACACATTTGCCAATGGTCTGTGATCTTAGTTGGCTGTTTGCATTTTCAACAGTAGCAGAGGTATTTCACATGAATATACAACTAACTTTTCAAAGCAGAGAGTAGGTAACTTAAACTTGACAGCAAACTATTACCAAGTGTCCTCAGACTCCCACAACCGTATCCTCAGGGTACAGCATAGCTGGAGGTGTCCCAATATTTTGTGGATGTCACCACAGGAGCAGCAATGGGGAAATTGGGATAGGTAGTCCCCTTTGCTCTGCTCTCTTTGTCCACAGGACTGCAATGCCTGGGGTAGGTTGTGTTCTTTGGAACTGTGAAATTATCCAGACTGGAGGATGACAAGGAAAGGAGGAAAGGGTCTAGGATAAGGGCAAGGCACAGAAGAAAATTAAAAGATGGCAGACTCAGCACCTCAGTGTCCTGAGCAAACACGTACACGAACAAGCTGTTACAATAAAATCATAGTCTTGACATATAATCACTGGACTTGTTCACAACTTACGATTGTGGAAAAAATCCCCTAGGTTTGTGGAGAAAATCTAAGACTGTGGAAAAGAGAGATTAAATTGCAAAATGCTTGCTGAAAAAGTGCAAAAGACTCAGATGTTAATGTGTACTTTGCTTAATCTCAGACAAGCACCCATGAAACATGAAATGACTGAAATTTAGTTCATTAAAAACTAAAACCAAGAGTGCTAATTTGATTAAAAAGTAATGTCAGAAGCATCCAGTTGCCACCAGGAGAAAACACTTTTTCTTAATTTTGTGGGTCCACTCTGCAAATGGCTTGGCCCCTTTGTGTTTCGCATCTGACCATTCCATCCTTTCTTTCCCCACCATTCTCCCATTCAGAGCTGAGCTGACTTCACATGTCTACTCCTGGTGGCTCTCCTCCTTCCTGAAAAATATCAGGGAACAGTAGCCTTGTACAGGCTCAGGAAGGTCTACAGGTCCTGAGAAAGGAATCTGCAGTGAGATTGTGCTAAAATAAAGGGAGAATCTAAGCTGGAAAAGAAGAGGCAGGAGTCCGGGAACAGCAGGCAAGAAGGGGATGAGCTGTGGAAGATCTGTGCCCAGGAAAAGAAGAAGATCTGCACACTCAGCACCACACTGTGCTGTGGCCTCCACCATGGACTGAAACCACCCTGGGTTAAATTTTAGCCTTTGTAAGTTCAGGAGCCTAGTGGAAGGAAAGGGAGAGTGAGTGAGAAGGTGAGAGAGAGAGAGGAGCAGAAAGAAAGAAGAATCTTACCTATGGCCCACAAAATCTGTTGAAGCCCACAAACAAAACATTTCACAGTAATATGTGGTACAACTTTATACCAGTACAGCGAAACACCGAAATGGGTTCACGTATACCTTGACCATTTCTGCAATGGCATTCCACTTGTCACATCTCTGCCATTCTTTCAAAAGACTCCAAATTGCAGCAGATACACAACAGTGTACACAACAGAGATAAACAGATAACAGTAAAGATATATTTAAAGTTCATATTAAAATGTTCAGGTACTGTAACACTGTAGTTTTCATATGCAATGTCTGGAGACTTAATTAAATGCAAGGAAAAATACTTCAAAGGAACTTCATGAGAAAGTGCAACTCACTACTTCATGTACAAAAATTATGTACTGTTAGTTCTTGATCCAAAGAGACCACAATTTTGCAATACATTTTGGATTGAAGGTCAGAAAATTTAGTTCTATATGCAAAATACATTTTAAAAAATGTAATTTTACTTTATGCTCTTTGTTTAATTTATTAGTTGTTATTTTGTTTGTTTGGGGGTTTGTTTGTTTGTTTCATTGGGTTAGGTTTTGGGGTTTTTTAAATTTTAGTTTGAGACAATAGTATTTATCATCTGGAACGAGAAAGACAAACCTGGTATTAGATTTTACACAAATGGCGAGACTTTATTTGCTGGCACATCAGACCAGAGGAAGGTAAAGCAAAGGGACTGTGAAACATGAGTCAGGATTTAAACTGCTAGGTTTTCCAAATACTTACTTTAATTCCTATTTTATTTTAGTGCTAGTATCTTGGAGCAGAAGACTGTAGCAGATTGGTTTAAGCCCAGGCAGCAACCAAACCCCACACAGCCACTTGCTCACTTCCCCACCAGTGGGATCAGGGAGAGAATCAGAAGGATAAAAGCTAGAAAATTCATGGGTTGAGGTACAGACAGCTTAACAGGGAAAGCAAAAACCACACATACAAGCAAAGCAAAACAAGGAATTGATTCACTGCTTCCCATGTCAGGCAGGTGTTCAGCCATCTCCAGGACAGCAGGGCCTCATCACACATAATGGTGTCTTGGGAAGACAAACACCACCACTCCAAATAACTCCCCTCCCTCCTTTTTCCCTCACTTTAGATACTACGCATGGTCTGGAACATCCCTTTGGTCAGTTGGGGTTACCTGTCCTGGCTGTGTCTCCTCCCAGCCTCCCATGTACCCCAAGCATCCTTGTCAGCATGGCAGTAAAAGAAGTAGAAAAGGCTCTGTGTTAAGAGCTGCCCAGCAATAACAAAAACATCTCTATATTATCAACTCTCTGTTCATCACAAATCCAGAACACAGCCTCATACCAGCCACTGTGAAGAAAATTACCCCAGCCGTAACCACCACAATTGGTGTTACAAGCGTATTTTCAAACCTCGTCTCCCGCAAGTTTGAATCATGTAAGCACAACTATGTTCAGACTTAAAGCTACTGTTTTAAAAGATTAACTCTGCTGTCAAGGCCCTTAAGAAGACTTGGATTTGCATGCAAATCAAAGAAACAGCAGAAGTCAGTAGGTCCCTTGAGACAGAACTTTTCTAAGCTAGTCAAGAGAAGATTTAGAGTACATAAGCTCCTGCAACAACGACAACCACAGCATGCACTCTACAGCATATGATGTGTCATGTACACTGCACAGATCTACCATCTCTGTTTCAGTTATATCCCTCTAATCTGGGGGGGATGATTTTTCCTTTTTTTTGCGGTATTTCTGGCTACATCACCCACTATGTGATTATCGTAGGATGGACTAGGGATGGACTTTCAAAAGAAAAGCTCCTACAATTATCTCAGGAACCTTGTGGGAGTATTGTCCAGAATTGGATTTGATTTTAAGATGCTTACTCTTCTGGTTTTAGTTAAGCTTACCTAGCTGTACAAGAAAGAGTGATTCAGAAAACAGGTACTTGTATCTTAATTACAAAAATAAAAATTCATTCCAGAAAGGGCATTTACCCACAACTCTCATGCACGTGCCTTTTCAGCATAGCTGATTTTAGCTCTTTCAATGGTTTCCTTGAAGATTTAAACTCTTTCAATGTTTCCTCCATAAAGCTAACTGGCAATGTTTCACAAAAATTAGGGAAGGAAGAATAGAATAATCCTATTGTTGTACATATATCTAGCAATTTATGACAGAATAAAACCTTAGTAACAACAACTGAAAGCATACTAAAGATATGTCTAGCAACGTCAAGGATAAACATTAGAAGTAGCAGACCTTTGTTTAAAACATACCAGAGGAAATATATTCAGCAGTTGGAATTTATGACCATTGAGTGTTTATTTAAAACATTAACCTGTCTAAGGCTATTGTGAAGTGACCAAAAGCACATATAGCTTTCTGCACTTGCAGAAAGACTACAGGAGAAAGGAATAAAATTAATTACCCATTTTCAAATTTTCCCCAAACTCTATGATTAATACATTTCAAAACTGTCAATTGATACAATAATTTTGTCTTTTCATTACTTTGATTTTCTATTCCTTATCTCAAATATATTCTACACATCCTCTAAGTACAGTTTTTTCTGCATCTCTACCAAAAGCACATGATTTATAGTGGGAGGAAAATGCAAAATATCCAGTCCTACACACAAGTGATAAGAAGATACAATATCTGAAAAACTTTCACTACTGGTAGATATTTGTCTGTTCTTATAGTTCTGGATAAAACTCCAAACCACCAGGGAAGAAAGCGCAAGTGTTGAACACTATATGCAAGTCTAACAGGTAAGATGGGTGGAATTCTTGTTTTTCACCTTGATCTAAGAAAAAGAAAAATGCTGTTGTTAGGATAAACACTGTTCATCACTCATGATCATGAGTTATCCCAAGTTAAAGCCACGTGGACTTGCTGACCTGAGAACTATGAAAGCATGTCAGACTTTGTCTTGAGAATCTACCACAAGCAGTGAAAGAACTCTAGTGCAGTAAACTTATACTTCATAGATCCATGCAAAAGTTCTTGATCCTTGGATAGCACAGTGAAGATTTGAACAGAAGTATGGGAGGAGATTCTTCTTTTGACACTTGCTAAGGAATGAAGAGGGGTATGAAATGGTGTGCAAAACAGGACTCTGCTGTTTGAAGGGAGTAGAGGTGATGCTGAAACACACAAAGACTGTAGTCAGTGTCTGCAATTACCAGGCCAGAGTCAGCACTCCAAGGGGCAATGGTAACCTTTGAAGGAGTAAAACCATTCAGATTTTTTTTCCTTACAGTTCAACTAAAATGAGTACAGGCAAAAAAACTCAAGAATACTAGTTTGGAATTACTCTTGAGGGCCACAGCTGAAGTGTCAGCTCAGTTTCTGGCACTTGGACATATTACACATATGCCACACAGACAGGAGGTTCAGGAATGCATCATGGACAGTGCTAAAAAATAAAACAAATTCTGTATCTTGAGTACACACAATTCTACACCTGCAGCATAGATGCACATACAACAACCATTTTAAGAATGGATCCATTAGACACAGTTGGGTTTTTTTTATTCCTGTGAGGAGAAAAATGCGCTTCTATCTTGTTATTTTGATTAAAAGGAGTTGTAGTTCTTGAAGAAATGAGAGACAGGGTATTAGTGGCTACAGTACTCACAATAGGATCTGGCAGAGACACAATCAGTTCTTGCTTTATTACAATGCAGTGGTAGTTGAACCATGTGCACAAGTGAACATGCTGGAGGAATGTCTTATTTGGAGCTCATATTTTTAGTCTTGCCTACAATAGTTTCTGAGCTTTGAATAAAGGATTATGCCATAGAGACTCAGAGGTCAAGGCACCTGTGAAGGTTTTGGGAAAGTCAAGTCCGAGTCTGACTTCCAGTTCAGGAAGAGGGAATTGGAACTGGTTCTCTCACTTCATAGCTATGTGCTACAATGATGAGGTTATTGTCTATTCCAGATCAGAGTTCCCTGTGTCAAATTTATCTTGAAATTAAGAATTTATTATGTAATTTCTTCATAGATATTTAAATATGTAATTGATACACATAGTAAGTTATGTTAAATTCAGAGAAATATTTCCCTAATGGCTTTGAAGTTTTTAATTGACTCTCTGGATTAGCACCTGAATACTCAAGAAACACATGACTGCTGCTGAGTCCATCATACTTTTACTTCAGTGACCATGAAAATGAGGACAAGTAGATCAAACTATGGTGAGCTTCTGTTTAACTACATGACGGAAACCAGCACAGCTGGAGTCAATTCTTAGCAAATTGATCAGAATTCCTTTACTTTAACTACAGCTTAACTAATAAATAGACTTCCATAATTTTCTGCAATCAATCTAAATGTATCTGCAAAATTAGTGAAACATTTGATCTTGAAATGTTCACTAAATTTTAAGTATATAACTTTGAAGAACTTATGTAGCATATCTTTCTGCCAAATCGGAAAAGAATAACTGTTTATAATAAAAACTTGTTAACCAGGTAAACTCTGTAGAAGATGCATGTTCATAATTAATTTCCTATGTAACAAAGCTGGTGCTTTTTTCCTTTTCAAAATTCAGTATTAACTTTTGTTACTAGGTTTGTATTCTGTTTTTTTTTGTTTGTTTGTTTGTAGACATTTTGTATCAACTTCTGGAACCAGTAGTAATCTCACTGAAAATCTAAAAAAACTGTATGCATTTTGGTGCTCTTCTTTTGCCATTTTTCAAAGTAAGCACACTTCATACAACAATCCAGACATTTTCCTGGATAGATCTGTTTCTTTTAAGGGGTTTTTCAAGTATTCTGTGAACAAGACAATCTTGAGCTCCCTTTGAACATAATAGGCACTTGCAAGAACTAATGAAAATACACTCTTTAAAAATGTAGTTGATCTGGCTTTCGCCCTTTTTTCATGATTATTTCTGCAGTTATGGACTGGCAAAATCTGAAAGCAATAGAAACGTCCTATTTGCTAAAATAAACGAATACACTGAACTTCTTTTTTATTTTTCCTAAAAGCCCATGTTGCAACCCCTCCTAAGGGACAAAAAAAAAAAAAAATAACAAGAAAAAGATGGAGTTTGAACTCAAAGCAAACATAAAAGCTGTACTTACAAAAAAAATCAATTACACAATCCAGTTTGTTTTCACCAGCATCCAAAGGAAAGCCTGGTTAGCATGTTGCAAGATCCAAACACCTTACATGTTCCATCAAAGTTTATATTATAGCTATTTCTAAGAAACAAACTAACAATTAGAGACACCTGTTAAAAGTGCCTGTGCTCTGTTCACACTTCATGTAGTATCTTAAAGTGACAGCATATTAAAATGTCAATGCAATTCTTTTCCATTACAGAAGTATTTATAACAACAGAAAGTGCAATTAAATTGTCTGCTCCTACGTACTTGTATATAACTTGTTTAGCAAACAGTACTAAAGTACACTGGTGTAGAAGGGAAAACTACCAAATATATAAATTTTAAATCTACAAAACACACAATAACAAAAGACAGGGAAAGAAAAAAATCAGTAGTTAGATTAACTTCCCCCACATTTTTTGTACTTACTAAGCACATAATATATATCTTCTACAGATAGTCTTTCAATTTTAGATGTATAGGCCCATATTGTAAGATAAATATTGCAGATAAAATAAATACAACCATGCTGAAATTATTCAAAACTTTGCATTTGATTATGCGCCCACTGTACAACTTGCAATGAAACATTCTTTGACTTTGACCCCTCCAGCACATAAATATGTGCCTAAATCCTGTCAGAAGTTTCTGAGTGGAAACTAAGCCACATTATGGACCCTACCTGAGAAACAGAGCAAGATAATTACCTTCAAACAATTCCTACAGATCCTTTTTATAGGTATCACCCATACAGTGAAGATGCATTTACAGCACCTTCAGTGTTAAATAAAGTTAAACAAAAATTCCAGCTTGATAAAATGGATTGCTGTGGGGAAAATTCACTTTAAAAAACAATCGTTAATTTAGAAGAAAATTCCAACAAATATGAAAGTTTAAAGTTATCAAAATTGAATTTCTAACAAAACCTGGTTTAAATATTCCATGTCATGAACTCAAGCCCATGCATGTGGCCAGAATGGAGCATCCAAAATATTTCAGCCACATTTCAATGTCCTGTGGAGTATAAAGGGTGCTACACAGTCTTGTGGCCGTGCCTGAGGAAAAGGTGAAAAATCTGACTGTCCCTTAAAAATGTTTCATATTTTGTCATCTATTTAAAGTCACAGACAGATATCACACTGAAGTTACAAAAAGTTCAAGTCATGCCAAATTATCCACCAAGATTGGGTGTACTTAACTGATTATTCTGAGCTACAGGACTTTGTGGAATTAATTTAACAATACTGTAATCGAGGGTATATTACTTTTACCCACCTAACCAACACATTGCCCCAGGTAACTACTTTGTAGCAGAAGGAACAAAATGAACTGTCCCTAGGTACTTTTGCTCACAGCCATAGCTTTAATGCAAGTAATATCACATACAAGTCTGTAAGAGGTATTTCATGAAAAGTCCCAACATTTTCATCTGTATCACTTCGCAGTTTCAGAGCCTAGCTTCATAATTTTAAAATTTGAAAATTTACTGAAAATTCTGATTGATGTATCTTCAAAAGACATCTTCTAACATATTTGTCTTTGCTTTCTGAAATATCTCATCAAAACTTCAGCTGACCAAATTTCTGTGTATTCTGAGTTTTATATGCTCTGATAAAAAGGATAAAAATCCTGGCCTATTTTTCAAATATGGAAGCATTCAAATACCAGTATTCAAGACATCTGTGTGTTCAGAAGCTAACTTGTCTTCAGATAGCAAAATAACCTCTTTCCAAAGGCTTCTGAATCACATTGCTCACATCAGTTGAAATTTGGTGCAACTGCATAAATTATGTCTACCAAGAGCACCTTGAATTGGTCTTGTGCTGTAACAGTTTTATGATTTGTCACCCAAGACTCAAGTTTACATTATTCTTAAGCTATGTGATTAAATGGGAGGCAGAACTGTGGGCCAAGCTTTTCAAAGCTGCTCCATGTATTTCCACTGCACTCAGGCTAGCCAAGAATACTGGGTCTGTTGTAGCCCCAGCACACATAGCACGACTCTGTTCTAATTGGTGCAGAATTCCTATTAGTCACAAGGGTCTGTACTGGCAGCCAGAAAAAGCTGGATTGTAAAAGACATTCTGACCATTGATTTCTTTCCAGAATCACCTACTCCCATATAGAAGTTTGTGAGGAACAGGTGAAGCAGAGCATTAATCCACCTCTACACCACATGACACCTAAGGACTTCTGATGCATGAAGATTTTCCAGTGCTAAAATCTCCCTCAATGTCCTCTGAGCTGTCAGAGTAGCACAGAAAGACCTTGCTCCTCTTATTCAACTGCTCTAAATGCTTCTGCTGTATAAATTTATTCAAAGGCTGAAAGGTAAGTGGAAACGGCATCATTAGTGCATCTAATTTATCTCAACATTTGGTTTGGCTAATCAAGGAAAGGTTTCATGTAGCAGAATCAGCCAAAGCTATGTGAAGTATTAACCTTGTTCCACAAGTGTGATGTTCTCTGGGATTTCATGTTGTTTCTAATGGATGAGATGCTTTTCATGTTACTCAGAATGCATATGGGCATGATACACTCATCATCATTATTTTATTACTTCTCTGATGATTCATCAAAATAGTGGACGGAAAGCGGCCGAGTCAGTGAATTCAGCTCTTATTATCACAAGAAACTCTGACATGTACGCCTTTATAGATCACTTGTCCTAGGAAAGTGACTACTATAAAGATAGGAGGCTTTTTGCCTCCATAGTACCTATTATTATGTATCAGAAGACAAAGGATCAGAGGGCCATCTGTGCTAATATCTAGTCTTTGCCAATGGTCAATAGAAGACCATGAGGACAATATACAGCAAGATGACAAACATATAGCCTCTGTATTTCCAGATGTCATGATTCTGGACCTCAAGCTTCTTGTTAATTATGTCCTTGCTCTCTCCATCTAACTACGGGAACAAGTTTCACATACGACACTGTACTTATTTCTATATACAGGTTTACTTCCTACCTAGGGCACAATGCTTCATGTTCCATTTTTTTCATGCTGTTAATCAGAACTGACTGAAAAACTCACACATCCGCTTGGAGAGAGACTCCATTTATTTCTTTCCATATTCCTCCTTCTCTAACTGCACTTTTTGCTGGGCAGTTTGTTCTTTTTTTTTTTTTTTTTTTTTTTTTTTTTAATTTTTTTTTTTTTTTTTGATTTGTATAGTATTTTCAGTAANTTCTTTTTTTTTTTTTTTTTTTCTTTTTTCAAATTTTCTTCTTGTTGTTGAATTAGTTTTTGGCCAAGTTAGAGGGCTGGATCTGATGAATGCAGGGCTGGCATGAGGGAATGTGAGGCTCTTTTTAGTAGCCATGAATTAATATGTCTGCTAAAGCTGTAATATGGAATTTCAACCCTAATTACATATTTCACCGAAAAGTCAATAGCTTTTTGTAATGTGCAATCATTTGTCATAGTAAAAACAGCACACAACTTCTGCAATATTGTGCAATTCTTTTAACAGGGAACTTCAGGAATCCTTTATTCATTTAAATTTGGCCAAGTATTTAGACATTTGAATTTAGTTCTGCAGAGCTGATAACTGAGTACTTCGAAGAAAAGGAACTAATATACCCATGATTTAAACAGTTTGATGCTTCTGACTTAAGATCTTCCATGATCGGTTGAACTGATGTAAGAGTTCACCTGAAACAGAACAGGGAGGTTTACCCCTCAATTTGTTCTCTCCTATTCCTACTCTGTTTTCACTGAGTGGTCCTTCTGCTTTCTCTGTGATAGTTCTCATGCTCATTGAACCCTTCTAATAAGTTTATATAATTCACAAATTCATCAGAAACTGTACCAATTAGTCTTCTCCTAGGATGATATGTTCTATAGGCTTATGGCAAACTACAAGCCTGCGTAAGGACGAGCACTGTTGACATGAGGGAGACAAGCATCTTGTCCTTTTAGCAACAATGAACAATAGAATTGGAATTTCCTGTCTTGTAAAACTGAAAACTAAATTTCAGTATATTCCTAAATTTCCTAAGACATATGCCATATACTGTTACAATGCATTATCTGTGTAATATTGGAATTGTTAGCTGTTTTACTTCTTAGATAGGTCAAGTTGTTCAGATAATACAACAATCTGGCAAAAAAAAAAAAAGAACGTATATGAAAAGGAAAAGGATATATTGCTATTCATTTAAAAATTCACCTTTCAATGATTAAATCAGGAAAGATTTTTACTTACTTAATATTTTTGCGTTATTCTATTCCCCTGCAAAGGTAACATAACATTCTTGCATTATTTTAATTTCCTCTGTGATGGTGCTCAACTCACACCTTTAAAAGAATGTATTTGTCCATAACTAACTGGACTTCGTTTTCTAAGAGAAGATATAACACCATGAAGCATGGTCTGTCAGATGAGATAGAAAAAATGGCAATCCTAGAAACAGAAGTTCATATATAACTTAGAGACATACTAAATAAATACACATACATCTTTGATTGGGATGCAGTTCTGCATTACAAGAGAGCTGATCTAACAGTCCGCAGCCACTAGAAAACAAATACTTTTCAATAGTTTAATTTACTGACACACCATCAAGCTAAATCAATTTTCCCTGCAGTTTTGCAACTGCTAGATCTGGCATAAGGGAAATGGTGGGACCAGCAGGGTGTTGGGTGTCAGGGAACCAGGAGCAGGCCTAACTCTTTTAGTGTCAAACTACCTTTTCATCAGATTAAATGTAACAGCATACTCAAATGACAGCACGTACACACATGTTTCATTAATACCTTCAGCATACAGTTTGGTGGTTGCCACTGACGATCTAGGTCTGGGTTGCCCCCTTCTTTGTCCTCATATTGCCTGACACATAACTGCGTGAGGAATTAATTCAGGAAACCAAGCTGGTAAAAAAGAAACCCAGCCAGAAAATGATTAATTGATAAGTCTTCCACTGTGCTAGCTCCCTGAAATGCGCTGTGTGTCAAGGGGGCAAAGAATGGTAGTGTTTGTGTCAAGGGAACACAATTCCAAAAGGATTGAGCTTAAAATGTTGTGGAACCACATTTTTGAATGAAACATACCTTCCTCCATACCTTTCTAAGATACAAAATAAGTCAAAAAAGGTGGGGTTGCTGGGTTTTTTTTGTTTGTTTGGGTTATTGTTTTTGTGGTGTTGTTGTTGTTGTTTTTGGCTTGGGGTTTTTTTGCTTCTCCCTTCTTAATTTGTACTCCAGTTTAGCAATTTCAAAACTATTTAATTTGATCCTTCCAGTTTGTAGGTGACTCAGTTAGGAAAAAGCACCATGAAATAGCAGAATACTCTAAAGACCTACTGCTGTCTACAGACACTTTTCAATCCAATTCCCATTTGTCTTGTTCTCCTACCTCCCCCCTCGTACTGTCTCTGACAATTGACTGATTCTTGTGTTGAACAGATTCAGCTCACTAATGTGCTAAAGGAAGAAGTATCCAATGTCCCTTCTGGGAGAAACCATCTCGGTCTAACTTGCCCACCTGGGCAGATGTGGGATGGGCAGTATCACACGTAGCATTTGGAAATACATCTCCCTCTGTTACAGATCCTGAACTACACCATGTTCATATGGGCACCCACAGCACCTTCTCACTGCTCTGCTGCAGAGCTGTAATGGCAGCCAGTGCACAGGGGACATGGAGGCACTATTTTGCCCCTGCTCCAGATTTAGGGAAACGGATAAAAAGGTACAAGAAATTACCATACTTCTGTAGTTACAAAAAATTACTACTGCTACAGGTCAATAATTTATTAGGGAGATATGAGAAAACTGGGGAGGTCACAGCACCTCTGAAGCACAACCCGTTCTGTGTGCTGCTCTTCAGCTGGTGCTGTTGAGCTCTGCCCCTGGCTCAACTCGGGTTGTAAAAGCACAATCTAACCCACTGCCTTCTCACCAGGGAGTCATCAGCTTACTACAACATCGCAGCAGCTAAAAACTTGCAAGTATTTCCTTAGCTTTTTGTTGTTTCTTTTTACCCTCTTGAGAAATAAGTTCAAAAGACATTTCTGTTGTGCCAAGATTATTTTGGAGATGGTATTTTACTTGCATCCCACTCAACATGAAGACTCTTGTTTCTCAAAACCCCCTCTAGACCTAGAATACACACTGATGCATCTGTTCATAAAAACACACAAAAAGCACAGTTCATAAAGATATTATCTCTCTTTTTATTTATTTATAGATTTACTTGGCACTTACTGGCCTAATGCAGTTATTTTCGGGACATACTTAAATACAGCATTAAGGGCCAACTTCTCTTACAGAATTATTGGCATTGCTACAGTTACATTGTGCTTCCAACACATACATCTTTATTCTCTTGTATCCATAGCTTTGAAAAGCTAGCTCAAGTACAAGTAAGAAAAAAGAAATGTACAGAGGTTGAAAATTTACTTTCTGTTTATTGTAAATAAAGACATTAAACAGTGATTTTCCATACCTGAACTATTTCCCACTCATTGCAGTAGATGAACAAATACTAATAAAATAAACATAGGCGGTTGTTTTCTTTGTTTCTTTCTCTCTTTCTTTCTTAGTTGTTCCTTGCTTGATTTATTTTAGGCATGTCCCATCCATGGTTAGAAATCAGGCATGACAGTGGTCTAATGCAAAAGTTTTGTCCATGGAGAAATCAGACATGACGACGGTCTACCCCTGAATGTGATCTTAATGTTTTATACCACTGACAAATCATTAACATCTGTTAATAACTCATCCAGCTGCTTTGTTAGATTGTTTAAAAAAAAAATCTTATGTACACCATAGATGTCTCCAACTCACAGTCTAAGTAACCTTTCCCAGCTGCTTAATCCTTATTTAAAATCTTACTTTAAAATACATACATTTTTTAACTATCCCATTTCTTTGTCTCCAGACAAAGTAACTGTGCTAACATCTGTTCATTTTCACTCCCCAATTCCCATCTTAAATGCTTATTTTCAGCATATATTTTTCTTGTAAATAGAATCCCATGTACTTTCTCACCTCCTGGTCCTTCATTTTCTCGTTTCCGCTTTCGCTGTCATTCCACTCTATCCCTCATGATTTCTTTTGACTGATTATATTTTAAATATAGGATTAATACAGAGAAAAAGATTATTTAAAGAGTTTCTTTGATTATCTCATACTAATTTAGGCTTGGGAAAAAGAAAATGGGGGCATGCCATGAATCTGCTATGTCTAAAGGGAATAAACAAATGGAAAGGGGAACAATATACAGTAAAGGGTATGTAGGTAGTTCTTAGGGATAAAAATATGTAATGGAAATACTGGAACATTAGAAAATACCCACTGGCTGTGAGAAGCAATAGGCTATGCAGGAGCCTTCTGAGGGAATTAGAAGGGGCTTGTCACCAGGCACATTTTAAAACAGACAGGACAAAAGCTATGGTTTGGGACCAAGCAAAAGGCAGAGGCAAGGAGAGAGGAGAGGGTGAGGGTGAGGGAAAGTGAGAGGCAGGGGAAGCTGAACTCAGCACTGGGGTGGGGATTTCTGAGTGCTAGTACAGTAGTGGCAGAATATGATGGACACGGGCTCTAACACCTCGTTTGGGAACTGGCTGTGATTGTAAGTGCTGGTTCTCCTGAAGTGGTCTAAACAGTACAGCTCTGGATAGAATGCTAGCAGTCCTGGTACAATTCCTCATTGCCAAGAAATAGCAGATGAGTAGTTGAATAGATGTCCCATGTCCAAAATAAATAAATCAGATTCATAGGTGATGTACAAGACAGTTCACATTGCATTGAGCACCAAGACTTCTAATGTTACTTCTTACTCACTGTTAAGAGTGTAAGGGGCACTGAGGCAATTTACATAAATCAAAAAAGGTACATTATCGTAAGTTACAGTAATTCCTTCTTTTGACAGCAATACAATGGCATGTCCTGAGACTGTGGGAATCTAAACAAATAAAATAATCAAACACATCTATTGTATTTAATTGTGTTAATATAACACACTATAACACTACAGGGTGTTTTCTGTACAAACATGGCTGTATTTTTCCAGATCTGTCAGCTGACCCACATATCTAAAATGCTTCAAACTGAATTTCATTTTTGTCATGAAAATTTAGTCACGGCTTTTGATTCATACAAATATCCTGTTTATCTGTAGATATCTTGAGACAGTACGAAGAAAATTCCAGTGCTTCCATACTGTCTTTAACTTCTTTGGTAGTTTCTAACTAGAGAAACAGACAACAGTACAATGAGTATATTTTAGAGGGTACTTAGTCCTACATTCTCTCCCTTTTCTTCCTTTCCCCATTGGACAGTGTAATGAAAAAAGAATTATTCTGTCATATCTGTAAGACACGGTATGATTCTTTACCATAATTAGAGTTTTAGAGCTCTTTCATCACATTTTCCTGTTCCGTCTAGAACAGGGTTATTTGTAGCCTCATATTATAAAAGGAAAAAGTTTCATAAAATTAAGACAAAAACAAATGGAAAAAAAGATTTCAGAGCTTTCTTGAATTGAAACTGCAAGTGCAGAATGTACAGCCTGTGAAATCACAAAACACAGTCCGCACCACTTTTTGCAAACGCATCAGGCAGACACAACTAATCAACTGCAGGTTGCTCCAGCACTACAGAACTTAAACATGAAGAAACTTCACTTCCTCTACCAAGGAAGATGCTGTACCAGTGCAGCCAAGTATGTATGTGTACATTTATTTTTTTAAAATCATGTAAATATATAGATGCAGATTACAGAAGAGAAACCCTCAGGCTCTTGTCATTTTACAAGTTCTGCCCATGTAGTTGCCAGTAATGTTTATATGAACTTTGTAAGCACTGGAAATCCAAACACAGAAAGAATATTGTTCTATGTCATTAGAATGAAAACAAAATACACATTAAAGGGACCTGAAACCAACTATTCTAGCTCATTGTCCAAACTGGAGGAAAAACAAAATAACAAGAACAAAATTGTTAAGAAAACAAAGGACTGAACGTATCTTGCAAATGTCCATAGCCAAAAGGATTGTCACTAGCAGGTTGGATAATATTCAATGTCTTCTAGCATGATTACCATTTATTCCCCAAATCAGCTGCTCAAGGAATCATCTGTAAGGGTTCAACTAGACAGAGCTGTGCTTGAGGAATGTAAAAGAACTTATCACAGAACCTCAGAATTGCCTGAGTTGGAAGGGATCCAGAAGGATCATCAAGTCCTACTCTTAAGTGAGTAGCCCATACGAGGATTGAGCCCACGACCTTGGCATCATTGGCACCACACTCTAATGGGAAGATGCACCAAACCAAAAATCTCAAACAAAATTATATGCTACATCTTGAAGAGAACTAAGGCCACTCCAAGTCAGTTTTGATCCACCAGCCTTCTAGAAACCCAAAATATGCCTTCCGCATCTACTGGGCTGACAAGAAATTATACAAGAAAACCATCACAACATTCCTTCTTGCTCTGGTATTCCTTCTCTTTTGCTCTCTCTGGTAGACTGTCCACTTGCTTCCCTGTCTTGAAAAGCTTATCCCATCTACTACTGCCTCTCTCAATTCTCCTATGATGGTCTCACCACTTGCTCCCTGCACATAGAGCCATTTCACTGCCTTCTGATGCACTCCTGGAGTATGTAAGTAACTAATTAGGCATCTGGAGTTGTCTTTTATTTCATTTTATTCACCTAAAAGCTTCACAAACAAGGAAAGGATTCTTTAATAGGTAAACAGAGATTATTGTTCTATCCTGAGCACGCTGAAGGTGGACATGGTTTCTTGGTGTTAGAAATTCCACGTTGTTACAGCTCATAAGTGACTCAAGAAACTGAGGGAAGTTTTGGTAAATCCGGTGAAATGGCACAGATAACATGTAACCCAAAGCACGCTATCATCATGTCATGCTGTCAAATGAAAATTATGATTTTAGGTATTTCAGTTTAAAAAAGCACCTCCTATTCATTAAAAAAACTCAAGAGTAGATGGTAGAATGTTTAATCAAAATTAAAGAAAAGCTTAAGAGATCTGTAGCAGTCTGATTTGATGATGCAGAAATTCAGTTTTTATCAAAGAAGATAAAATTATTTTAAAATCAAGAAAAGAATATATGTTATAGATCTTCCAAAAATCTACACTGATTTGAAATAGGGATGTCATCAAGCAGTTCTGCTGTTTGATCACAAATAACACAGTATCACATGAGGAGATGATGAAGCCACATTTACACAGCTCCTTTTATCCCAAAGGATCTTGACACTCTTTATAAAATATACATGTGGTATGCCTATGAATAACAACACAAAAAAAGGCACATAAGAACAGAAATCACTTTGACCAGCACTGCAAATCAGAGCATCTGTTTAACAGTGTACATCAATACTGTTCTTTAATTCAAGGAAGGATTTAAATAGCAATAGTATATCTAGCAGGAATTATTAGCCCATGTGCCCTTATTAATTCCAAACAGATTGTACATAGAAGGAAAAAGAACAGCAAATTACAGAGCACTGGATCACATCCACATCCAAATTACTGTAAACTGTAAAGTCCTCATTATAAAAAATTTGGATCTGTACCTAAATATCCAAAGTATTTCAAAGATGAAATTCAAATGCCAGAACCACAGTATAAGCTGCAATATGCACACAAGCCCCGTGAAAAATTGTGCCAAAGGCCACCGATAAATCAAGGAAATCTAATCCCAGAGAAAAGCCTTGATATTTGGATGAAATAAGAACATTACGCTGAGTTGGTCAGGGATTATTTTTCTCGGTTCTTTTTCTTCAAAATGAAAAAAACCATTTCTCAAGAAACTATCAGTTTCAATATATTTTTATGCACTTCTAGATGACAATAGATGTTCTCTGCATTTTCAAACAAAACCTTCTGTTTTTCTAGTTCAAAATTACTTAAAAGTCATTGAAAAGAAAGAAAAAAAAAGGAAGTGAAAACTTCCAAAGTCCAGAATTAATTACGCAAAGTTTCACTGGCCATAACTGATTGTTTTTCTAAGTCTTCTGAGAGTTGAACTGTTCATTCCAATACAGAATATTTTGGTATCCTGATAATTTTCCCAGGACAGGAAGACTATTTTCTGCTTAAAACTGTTACGAATCTAACTAGAGCAGTTTGCATCAAGTAACATGAACTTAACATGGCCTGATGCAAACCAAGTGAACTATGGTCACTTGGAAATGGTAACATTGTATAAGGACAATGAACTCTTCCTTAACCAATGTTTTTCAGAAACAAGCTCCACCTCTGCCCATTCAAACAAAAAAGACCAAAAATCAAAGAGGAATTAATGATATAAAGGAAGTAGCTCTTGCAAAATAACAGATGGAATGAGATCGGAAACACATGTAGTAAGCTGAACTTTTTTAATAAGACCAAAATGACAGAATTGGAACAAAGGAACAGAATGGGTAAACATGCACACAAATCAGCAGAACAGTTGCTAACTAGAAATGGGTCTGTAATGCAGATTTCAAACTTTGATTTAGATCCCAAATTATTTTTTAAATTTGGGGCTTAAGATTCATGATGTTGGTTTAGAATTTTTCAGAAAGAGTAGCAAATTATAAAATCTCTATCTTGACTAAACAAAAATTTTCTCCACAGTTTTTAAAGTGAATTATTCGCCTCAAATTTTAAATGCTGATGTTTGGGATCACACATGAGATCAAAAGCCAGTTCATACGAAGATTCTGATCTAACGCTGAACTACGTGAAGAGGTGTTAAAGTAGAGCAATATGGACTGCAGCCTCCCTGCCAAAGGTGAGAAACTGCTTTAAGAAAAAAACCAGGGATGCTGGATAGGTTGATCATGAAAACAAGCTATACTTAATAACTTATTCTCCTGACAAACTGAAGTAAAATCTTTTGAATGAAGGTCTTCTGGGTCTCCTTTATTCACTGATTTTACATTGCACACTCATCCCTATGTGAGACTGTGTTGTGAAGGCACAACTATATCGGAAAATAGGTGAGACTGTTAAATATAGAGAAAAAAATCAAATGGAACGGTCATTATTTGAGTTAACTAGGGAAGTATTAAAAAACTGCTCATTGAATATATGTTTAAACTGTTAGGACAAAGGTTACCCTGATGATTCTACTGACAAAACAATAAACTAGACTTTCTCCAAGTCTTTTAGATGGTATTTAGCATAACATTTACCACTCTTTGAATACATTGTCCGGAAGTAAAAAACCTTTAAATACACCAGTGGTATGAACTTATCTTTCTCCAGTGAAGTCAACACAGATGTGGAAGACAACTTGGTATTAGTGTGATGTGAGAGAAACCATCTTTCTTTCAAATACTTGTCTCAAAATGTATAGTGACGTCAAATTACTGCCAAAATGGAATAGAGAAGTAAATGATTCATCTAATTCACATAACATTTTTCCTGTTTACACGAGTTTCAGACACATTTTCTTTTCAGACGTTAAGCATTTGAAAGTTTTTAATGATGGGTTGTTATTTTTTTATCTATTATTTGAAAACACATAGTCATATATTTCTTCATTTGTGCTTTCTATTAAATTGTGTCATGTAGACAACTGTTAAAAAAAAATTACTCAGTAGGTTTCCATTTCCTAACTACACAATACCAAGTCACATCCAAAATGACTACTTCTACTCCAATATATGTTTCAGAGTCCGTATGAATACTTGCCAGGGAAATCTTGAAACTGTTCTCAAGATCAGTGTAATCAATAAAATTCAGCTGTATAAATACTGGTGATAATCAAAGAAAAAGAGAAAGCACATAGAAAGGGAATCAATTTATAAACCTTGGGAAACATTAGCTAAAATGTCATTTCTACTTGTACTTCTAATTTTCCAATATAACCATTGCTTGCATGCATTTTTTGAGGTGTTAAAATGTAATAGCAAGGAAAATTCCATTAGTGCATGTAGTTCAAAGTTATGGAGCTCCTGAAAATGTCATTTTTATGCCAGCAACCCAGTAGTAGGGAAATGAAAGAAATAAACAGGGTTTTTTCCTGAGAATTCAGATTACCTCAGAACATAACCTGGAACTGTCAGACAGACTACAGTAACATCCTCTAGTTACCAGTCAGGCTTGCTTGACTGATTCCTCAGATACAATTAGCTTTCCCTTGCCTTTATACAACTCCCTGTAATTCTCTCCCTTTCTCTCACCAACTACATCTGTGAGCTTCTGCCTAAATACTAATTATCCAACAATAAAATGCTATTAAGTTCTGACTTCTCTGTACTTGTTTGAGCCAAAACATATGCCACCAGGACACAAAGGATAAACTCTACCTGGAAAAGCACTTTACTATTTTTAATTTTGAAGTAATATAGATGGCAATGTCTTGTCCTATGTGTCATGATCTAGCATGTCATTTTGTCGTCCTTTGAAAGTCTCATGGATGAAAATGACATTACAGCCTGCATTATGCTTAAGACACAAAAAAGGTACAAAGTAAGCAAACCTAATTCTTTATCCAGGCTAAGACATTTTCTCCTCCCTCACTTTCTAGCAAAGAAAGATCATCTAGATTTCTTAATTAAAAAGTAGACCTTCTATGTCTTGATTGTATCTGTACTGAAAAAGTCTTGCTACTGCTGTCACTTCTCATACATGGGCACACACAAAACTGACCAGGCTCTGTATTTAGGATGACAAGAACAGAGATTCAGTACTTTATTGAATGGCTAAATTAATCATAAGGGTAACTGATATATAAAATAGCTATTAGAGACTGTTCTACAAAAATATTAAAAATATTCTTTTTTAATAATATTTCATCAGAAACTATTCCAATTTATCTTGCAATTGAGAAAAGAGCTTTATTTCAAAGAATAAGTGGGATTCATAAAGCTAAAACAATGGATCACAGTTATCTTCATCTATCTAGCTAACAGGAATTTCTTAGAGTAGTATCTTTGGTATTCTAGCAGAGAAAAAAAAATTATTTTCAGATGTACACTTAGGAAAAACCACTTCATTAAGCATTTGGATTCTCTGTGGTTTATAAGCATGTACTCATATACTGTTCCTCCCTTCATGTGAGCAGATAAACAAATCTAGCATTGTTACTGTAGAATAATAGAAAATTGCTAAACACAGAAAAGATATTGCAAAATGTCATAAAGGAGCCAAACCGTTTTCCAGGGTTTCAAAATAATATTTGACAGAAACTTTATTTGTTCCAAATTTTATTAAAAACATACACATACACAAAATATCAATGAAGCACTAAGACATCGGTCCACTAGATGTGAGCCTCTGACATCTTCCCTAAACTCCTTTAGAACAGTAACTTAGATCAATGAGATTCCAATTATTTGAAATGGCCACAGGACTCTTTTCACCAAACACACTTCTAGAAAAAAAGGCAGGGAACTCAAAACACCATTAAAACTAAGCAACAAATGGTGCTTTCATACATCCTTTCACCTAACCAAAACGAAGAAAACTCTAAACCAATCACCAAAACTACAAAAGCAGGAAGCGATTAGGAAATGGCAGATTATCAATACCATGTTGGGAAAGATTAAGTACACAACAGTACTTAGAGGCACTGCAAGAAAGGAATAAAGTCAATGAAAATGTATTAGAAAACATTCCATGTCCAAAGTTCAGAATTAAAACCAATGTTTCATTTGAACTTTCAAGGCCATCAAAGAATTAATCTGCTATAGTAAATTGGGACCATTACAAAATGAAAGGAAGAAGCATGATGTTAGGAACATAGAACAAAATGATGCATGAGATCAAAGGATATTCTATTCTTGGTTTTGTCATTTGCTTTCAAAATGTCAGTATTTCCAACTACTACCATCTGCCGAGATCTGCAGAAAAGTTACTACAAAATCTTTGTCATATCTCTGAGTACATCTGCATCAACAAACTAGAAACTATCATTTGGGTCCTGCCCACTTCTGCAAAGAGTTGCAGCTAACTCAGTGGAAGAGTTAACTCAATGGAAGTTTCTTCAAATGAAGAAATTTGTTTAATGGATTTTTTATGTGATTCAGCCCCTCAGTTTTACTTTGATATATAATCTGATTTCTTCTGCATAGCTTCTGTTTCCTTTTTTCCTACTTCTTTCTTCTAAAAATTCCACTGTTTATGGACTCACATTTCACATGTAAGGGTTTCCTAATTTTTACTACTTTTTATTGTGTTTTTAAGGATTGTTACAGCTTCACAAACATCCCCATACACTCTTTAATGCTTTACATTTCTGAATCTCAGATCTGAAAAGCCTTTTCACTACTAAAAGTTGCAAAACTCAGTAAAATCTCAAAGAGAAATGGGGAAATCTGTCCTTGTGTTCTGAGAGTCCACTGTGTGGTTTCTATCAGAAAACTGAAAGTACATCTGTTGACTGCCAGTACAGATGTGCAATTAATGCATTTTCTGACTTATGATATGTGGCTTATACTAAATTATGAATGATCTACATTTATACTACAAAAGAACATGACTTCTAGTTCAGTACAAAGAGAAAAATGGGAAGAGGTAAAACCATAGCTTGAAAGCTATAGGTGAGTTATAGCACAACCTGCCAAAATAAAGTCACTAAAGCACATCCTTTGGGGACCACTTGACAGCAGAGCAAGATAGATATTTTTCTTTTAAATTTGGTCTTCTATTTGTTTTGCTTGTACCCTGTTGCTTCTGAGCCTTTAATGTCAATCTTATGTAAGTCTTGTTTTAATAGCATTGTTTCATTGGAGGGGCAGAGAGGATCCTCAAAACTACCAGGTGCATTGTCTCTGTATGAATCAACACATTCCATGTTACGAAGGGATATGGAAGAATTGCCTGAGCAAACTCCAAGCCCCAAGGAGGACCTGCAGCACCTCAGCTGCAGTTAATGCAGCTGGAGCCTGAATAACTGTCTCCTGATGTTGGACAATGACCACATACAGATGACTTCCTTCTGCAAAATGCAACCTGCAAAAAAAGGCATCTCTATGTCCTAGGCAAATCACAGAATGTGATTTAAACAGAACCCAAAAATGCATCCATAAAAAGCTCACACACTGGCTAACTGGAACTAGAATATGAAGTCATAATTGACAATATCAAGCATATTCCAGAGACCACAGCTGTCCTCATAATTTGTTTGGGGCTGATTAGTCTCCTAGTGAAGCTTTTCTACCTAGATGACTGGGACCTAGATAGAGCTCCAGGAGAAGTATATGGTAATTACTGGCACTGCATAACACACATGGCATGAATACTTTTCTCCTTCTAAAAGTATGCTTCTCCATTCTGGTTTGCTTTTCGTGTACAGTAACACTCACTTGTGAATGTATATAAAAGTTAAAAAGCATAGAAAACAAAAGGATATTCCAGAAACTAGAAACACAACTATTCTTTTTTCATTTCAGTAATCAACATTAAAAAAAGATAACTTGCGCAAATTTTTGAGGTCATTTAATCATTTATACTCATATAAGAACAAAACAAAAGACAAAATAAAGAAAACAAAATAAAGACAGATAAAAAGATTTTAAAAATGTAAAATCATGAAGTTATTTGGCTTACAAAGAGAATATGGAACACCTTCTCTTATTATTTTTTAAAAATCTGTGAAAATTATTTCGGAGGCAATATGGTATTTCCCAATTACATATAAAAGCATTATTGCAGATATTACATACGGTAAGTGAATTTAACTTTAGCCATCTTCATGTCATACCATTGTGTTACAAGAGTAAAAATACATGTCATAAACAGATTTAACACCTTTAGATGACCTCTAATCAGAAATGTGCCATGCTACTCAAATTCCATCTGTCAAATGCTGTAGATACAGGTAAGTAAATATAAATGTCATTAAAGGCACAAGTTATCTTACTTGGAGACATTCTAGGATTTTATTTTTTGACAGCTTGCAATTTGGATATCTTCCAGTATCAACAAAACATGTTCAAGCATGACCTTACCTTGTTTTCACTACATCAAGGGGATGCATCAGGCAAATTTCTACAAGACCTATAAAAGAATAATAAAGAAAGGTCTAATAAACATTTTTACAAATATTAATTTTTCATTGACTCCAATAGTTTCTGAAATTTGAAAAGTAAAGTAAAACCCCAAAGATATCATTGATGAAACAGTACTTATACATCTCATATATTAAACATGCTCTTCTGTAGTGTATATAAACCCCTGGGCTTTTCAACATTAAATGGTGCTAGTTGCTCATTAGAGTGGGGAAAGTGATAACTTTAGCGATGCAATCAATTTAATCTTAGTTTTTGCTCAGTTTTCTGACTTAAGAACAGTGGGAACATTCGACTGGCATCATAAATACATAAAGTGTTGCTGAGAGTAGCAAAGGAAGGGAGTTCAGGTTGGCACTTGCTTCTTTGTCATATAAGAATAATTCCTAAGGACACTGCAGGACTGCACTGGTGGCTCAGATGAACTTGATGTTAAGATGACATCTGATTCCTGAGTATCTGAGCTGCAGCCTCACTGGTTCTTTGTCCTATCCTGCCCTGTGCTGTTGCTGATGCGTAGTCCTGGCTTTTCCCCTTCCTGCTCCACTGCTCATCAGCAGCACTTAGATTCACATGATGGAGACTTCCCACATCCTGCCAACTAGTTTCCTACCACTGAGTTTGAAGGACAGCATCAAGTTAATATTTATGATCATTGTTTTGCTGTATTTTCTTTTCACTCCATGCAACATTGTTTTGTTTTTCAATTCTGGATAAAAGGAAGACAACATAGGTGATGTCAGCCAAAGGATATTAATATTAGTAGTAATGAGATTCATTAAAAAGAATGTAATTTTTTAAATGAAAGCAAAAGCTGTCATTGTTATTTTTGTGCAGGTATATTTATTGCTGTAATTATTCTCCAGGAATTGCTTCTATTTTACTAAAATAAGACCATATCACATTTCATGTAAGGGAACTGTCCCAAAACCTATAAACTGCTCCAACAGCTGCCAACAGGTGCTTTGTGAGTGGAGCTGCAACTGAGTATTTCAGTGCTGGCAGGGGGCATAGCCTATGAGTTTTCCCCTTGCCAACCACCCTCCTTTTCTAAGCTCTCCTTTCCCAACCTTCCCCCCCCCTCCCCATTTTTGATCTTCTATTCCATCTTATTTTGGCAGATAGAACCTACAGTAGGGGGCCAAGCATGGGGCCAAGGGTTGTTCACCCTATTCTGTTTTTGCAGCATTAATGACCATTTTGGGAGAAAACTGTAGAGTGCCAGAATTTGGCTCTATTTTCTTGGTCCTCATAGGATAATTTTTAATTCAGGCATTTTTCCAGCAACTGAATCAGATGAATTCCAAGGTCCTTGGCAAGAGCTCTGTTTTGATAACTTCAGGATTCTATTGGTTATCTGCCTTTCTCAGTCTTTCCTTTGTCTCATCATATAATTACACACCAGGTTTTAAAAGATGTATAGTTGATTTCACCAGACAGAATTCTTCAAAAGATGCTGGGATTATGACACAGCTCTCTGAAGAGCACCAAAGGACTGCACACTGTGCAAGACACTAATGGAACAGCTACAAACACAAGCTACATTTTTCCATCTACTATAGTAGTCATGCAAATCATTACAACATCCTGCTTGATAGCCTGCCCAGAAAGTGTGGTGGCCCTACTAAATTACAAGCACTCTGAGATGTGCTCAATAAAATAAAATATATTGCTCTTTCTTTAGCTAATGTTCATCAGCTTTGTGACAAATTCAATTAGCACTATGAAAATTTAATTTACTAAACAGCTCTATCAGGGTGCAATATATCTTAACTTGTCACTGCAAAGACTACCGTTTACAAACTTTATTTCCATGATAAAGTAGTTAACA
Organism: Gymnorhina tibicen; assembly: GCA_013399875.1. Taxonomy (NCBI): domain Eukaryota; kingdom Metazoa; phylum Chordata; class Aves; order Passeriformes; family Artamidae; genus Gymnorhina; species Gymnorhina tibicen. The sequence goes on along the minus strand of VXAZ01000687.1, from coordinate 837,624 downwards.
CAGTTACAGATACATTGTCCAAAAAAATACTCTAATCATCCCATTGGGTCTCCTTGGTGATGTCACATGCAAACTAACCCAGAGTGATTTATGACGGCCTAATTATGTTTAAAACAACTCCGATCCAACTAGCTGAACAAGAGCCCAAAGGAAATATAGGCAAGAACAATTACTGGGTCAGTCCAACATTTGTTGTCTTCTGGTGGGAAAACATTCCCTGTGAAAACCAAATACTCACCATAAAATAAGACATAATCAAAATCTGTGTGTTGAAGAAATAACCAGCTGTCATCATTGACATGCTCTGAGTGTACACAAGTGGAATATCAACAACCAAGAAGGGAGTCCAGAATTCTATTATGTAAAACATTCTGCTCAGTAACTGAGCCCATGGAGGGAATAAAATGACAGAAAATGCTGACCCCCAAACTGACCCTCCTCAGTAAAGCATTTTCCCTCTCCCAACTAATATCTTCTGTCTTTAAATTGTTTCCCATTATGGATTACATTACACTTCCCTCTACAAGATTCACACGTAAAATTTCAAACTGGCCAACTTCACATACATCTTTTCAATGCAAACATTTTGGTGACTGGTGGCTATTTTGAGTTTCTTTGTTCTTTGTTGCTCTGTTCCATCATTCACACAAGTCTTGTATCAATAATCATACATGGCTTGAGAATACTATGACACTGTTTAAAATGTGCTGTAATTGTAACAATCCGTCTGGCAAGACGTGAAAGTTTGAGATTTCAGCACAGGATTATAGCTCTCCTTATATCTGCAAGGGTTTCCATACTTCATCTATTCACTGCATAGGGAGAAAAAGAATGCAATCTAGCTAACAGTTCTTGCAAAACACAAATAAAACCAGAACCACTTGGGCTTTGGACCTCCTTAGGAGAGGACTTATCTTCTTATCTTTAGCATTTCATTGATCCTCAAAGCTATGAACTGAAAAGTGTGAAGTGCCTGTGACAGACACTGATTTGTCTTTCAAAGAAACCTGAGCAGCTCACCCTCTGTGTGTTTTCTGCATAATATATGAACACAGATTCAACCCCGATTCAAGAGATGTAGAGCATGATCCATGTGTTAGTTCAGACAACCCCCTACAGTGTAGAAGCCATTATGCACCCTCCTCCCCTTGTGTTACTCATTTCCCTGGAATAACACAGTCACTGGAGAAACACAACAGACAGGAGACTGGTCATAGAAAATGTGGCAATAAACACATCAGGCACTGTATATTGTATAGCTGGAACAGTTGATATTTATTTTGGCTTTTACATAGATACAGTTACAATGTACAAAATGATCATAAATATTTTATGCGTACTATGCATTTCCTTCTGAGAATATAAGTCTGACAGAAAGAATCTTGTGTTGATCTTTGTATCCTAATAAAAACAATGACAAATTCCTCTTAAATATGCTTTTCTGTTGGCTACAACACTCCATTTGACAAGATGAAGCACGGACTCTCTTCCTGATTGTAATAGCACTATTTCATAAACAATTAATGCCTGGAAAAAAGCATCCCTGCAGTCAATTCTGCACAGGTTAATTAATTTCTATCAGCTGGCTGTCCGACACATAAAGCTTTTACCTGTTCTGAAAGGGTATATCTTCCTCAGAAAAGTCCACAAACTGTTAGGTTCACTGGGCAGCCAAGGCTCACTCCTTTCCTAGGGAAGCAGTCACATACTGTGCCCTTCTCAGTTGTAGTACACATCGACTAGGCTCCAAGGAAAACTATACAACAGCATGCATAGACTCTGCTGAGAAAGATCTACCTGTTAGCCTTCACTTAAGAAAGTGACGCTTATTTTAACTCTTGCCCAGGATTCTATTTAGTGATGTGGCATGGGATTAACTAATGGTACCCTGGAGCATCTCACAAACATTAATTACCATTTTAGGTAGTGAGCCAAATCAGTGCTTTCCTTAGAAACTGTGGAGAAATGGAAAGTTACTCCAAAAAGTACTCCATAATGGCAGTGCTGTATTCATGAGTCATTCTTCCTCAGAGACCTAGTCTACACGGAGAAAATACACTAGAAAACATGTTAATTAAACAAGTTGTTAAATATGATTTTCCCCTTGGTGCAGACAAGGATGTCTGTGTTTAAAAATGTGTTGGCTGATCACAGGAGGATCCCAGGAGGAGCTGTTGGTTTACTGTCACATTATAGAAGAAATCTTCTGCATGTCTACAGGAGGAGCTGGGTCATGCTCAACTTCTTCTTAGGTAACAGTGTTCCCTAACACATGCAACCTGTCAGTGTAGCACTGCTATCTGGAATTGCCATCCCCAAAAGCAGGGTTGGGAACAGTGATTACCTGGCTTTCAAGCAAAACAAACCCAAACCACCCTGGACTTCAGCAGCGGATGGAAATTTTTGTTATTTGGTCTATAGTATTTGTGCTGAAAGTGGTCAGTGTTCGTGAAGCTCTCTCCATGAAAGTAATTCAGCTTGTATTGAAATAATAATGGCTCCCTGGTTATGTAGTATAGCAAACAAACATTTTAATCTTCAAGGTTTCAAGTAAAGATTCCTCAAGGGCAGGATAATCACATCCTAGGTGTGTGGAAGGCAGGAGCTGGAAATGAGTGTTTCATGCAGCATTTTGTCTAGATCAGCTGTTGCTCAGCCATAAACCCCCTTCAGCCTCCAAGTCCCAGTACATAGACCTAGCTAGAAACATGCTCATGCTCCATGCTCACATCAGAAAGTTCAAACTACTCATCATTGGTGCTCACAATTCTTACCTAGTATCTCCTGCATTTCACTGCTGCCTTCTCAGCTAAACAGAACATTACCAGATGGGAAACTGTTCAGTTTTATTGCAAATACAAAAGAAATGTAATTGTAGTCTATTCTTTTTGCTGAGCTTGAAAACTGGGTTACAGCAGTTAAGTGAATAAAGACAGAAAACAGTATGTATCTTCTTAAATAGTCATGCTCTGAATAAAAGATACTCAAACCGAAGTTGTGATCTATACCTGGGCACATGTGCACAAAGCTTTATAGCCTTTGGAAGGGCGAATTCCTTTATTCCTATCTTGAGATAATACATGCATATACGAGCACTGAGAGGTTGTTGTAGCAATGATAAAGCAACATTCGCAAGTCAGCGTTTGTCAATACGGAACACAGTGAGAAGGTCTTAATCTTGCCTTGGGGATTTTGTTGGAAAAACGGAAAAAAATAACCCCCCCGGGATTATTCTTATATTTTAGTTCATTTTTTTTGACTTATTTTTATTGGATCTTTAGATTGGTGACAAATGGTCCTATCAAGCTATTGTAATTCCCTTTCACAGTAGTTCTACCATAGTATAGACATTTTTTCAGTTTAACACACAGCCAAGCTAATACATATTGATTCAATGTGAGTGGGATAGCTGTCAATATGCTCACCAAAACCATGGGTTCTCAATCAACGTCTACCTAACTTACATTTAGCAGAATCCTGCAATATTTTCTCAATGTATTTTTTGCCTGGGGGAAAAAATATCTAGCTTTAATGTTCAAAGCATGTATGCAAACTGCTCTGTATCTAGCACAAATTTATTCATTGTTTGCTTTCTACAACATTCAAGGCACAATCAGTCAAATCAGGAAATTATGCTCATGCTGCCAGCAATAACCACATCTTTATACCTACTGTTGCCTGGAATATAGCTCTCTGGATCGTTTAACATGCTTCACTAAAACTGCTCAGTGCTCATTTATGTTCTCTAAGTACTGAGTAAAAACAAAGGCCATCCTCCAGTTTAATTTGATTTTTTATTTTCTGCTTACTTTAACATGAAAAAATTAAGGCCTTGTTTCACAGATCTACCAACTTCATTAACCGCATGCCTGTGGCTTCACTGCAGAAATACTTATACACCTGACATTAAAGAAATCTATGACAATTTGGAGGATCAAGGTAATTTTAAATTATGCATAGTTAAATATATTTATAGTAAGAATAGAAGGAATTGTCAAATCAACAGGCAAAAAGCAGTGGCTAGTAACAAAGGACCTTCTACTAGAGCTACATGTCTTTGGAAGAAAGGTTCTTCCAGACTCCAATAGCATATACTACTTTCACAGGCATGCAGTTCCAACTGGACTACTCACACAGAGCTTTTCAGAGGCAAAATGCCATGTAGAAATGTTCTTTGTATGGTAAGACCCACAGAATTTGCATTTATTATATAGTCAAAAAGACGGTTTTAGAATTCTAGACTTTTCATACCTTTATCTGATTTTAAAATACCAAAGCTTTTCCAGTGGGCCTAAATAGCATGAAGGGTTTGATTATGCAGTCAAACAAGGTAACATTTTGTGTCAGGTAACTGACACAAAAAATAATGGAGCAAAACACAGCACACAACATTAAAAAAAATCAAATATTTTCTTCAAGTTCTTAAATATTATTGAGGCAATATGGCATGGATCGCCAGAATTTACCATTTAGAATGTCACAGGAATTTGCTAAATTTTACCTATCATTGAAATTCTATTTAAAAATAGTAATAAAAAATTAAGATATCAAACAATTTTCAAAAAATACACTGAGTTGGATCCACAAATACTCTGTGCAAAACCATTTTTTCCTAAATGACTAGCAATAGAGTTGTTTATATAGCAAACAGACTTTTTTTCTTCAGTTAGTCTTTCTGATGCTATATTAGCATTAAAACTTTGAGTTATAAAATAAACACTTGCAGTTTACAAACTTCAGTATCTGAGTCTCTAGACACAAGTGGAAGGCTATATATTGTGCAAATTCTCCATAAATTTTTCAGCAAGTATTACAGACTATTACGTCACTCACATATGACATATCCTTTCCTTCACGTGTGTCTGAAATGGAAGTTTTTTAAACCATGACTGAAGGGACCACTGAGGTCAGCGCTGGGTTAAATGATGTTTAGGTCACTACAGCTTCAGATATTTCAATGCATATTGAATCAATATTCCTGCAACAAAAATGTGTAACTGATATTTTCTTTGCTGCTATAGTAAAATGCTTCTCAGTAAACTTGTTTTCATAAGAAGTTTGCCCATTCATACGTCCCAGAGCTGTTGTAATCTTCATTGCTAATGCTGATCTAAGAGCATGGACATTATTTTATTTCTTGACACATTTAAAGTTCTCTAATGAATAAAGCAAACAGCTTATGGCTGCTTGGACTGTCACTCGATTGCCCTGGAGGGTTTTAATGTCTTTAAAATAGGCCTCCTAGTTTGTATTTAACTACCTTGCCCACAGAGGTCTGAGGGGTAGAGCAGATCAAAGATGTGCTGGCAACATAAAAAGCAGCTGTCCTTCATTTACCTTTAATTAGCTACATCTGACCAGATTCTTTATGGCCTCTTTGTCACACATTCAACAGTCTATAAGCCTTCTGACTGGTCCTTAAGGACTCTACCATTACAAGAGTTTCAACAAAATACAAATTAAAAATATGAGATACAGAACTTTGAAAATATATTTGGTCTCACTATGGAAATACTGCCTGAGGCATTAGTATTTTGGATTTATCTGCAAAAGGTACAAATTGCTTAGTATTTCGAGTGTCAAAATGGAATGGATCCTGAGCTTAGATTAGCTATTTATAGTTCTTTGTGTACTGCTCAACATTGCAGTGAGTAAATATCGCACAACAAGGAATCCCATAGAAAATGGAAAGTCAAGCACTTGCCTCTTTGGCTAGGACACAATGTCGCTCTTGCAGGAGTTGCAGCACTCATTGTAAAGGAAGTCACATATCTGCCCACGCCGCTCCTTTTTTACTTCTACTTTGCACAGAATGCACACCAATATCCAGTAGGATTCTGACTAAGGAGAAAGCTCTGTTGCTGCTGCAGGATCAATTGGCAGTTTGTGTACATTACAGCCTTGCAGTCAGGGTGCACTGAAAGCTTGTATCATCAGACTAAGGCCCTTACGGAATAAAAAAAGCTGTTAACCACAGTAGCTGGAGTGTTTGCTAAATGACTCAAGTTATTGGTACGTGATCACACACGTCATTATATTAACCCACTGAGAGGGACATCTTCAAATTACCTGGGTTTTGGGTTAGGTCCTTTCACAAAGGATTAGCAAACAAAAGAAAAATATATAAAAGATATATACAAAGTAGAAGGGCTTCAAAAATTGATTCTATTGTCTAAACTATCCCTTTGTATCTTCCTCAGTATGTAAAATAAATCTATAATCTTCATATTTCTTTACAAAATTCCAACCTTTCAGACTTCCCTAGGAAAGTTTTAGTTAATCACATCTCCAAACAAGTTAGCATGCCTTCAAAGGCATTTGTGGTGAGGTACATAAACAAGCAAATAACCTGCCTCAATGAATGTACCTTAGCTAGCAGCTGTGGATGGAAGCTTTATCCTTCAAGAAAAGTCTCTACTATGAGCAGTATGCAGAAGTAACTTTCTCCCCAAGACTATGAACCTTCAGGGATTACTGTTACACCTCAACCTTACTCCCACAAAGTTCTTTTCTAGTACATAGTGTACATGTACTGTACATGGTGCTTGACCCAGTGCACAGCTGACAGACTTACTCATCATTTATTACAAAGGCATGCATCTTTCACCTCTCATTTGAAAGATTTGATTTAAACAAGGAGTCAAATATATTTCCATATATAACTAAAGGAGAAACATGTATGAATAAATAAAATTAGGGGACTTAAAAAACAATTAAACATGCTTACTTTTATCCCATAATTTGTAAAGTTAAGAATAATGGAACAGTTATTAACTAAGATGTGAATTTTTAAAATGTTTTTTACCACCCAAATAAAGACATATTGAAGTACCTAGATGTATGAATAATGAAACGACAGTACCAGTTTCAGCTCAGGTGGAGAAAGCAAATAGAGATATGCATAGTAATGCTGAACGTGTAATATAGATAATGGTAATTTTCTATGTACTAGTCCATGTTAACTGAAAATACATCACCTTCTACCAGGACAATCCTGGGATCCAAAAACTGCCAAAGAAACAGCTTGCCCAAAGACAAACCTAACTGCAGGAATAGGAATGGTCCTAAAATATTACCACTACAAAGCACTTATATAATGTAGAATAAAACCTTATTTTTCTTCTGAAGCAAAAAAAATTAGTAATTCTTCTGGGTAAAAATATCTAAACAGTCAAAAAAAATCCATAAAAATTTTGTTTAAAATATACATGCGAGACATAGAACAACGACTGTTTGAGATCCTTAGAGCAGTTGGCTTTGGAACAGCTGCTGAAGTGAACAATACTATGAATAAGCAGAAGTGCAAAAAATGAATTGTGAAGTCTCTTACTCGGGGGAAACCATGCAGTCACAATGTGACCAGCTATCCTGGGTTGAGGTCTCACTCATTTTCTTCACTAAATTTCAATGGCTTCAATTTCCTGCTTTTATGAGAAGAAATGTTACAGAAATATCAAAGAGGAGTAATTCCTGTTTGCAAACTTCCTTTTCTTCAAGATCTATGAATAGTATTTTAAACAAAATATACCTCAAAATAAAGAATATATGCTTTAAAACACTATTTATGACTATAAACATATGTTTCAAATCAGTGATTTTATATGGAAATACATGAAATTTGGCAAAAATAATAGCTAACTTGCCATGTTAGCTCAGTACTGGATGGCCATTGCCTGGAAAATGAGATAACTGACCACAAAAAAGCAAAAATTTCAGTATTAGTTTATAGTGACATATAGGTTTGAACAATTGCTGCACCTTAACATATCAAACTGTGTTTATTTTAGTTTTGTAAGGTGGCTTTCTAGCCCTGTCTTTGCTAATCTGTACTTGAATGACCTATGAAAAAGTTTTGGTTCCCACCAAGATAGCTGAACAGCTTTTTCCAAACTCTCCACTTGTTGCTGCAATATAAACTGAACAATCCATGATTTTTTCCGTTCGCTATGAAGCAACTGTGTGGCTGATAAGCCTTTATGAAATTTTTATGAAAACCTCACCTATCTTTAGTTCCCCACCTACTAGAAAGATTTATAATCCAAAAGTATAGGTAAACCGATGCTGTACAAATGTGCTAGGTCCATTCCAGATGGCTACTCAAAATTTCCTTAAAACAGACTCTTTTTACTGTTTAACAATGAATACTATTTAAAAGCAAATTTAAGACAATGTTTTCTCCCATTTCAACTGGTATAATTTAGACTATTAAAAACATTTTCACAACAGAGATTCTTAATCTTTTACACACCTAAAATAATATTTAATTTTTTTAGAAAAGCAAACATTAAGACTCCAAAAATTTAGATTTTCACCCAGTGTTTGAATATTCCTGAGATTTTTAAATACATTTTTGTCAGGGTTTTTGTCTATTTCAATATTTATAACATTACACATTGACAAAAGAACACATTACTGTCAAAAGTAGGTTGACATGTTGCCAGTTGAAGGTTTGGGTTTTCATTAAAAAATTTGTACTTATCTGCAGGCAGTGCTCAGCAATTTCCTCATACTTTACACAGGTAACTAGAAATTGAATATTTTTGCAGAACAAAAAAACCCCAAAACTCATCTTCGATTTGCTGCTGTCCAAAATTTCCACTGAAGTCATAACTTTCTTTTTTTCTATAATGTAGACAGGATCAAATTCCAAAAGATGTCTTAGAGGCAAAAGATGTCTTAGAGAAGAATATACTCAAACTTTAGGTATCCAAGCGAAGTAGCATTGCGATAAGCGTAGTTCTGCAAAGAGATCAAAAACTAGATGCATCTTTCTTTTTCTTCCCCAATGTCCCACCAATACTAAGAACACTTACTACAGGATTAAAATACCAAAATTCATCCCAATTACAAGATGAAGCCTAAAACAACTGCTTTGTATAATAAGATACTAAGGATTGAATCCCCTGCTTATTAAAATGGAAGAAGTTTTTTAACATTTCAGAGAACTCTATATGTATCCTAGAAGGAACCAGATTCTTGGTGCCAAGTCAACTAAAATACAATCACCAATTATCAAGTATCTGTGGATAGAAGAAAAAGATATAAATTATTTTCTTGAATGTGACCTGTATACACAATGATATTCTAAGGTCTTCTATTGCATGCATTTTTTGTTTAATTCTATGTTGTGGCAACAGGTGATGACAGCACCATTATTTTGTGTTATTTTAGCAGTCACTGGTCTTCCCAGTATTTTTCACCACTCCCATTTGCTGGCAGTATATCATGGCAAAGATTCAAGAGAAATCCACTATGAAGCTGATTGTTAACTGGGAAATGTCAACATGCAAAGCCATGTTTAGAATTAACCTGTCTTTAACATTTTCAGGCGCCCACACCCTCTCTTCTTTCCAAACCTTAATTACATCAGCAGCTTGACAGAATCAAAAAAACCAGAACAAAACAAAAACACAAAGAAGTAGAAGGGGAAAAAGGTGTAGTCCTATTTAACACAAAGATAAAGCAATAATCCTCCAACATAGGCACAGAGGCTGGTAACATTGAACTTGCCAAGAGACAAATGTCTTAAAAAAATAAATACCACCAGTTAAGAAGGAATAATTTTGCACTAAAAGTACGAGGACTTACCACCACTGACTGTAATGATAGAAATTTTCAACTTCTTCCTCTGGGAAAAAACCTGATTTTTACTGGTCAGTAACTATGTATGTAACTGAATTCTTAAGGATCCTTTCTCACAGAAGATGCCTTTTCTCCACTAATTGTTTTAAAATGAGATTTTCTTTTTTCAGAGCAAAATGAACCCTCAAAATAAGCAAGGATTCTATAACCCCCTTGTTTATTTCTTTATAATACAAGCTCTAACCACTGACAACCACTGACTGTGGTCAGCTGCATGTCAAGTAAAAAAGGATAACTGTAAGTCTCAACATAGCAACGGTATCTTTAGAGGGTGTTTGTCACCTGAATAAAATGCCTCTGCCATGGTGTAGTGGGCCACACTACTTTTGATGCTAATAAAGAAACTCTATATCCCTTAAATTATGTCCGTACTTTCCCTGCAAAAATATGTGTGTCAGAGCCAAGTAGTGTAATGCAATCAGCATCTGCAAATTATTCTACAGATCCAAGTTTCTGGCATCTAAACAGTGGATATCCTGAAATGTGCACTTCAAAGTCAATTCTTCATTGTTCAAACCTCTCCTCTCCACATCATCAATCCACCCTCCTCTCACAATAATTCAAACAAACAAAACAAACAAACAAACAAACAAACAAACAGGAAAATCAGAGTTCCTGCATACTGGTAAGTTCAAGTGTTGTCCTCTTCTCAAACTGTGAAAGTTAGGAATAAACAGACCTGCAAGATCCACCCTGTAAGAATCAAAACCAGTTTGAGTGCTTGCAGAAGGCAAATGCTGACATATGCTTCTTCTATATTATGACATCAAAGAAGCAAAATTCCCTGCAAAGTTCCTAAAGATACAGCATTTGCATTTTACATTATTATTAGAGGACTGTGACTAATAGACTCAACTAATTAATTTAATTTCTTTTGCTACCTTTTTCCATCTATACTTGATAATAATTTAACACAACCGAAAAGAATGACAAGATTAAGCAATTAGTGCCGAGGCCCCAAAATACCTAAATTACATACGTTTTTAGTTAAAACCAGACTTTGTCTTATCCTTTCGTTTGGACTCCTTTTGCTTGTTAGGGTTTGCAGAATGCTTGGTGAACTAACAGCAGAGCAGACAGCTTTCACTGAAAAGGTAGGGAAAAGAAGTTTTTGTGAAGAGAGAAAAATAAGTTTCTTTGCTTATTTTCCTGGATTGCCAGAGAACATAGCCTAGTCTGCTTTAGAGCTAATTCTCTGATCAGTTTTGATGTGCTATCAAAGAAAAAGAAGACACAATATAGCTTTTGAGGTATTGTGCAGCTCATCTAATGCTGTTGCATCACACCACTGGCAAGTAGCACAGCACCATGAATTCAACATGGACTGCTGCGTGAGACTAAGGTCTGATTAGAGCATGGTTCCATAATGCAGTGGAGTTTTGCAGTGTCAGGAAGCCACTGTCTCAGAGATCCCTGCTTTCATGGTTCTTTGCAACTTCTGGCACTCAGCCACATATGGTGTTGGCAGTATGTAGACTTAGAAGTCCAAAGACTAGCCACCCTTTACAGGGAATGGGGGAAGGAAAAGCTAATTTATGACAACAAGAGGTTGTAATAGGAGGAAGGCACGGGAAAATTCTGGGACTTGAAGAAAGAAAATGGAATTCAGCAATGTCAGATAGTGTTTGATACAAAATCTCACAGAAGAAACTAGTGGTGCAGTTTTTGTCAAAAGCCACATGTAAAACCGCAAGTAGTGAACTGGGGCAAACACCAACATAGGCTGAAGCGAGACTCCCGATGTCCACATTCAGCTATGTAGAAACTGGAAGCTTTCTACTGATGAAGACAGTGTCAGGGCAGCAATTTCAGAAACTGCTTTAAACAGACATTTGCTCATTGACTGTCCTTAAGCACAAATGTGAAACTGCAACACTGAAAATTCAGTCTGTAACACAGAGCATTCTTGCTGCAGCTACTGGTGACAACTATTAGCGATATAAATTTTGTTATGCTCTTTTCTTGAACATGTGTTTTCGTGCACCACTACACTGGTTATTTTCGTTTAACATGAAATCATGGCATAATTTAGTTTGGGAGGGACCTCCGTTTAGTCTAACATTAGAAAATCCTGGTCTACTCCACTTGGGTGCTATCCACAAACTTGCTTAGAATGGCTTCCATCCCACCATCCAGTATGAACACTACTGTTCCCGGTATTGCTTCCCAAGCAACACCAGTGGTTACCGGCTGCCAGCGGGACATCTCTCCACTGATCACAACTCCTACAGACCAGCAGTCCAGTCAATTTTCCACTTAGTGACCACTGATTGAGCTCACAACTCACTGGCATTGTGACAGTGAGTCTAAAGGAGACTGTGTTAAACATCTTACTAAAGTCAGAGTATGCAACAGCCACTGTCCTCCCCTTGTACACAAAGAAAGTACCACTTCATTAATATACGATTAGTAAATGTAGTCATTGGGAGACTAAAGACTTAGTTATGCAGATTACTCTGAAAACAGACACAATCCTGTTATTTTTGGGAATAGTCTTTCTCTTGCTTAAATAAAATCAAGCCTTTAATAGATTTGCTCCTATTCTTATTTGTTATATTGGTTCTAACAGATATTACTTAAAGAACTCTTTAAAACAAACTAAGAGTACTTTAGTGAAATGTAATTAATGTAATGGTGGGATACATAGGCTCTTTGACTTTCATCAAACTTAGTGTCATAAATCACTGAAAAAAAAATTTTTGCCAGCCTCAGTATAACAGAGCAAATCTTACATTTTAATTAGGGCAAACACATAACTTAAAGCTCAGAGTTCTGTTTGGTTTTCATTTCCAAATCTTTCTTTTCTCTGTATCCAATATATATGCAGCATTTTTCATCCTCCACTTTTGTCTGTATCTGGCATGACAGATCCAGATAAAGAGAAACATCAAGTTACAAAACATGAAAATTCTGTGAGACTTGAAAAAGCAAGAAATGACAGTTTGAGAACTTTGAAATTAGCAGACACAGAGAACACTCAGTTTCTAATATCTAATAGTTTTGATATTCCTTATATTCCACACACCTTAATGCTGCAGATACTTTAAGTAAGATACCTGATCTGGTGGAAGGTGTCCCTGCCCATGGCAGAGGGGTTAGAACTAGATGATGTTTAAGGTCCTTTCCAAACCAAACCATTCTATGATTCTATGATGTTTAATTTGTAGGTTAGAGATTCCTATCTTGGATAGCCTATGAGAAAAAAATTAGTCTGTTCATTCAGAGTTAATTCCAAGAATTCATTCTTGCAGAAACCATGTAAGTCCTTTAGAAGACCACCTCCAGGAGCCCTGCACTCTGGAACTATTCCACTTGGAGTCTGTGAGACAGCAGCCCTGCACTACTGAGCTGCAGGAGAGAACTGAAACTTGATACTTAAACTGGAGAGGATATCATCTGTGTAGCTAATTACCACTGTTTTTATGGTATATGTATAAGTACATGAATAAACACTTTGTATATGTTGCAGGGTCCTTAATTTATAAATGGTCTAGATTGCAACTTTTATTTGGTTTCCTACTATGAGACCCAATAAAGAAAACTTCACTGTTTTCCTCTGAAATGATGGCTGGTGCCTCTGCACCTGACTATAATCATTGTACAAGCCTGTACTGGAAAGCAACCCAGTTCTGACTACAAATGTATGGAAAAAAGTAGTTTTTCTTTTTAAATGGAAAACTGTTCTGAGGAAAGCAACACACCTTTCTGAACTATTACATTCTGTTTTAAACAATTGCATTCATCCACTTAATTTGGTACCAAAGCACACCTTCTCAGATGAACAAACAAGCATCTGCTGTCACTTTAAAAACAGTAGGAATTTTGAAGAAGTAAGGAAGCTGAAAGTACAGCAAACACCAACCTTTCTTTTAACTTAAATACAGTGTGTTTTTCAAAGTTCAACATTATCAAGTGCTATCACAACTATAAAGATTTTTTCCCCCACTCTTTTAAACTAAACCATCAGGACAGTTTCTCATTAAACAGTCTTTGAGTAGCGATTTGCCATGGACATCATCATGTTTCAGAGTCAAAGTTCAGATGTTAAGTTTTGCATCTCTGTAGAGCAATGTGCTATGCAGCAGATATGTGCATAGAACATAAACATTAATCAAAACAATATTCCTCTATGAATCATACAATCATAGAATGGTTTGGGTTGGAAGGGACCTTAAAGGTCATTTAGTTCCAATCCCCCTGCCCTGGGCAAGGACACCACTCCCTAGATCAGTTTGCTCAGGACCCCATCCAGCCTGGCTTTGAACACTTCCAGGAATGGGGCATCCACAGCCTCTCTGGGCAACCTGTTCCAGTGCCTCACCACCTCTGAGCAAAGAATTTCTTCCTAACATCTAACTGAAACTTGCTCTCTTTCACTTTAAAGCCATTGCCCCTTTCCTGTCATTCTCTGTCCATATAAAAAGCCCCTTTCCCTCCTTTTTATAAGGCCCCTTTGGTACTGGAAGGCCACAATGAGGTTTACCCAGACCCTTCTCTTCTCCATGCTGAACAACTCCAGTTGTCTCAACCCATCTTTGTAGGAGAGGTACTGCAGCCCCAGTCATCTTTGTGCCCCTCCTCTGGGCCTGCCCTTTCTTGTGCTGAAGACTCCAGACCTGGACACAGCACTGCAGGTGGGGTCTCACAAGGGCAGAGCTGAGGGGCAGAATCACCTCCTCCGCCCTGCTACTCCCACTTCTTTTGATGCAGCCCAGGATGCAACTGTCCCTCTGGTCTGGAAGTGCAGATTGCTGGTTCACGTCCAGCTTTTCACCCATGGGAATCCCCAACTTCTTCTCCACAGGGCTATTCTCAGTGACTTGTCCCAGTCTGTACTTTCATCTGAGCTTGCACAGTAGCAGATATCCAAGGAATCTGGCAATGCATACGTTATACAATGGCAACAAAAAGGATAAAACTTCAGTAAAGACAATTTAACCCAGGTCAACTGCAGAATTTAGATGGCTACAGCTGTACTCAAACTTCGCACACATGGCACCACCACTTCACGATAACTGCCTATTCTTTTCCCTTTCTCTACATTTAAATTTATCACTGCCATCCACCTGTTGTATCTTGCCATTTTTTGTGAGCAATGAATCAGACTGTAGCTGTGTATGCACAGCCTAGCAGTAGGAACCATAATAACTCACAACCTTGATTTACTAATGCTGTGACTTCTGAATAAAGAGTATTTTCCAATTTTACATCTTATGCCTTACTGTTTTCTTTTCACTTAAATGATATTTGCTTTCAGTTGAAGGCACTTTTTTTTCTGAAACACATTAGAAAATATGTTACATATTCTCCAAAAGCACAAATAAATATTTAAGACCTGCATATTCTTGTTGTTCCCTGAAAATCTTGTGCGACATTGTCATTCATTAACTTGCTCTGGGCCATTACATTTCTACACATTTTACTTATACTGGCACACAGCCAGCACTGAATGCTCAACTCTAGAAAGTCCACATGTTTTTGTATTTTTTGAAACTAGCATGACAACCATTCTGAAGAGTAGCTCTCACCTGGTACGTTAAACTGTAAAACCATGAACATTGATGCTCTTCTCTCTCTATTTAGTGCTGAAAGTGAAACTATTTTTTCAGGTGCAACCAAAGCCATATGAAATCTCCCTAATGTGTAGACATTCTGTAGCCATGTTTTTAATGGAACAGATCCATTAAACTTATCTAGAAAAGTAAAAAATAAATGCAAGTTTTAAATTGAACCTTGTGTATATTGCTGGACAAAAACCATAGCTCTGACAAATGCTGGGTAGCACTTGCCTCTTTCTCAACTTAAGAAGAGACTGAGAAGCAATGCAGCAAAAAAGATCCTTTGTGCAGAGACAACCACAATACTTTTCCTTCAACATATGAATGAATCATAATTGATTCTGATGAAAACTGGGGAAATACTGAAACTCAAACAGTATCATAGATCTGTAAAACTAGCGAAATGTACATTGTTTACTTAGTTTGCACATAAACATGTAAAAACTATTAACTTCAATATATATCGCCTGAATAAATTCTTAGACTGTATGTGGTAACAAGCATGAGAATTACCTGTATTCAAATACTTAGCCAAAGCCCTTCAACAATACAGTGTGAGGATTTTTATTTAGATAAACTTTTTTTTCTACCTCTCATGAACCCCCTGAAAAGGGAAGGAGGAAAACTGAGGCTTTAATATAATCTCACTGGGATTTTTAAAGTAGAGTAAATGGTGTAAAATGCTTTTATACTGAAAATGTTTCTATCAGTTCTCCACTGACTACTCCCCTAACTTTGTCTTGCTCTGATGTTTCTTTTCTTACTGTTTTTGAGCCATTTAATGGCAAGTACTCTCTTTAAACTGTAGTACTCAAATTATTATCACTCAAATAAAGTTTTAAAATCTGTTTCCTGTGTGTTAATTGTTTACATTACTTGAGAAGCTAGGAACAAAGGGGATTAGAAGAAAGCAACCCTCATTTGTGCAAGCTCATAGGCACTGATCTCCTGAAAATCTGACCCAACCAAAATATTTGGACCTTTAGGTTTATGTGCTTATCCAGAAAAAAAATTAATATCAAGTTTTCAGGAAAATGCTGTAATCTTGCTGGATGAGGAACTAATTTGATACACTACAAAAATAATTAACATGTACATATATAGATTGTTTAAAAACAATTTCTTTCCTACTTCCACTTTTAAATTAGAGAATCAGTAATTAATTGAAAAATTAGTATTTGTCTTTTCTTCAATTAAACTAGCTAAATATTAATTAAAGTTCATAATTACGCTTTTCAATTTAGGTCACTAACTGCAGGTTCCCTAAAAACGTTTCTGACTGAAAAGAATTCTTCCATTATTACTTGCATTTCAAAGTATATTGATCAGCAAGAATCCTGACAGACAAGTATCTTACAGAAGATAATTTCTTTTTTAAATAATGTTTATTTCAGAGGGGAACTTATAATAAAGTGCCATTTAGGGCACAGTTCATTATGATTATTGCAGTTGGCAAAAACACTATTCCATAAACAAATTGTACCGTATGAAATAAATAATAACCACAGCAGTTGTAGATTCAGAGGCTGTGTTGTAACACTGACTGGTGATCCCTGTAAAATTTCAAAATTAAAGTATCTCTACAACTGGAGAAATCCTCGGAAGTCATTTTCTTTGTAGGTTAGCATTGTTCTCTTTCCCTCCAGTCTGCCTGGCTTTGCTGAGACTGCTAAGACTGTTCTCTATGCTTTTCTCATACTTGACACTTTTGTATTTGAATGCACTATGTTTCTTTAACCAAGAGACAGGTAACCCAAACGTGGAATACAAATACCAATGTAAAAAATCAAATTTGGTAAGGTGCAAATGCATGTCACGCTTACTGTAACGCATGCAACATAATCTATAACTGAGCACCGTTCACACTCATTACATTTGTCCTTTGCTCTTCCAATCTAAACTATTCCGATTGGTAAAAGGAATGTCATTGTAGAATGACACAGTGCACAGCTGAGAAATAACATGACATCTTTGAAAATCAGTTATGTCTGAGAGCCCAATGGAATCAAAAGGGAAGGATTAAAATGTTTTTACAAGTCAGTTCTATATTTATATATTTTTTCATAGACATATGTATTATGTATATTATATATGTATTCAGGTTCACAGATAAATGTGGTCAAAGTTCTAACTATATTTTATATAACCAAATATAGTACTTATATTGTTCTATTTTTGCACTCACAACACAGTAAAATAATGCATTCAGGAAGTTTGAAATGTCACATAGTCGTAGCACTTCTGTGCTACGTGTGAAAGGGAAGTCAGTAGCCTGAATAAACCTCATTAAAATTTCGGGTATAATCAGAAGACTGGATTCCAACATTATCCTTCGTCAACACAGCAAATTCTTTGATCCAAATTCACATATCCAGAACAATAAATAGTGCTATTAGTGACAGACAAGATGCTGTTCCCTTGCATAACCAGAAAAGTATTCTCCTTACAGTATGGGCTAGTATTCCTTCCTTAGCTTCTTCAAATTTTAATGTTTTATGAACAGGTAAAAATCAAATCAAATATACTTTTAAAAATTTTTGGGTCGATGTACAAAAAGATAATTACTTCGACTGTTACTAAGTAAAGTTTAAATGTATTCAACAGTACTGAACTGTAAGAACAGGTACAGAAAACATGTGCAGTCTTGTACTTGAAGAGTACAGGACAGAAAGAAACTGGAGTGAGTACAACAAAGAGCCCTGAAGGTTATTAAGGGACTGGAGCTTCTCATGCACATACCTGAAGAGGCTGGCACTGTTCAGCCTTGTGAAGAGAAGACTCAGGGGCATCTTATCCATGTGTATAAACACCTCATGGGGCAGGAGTTTGCCCTTTTTCAGTGGTGCCCAGCTGACAGGACAAGAGGCAAGGGGGGAAAACTGAAATACAGGAACTTCTGCTTCACCTAAGATTATTCTGTAATGGTGAGACTGAACAGGTTGCCCACAGATGTTGTGGAGACATTGTCTTCAGAGATACTCAAAACCTAATTGGGCACAGCCCTGGACAATCTATTCTAGCTAGCCCTGCTTTAAAGCAGGAGGTTGCACTAGACAGTCTCCAGAAACACCTTCCAAACTCAGCTATTCTGAACACCTTGAATTCACTGGCCATTTTCAATTATATTTACCAGAGGAATAGCTATCTTAGACAGGATTCTTCTATTTATTTGATTATTTTTAAAATAAACTTGCTGCTGGGAAGTAAAGCTAGACGCTTCTTTAGTCTAACAGTCTTAACAGCTTTTATCGAAAGTGAAACACGATCAGGAATTGTTTGGCAACAGCCACATAGCCAGTAGCAGGTGTTATTTACTAGTCTGTTTATACAGTCAATGCACCAAACTAGGCACAGCTCATACCGCCTTTGCCCAAGTGTACAAGCACATGGGAAAAGCTAGCAAGCTTACAGGATGGCACTAGGAAGGAACTCAGGAAGTACAGACAGAGCACCTCAAGGTATAAAGAAGAAAGGACTGAGGCATTAATTTTTCAGCTATCTAATGCATTTTTATAAATTACTTCGAATGAGACTAATAAAAATAAATGTCACTTTTATGTTAACTTTTGCTACTTAAAATGGGAGAAAAAACTTGCCTTCTTGCCTGTGCTGCAAAAAAGATGGCAGAGTCATAAAACTATGTGCTAGTAGCAAGAAATCAAGATGCTATTCAGCTAAAGGATGGCAGATGGTGCAATGTCTTACATGTAGAGCAAAGGCTCATGCAGTCTTGGACATGTCTGAAGTAATGCAGATAATTTGTAGAGTCTGTGCCCCAGTGTTCTGCTGCAAAACGAGGCTTGTTCTCCCAGTGATGTTAGAAGGATAAATACCTCCAATATTATGAGGTTCTCAACCATTCCAACAGCAGAGGTGTTGATGCTGAAAAAAACTGCAGTCATCTGCATTTTCCACCTACTACATTTTGTTTTAATCTTAGTATTTCATTTTTTATATACTCTATGAACAACGATGTTTTACTCCTCAGCCTCCATCTATGCTACTTTTCTTATGCCACAGAATTTTTTCTCTTGCATGTTCCTAAATGCATCCACTGTTTTTGCCAAGACAAAATCAAAGACAAAATAACCACTAAAATTTGCAAAGAATGAAAAATAGTTTTTAAGCCTTGATTGTGAATGACGGAAGTACAACTTATAATGGAACCATAACTTTTGCAAGTAAAAATACAAATACTATTATAACTCAGGCGCCTCAAATCAGCAATGACTTTGGTCATGTGAAATTAATAGATATACAGCAGTGTGCACATAAATCCTTGCAGGATCAGAACAAAGGGCTTGACTCGACACCTGCTGAAGTTGACAGAAAAGCCTTGCTTTTAAAGATTTCAGCAAGTTCAGAATCAAGCCATCAATTTTTCCTGTGAAACATGGAATAGAGATGACCAGACTCCAGTAGTGAAGGCATTGTTTCACATCCTATTTTGTAGAAAGAGCTGCTAAAAGCATGACCAACCTGATGTTTCTCTTGGACTGCTATAAATCACAAGCAACTTAACTGAAGTCATTAGTGTAATACGAGGAAGGTAAGAAACAGGAGCAGGGTGTTGGTACATGAAGCTGTACTGTACCAGCCTCCCTTAAAAAGAAATTTTTAGTTAACTTCTGTTCTTCTTAGAAACTAATGGCATGACAGAGCTCAGGAAAGTTTGCTTTTGGAAAAGCATTCTCAGAGAGCAACTATTTCCAAAAATAAAGATTCTATTTTGTTAGCACTGATAATTTTAAGAACTACGGGGTTTTAAAATTTTATCTGGAAAAATAAAATATTCTTTGGTTTACAAGTTAAAAGAGAAATGTGTCTGAAAACCACTAATTTCTATATATGTACACCCCAAGAAAGCAGAACTATTTTTTTCAAATACATAGTTAAAAACATCACGGCCACGAAAAGACCTCATTGCTTCTCTAGTTTATTTTTAAATGTCTGAGTATAGCCATAAACACCCCAAAATACCAGTTTATTATGGAAGTTACACATTCTTAACAATAATGTTATGAATAGAGTTGCTACTTTGATTCCTAAATTATTTGTAGAAAAATGCAACATTTTTGGAAATGTATTTTGTTTGCAATCTCTTCTTTCTCAGTTAAGAACTCGGTAACTTCTTTGTTTAGTGTCTGTTATCCTCACAATTGCTTAAAATCAGGCACGAGAGCTTTCTCATTTAACTGTTTTACCATTAAACTGAAAGGTACAGAAGTGCTTCTTATGCAGTGCAGCCAGAGGATGCATGCATTTAGTTTTTGTTGTATGCTTAAAAGAAAATTACCAAAATGGGAATGCAGCTGACTATGGAGAAAAATGTATTTGATCTTTACCCTCTGAGAAAAAACAGGAAAATGACAGAATTCGGGGAGGAACTCTTTCTTTTAAATGAAATATTCATACTCCATGTTGTAATAAGACAAAATATAAGTTATATACATGCATATAAAATGATGTCTCAAAGGTGAACCACAGAATTTTACTAGAAGCCCTGAAATAAACCAGCTTTTAATGTCACTAGAAATCCTAAGTCAATGTACAAAGCAATCCTTTGTATTGCTCTATCATAAATTTTAAATGTGTAAGTCTTACATGGTCCTCAGCCATTAAACATAAATGGGCCAAATTCTATTCA
Source organism: Gymnorhina tibicen (assembly GCA_013399875.1). Classification (NCBI taxonomy): domain Eukaryota; kingdom Metazoa; phylum Chordata; class Aves; order Passeriformes; family Artamidae; genus Gymnorhina; species Gymnorhina tibicen. Next base: position 816,777 of record VXAZ01000687.1, on the reverse strand, counting down.
AACTTGAACTGTTTTGGGGAAGAAGGTTAGTAACCAGAGCATAAATCTTGTCAAAAGTTCAGCTGGCAATCAGCTCTGTAAATCATACTGATATTTATTTATAGGAATGACGCTTTATAAATTATTACAGGTCTGTTTTTCCTAAATATTTAAAATCCAGCTTTCTATAATGTTTATATTGAAGATGCTTGGTAAGACAACCCATCAAATCAGTAAAGTTATTTCATTTTACTTATTGACCAGCATGTTTTATTATTGTGCAATATTCATTTTGCTTATTTAATTTGCCTCTTGTATACATTTAGGTATTCATTTTAAAGAATTAGTCACAGTATGCAGCAGACGAATGATAGAAGGAAACAGTTCTGCTATGCAACAGATTTGTTCTCTTTATTAAGAAACAAGACAATTTAGTACGAACATGCAATTATTCCACCATTGAACAACAAGCAACTTGACAGAGTAACATAAAATAATCTCATCCCAATCAAATATTATCATCAAGTATATTAAAATAGAAGTTTATTATAAACACAAAATGTGGCACTCGGCCTTTTTAGTACTTGCACTTGGCTTTCAGAAACATGTAGTCTCTAAACACGACAAATGATGATTTTAATTAATTATATCATTATATTTTTATATACACACACACACACATATATATGTAGAAAACTTAGTATTTACAGTACGTTTAATCTTGCACAGGGCATTGGCTGACGAAACTTGTCTATGGACACTTGGAGACATAACTTGACCCAAGCACAGAATAGCAGTGAAATTAATTTTAGCCAGGATCATTTTTCAAAATGCATTCAATTTTGCATGGAAATATAATTTTATAAACTTTATCTTCCATTTTCTTCCCATTGCTTGGGCTTCTCAAGAATTTACCGAAAATTGGAAGTAACTACTATAGTTGAAGACAACTGCATTATAAAATACAGTACTGAAAGTAGTGTATCTCTAATTAAATCACCATAAACAAGGCTTACCGCACTGCAAAATATATTATTTATTAAGAAGCTTTATTAATTTAAGCTCTTTTTAAAGACCAATAATATAGTCAAAAGTATAATTGTTTGGCATATCTTACCTTGGGGTTGAAAACTGCTTTTTTTTTCCCCAGTTATTTCCAGGACTTGCTTTTCCATAGCTATTTATCAGACCACAATTAAGCCACTCTGCACCATCTTTCACAGTTAAACAACTTTGCTTAATGATAAAGAATTTTATTTGCATTAACTAAAGTAACTATACTAATAAAAATTTCCTTACCATATAAAAAATTAACTCATTAAAAGAAGCATGCACAGCACGTACTTTTCACCTGGAAAGAACACATTCTTAAAACTTCACGCTGAACTACTTTTTAAAAAAGCACCTAGGGATGATAATAATAAAAAAGGTAAAAGAGCTGTGCTGTCACCTAGCGGATAAAGGTAGTAGAAGAGTATACCTAGGATTACTTTTTAAGCTACTTACAGTTTTAACAACATTAAAATAGACTTCAGATTTTATATTTATTTCCTGAAAGAGACATGTAAACATGAGAATGGGATCTATTGCTGACATAGGTCCTCTGAGTATTTTAAAGACAGACCTACAGAGCCTTTGGATCTGAACATATCTTTTAATTGTTTCATTGTAATGTTGGCCATTACATTTTAAATCTTTTTAATTTCAAATGCAAATAATTGCATAGTCAAGAGCCTGGGATGTAGGAGAAAAGCCTCAGGTGGAGGGGCTGACTGGTAGTGTAGACAACACATAGAATAAAGACAAAACAATGCTGTGCAACGAACCTTTCTTTTGGCTTCTGCTGTGAACACACCATCTTGTTTTTGTACTGACAAAGGCTACACATGTGGTGCTTCTGAGACATAAAAATGCATCTACACTATAAAGTTTAAGTCACTGAGTTAATAATTCAACCTAAATATATGCATTGACTAGACCCCTCAATTGTACAGTTTCAAGTAAAACTATATTTTTCCAGATAAATTCTTGACACAGGAGCAGGTAAATATCTAATTGAAATTTTGCCAAAACTTTTCACTGTATTAGTGCCTGTTATTTAGGACCAAGGGAAAAGCTTTGTTTCAGGATGTTAGTGTCAAAACTCAAACCAAGACAATGCTGTCACTTTCTCCAACCCTTCTTGTGCAGCAGAAACATAGCAAAGAGTTGTAGACATATGATGGGACCCCATTCCACTTAGTCTAACATGGTAAGAGAGGAAAAGGTTTTGGGAATAGGAATTTGGTTACTGACTATTAAAATAGATTTTCAAAGAATGAAAACTAATACCTCTTACTGAAACAATTAAAGGTATTTTCTTCTACTTGCACTTATTTAATAGTAATATTTCCAAGAAAATTTTCTACTCTATTCCAGCATTTGAAACAGTGGCCGAAGCTCTGTTTAACCACCTCATCCTTGTCCACAGACCGAGGAATTTTAGAAAAATGTAGCAAGTATAGTTTCCCTTGGATGGTCATTTTTATGAAGTCTTTTTTTGCAACACAGAGTAACCCATACTAGTTTTGGAACAATTAGAAGATCTTTGGGAACATGCACTAAAGCAGGTCTCTACAAAGCATTATTACTATAAGAAACAAGGCATCTACACAGGAACTTCTATGAGATGCCTTCATGATATGGTATTACCTGAAATTAAGTCATTTCACCTTTGCTTGCCTTCAGTGAAGCAAACAGATTTATTTGTTATTAATGCTCTATTCTGAAAACTGATTCATTCCACTAAGTTTCACATTAAAAAAAAAAAAAAGGCACATAATATCCTACCTTATATTGCGCTTTTCAGAAGACTTAAAGTATTAAGTCTATGGCTTTCTACTACCAGAAGAATTGATAAATACCAATAATGTATTTTTACTCGACAGTAAATGTACAATTGATCTTGAAATATTTTAAACAACTAAATAGCCAGCCAACAAAACCCCTCCAAACTGAAATGCTGTGGAAATCAGAAATTACTATAAAACTGCAAAATTTTGTTCAGAATTTCCATTCAATCATATTTACAGCAAGTCAGTCATTTTTTTGTTTTCTGTTTTGGCATAGAGTATTTTAAGTAAAAGGTTCCTTTCCACATGCATGTAACATGTTTACTAAAACAGTGTACATCACATCTACAGTGGTATAAATGTATACTATGGTTCATGTGACTATGACATCTACAATAAACATTGTAGTATACATTTTTTCTTATTGAAAAGTATGCATTTTTTTCTTGCACATCCCTTATATAATTTGCTTCCTAGTTAAAAATTGCAAATACTCAGCTTGAAACAGAACTGAGCAAATGCCTTGCACTGTAAAATTTTTTACTGAGCTAAGTACCGAGCATAGGTAGAGGTGAATCATGAGTGTCATGTGATTTTGTGCAATTTAAAAGAGGTGGCAAATAATATGATGTGCTATTTTGCCCTTGGTGTGTGAGAGTTCTTCTTCAGCCTCTTCCCTTTCATACTAAACGCAGTGATTAGAACTGCTTGCAACAAATATTTATGATTCAAATTCTGTGAGCAGTCAGCAGTATGTGCTTACAGCTTGTACTTTCCGACAGTGTCCTTACAACATGTTTGCTAGAGCATTCAAAGTTGGAAAGCAAACATCAAACGCCATGATCAAACAAAGAAATTTTTTAAAAAGATTTGGCAAAATGTTTACAAATTTCCTCCTAGAATGCAATACTTTGTAACCTAGATTTTATAGAATATGGACTTTAAACAATATTAAAATATTTGCAATATTGACTGATATTTAAAATGGACTATGCCAAACTTTAAATTAAAACATGAAGGGGCATCTCCAATGATAGATAAATAATAAATGTTTTAAATTAAAGAGTTATTTTTGGTATAACAATTTGTTTCACCTAGAGAAGCAGAATAGTTAACAGTTTCACAACTCTGGATGTGGGGAATCCATTTTAATCCTCTCTGCCCCCTTTACAGGACATTAATTATTAAAACAAAACCAGGACATTCCAGAACTTACTCTAACTAGTTGTTTCCTAAAGCTGGAGAATGAAGAGTTCAGCACAGTCTTACTCTTTACCCTCATTAGATTTTGTGAAATACTTTAGAAAACACAGATGAGTTAGGAATTTTTAAAGACTGGAAAAAGTACAACACCTGCTAATAAGCAGAAGAAGAAAAAATATTTCCCTCTGACAGCAGAATTAGATCCATTTGGTGTCAAAGGAAATGGAATTATCTGCAACCTGTATTTCTTTGCACAGACCTTAAAAGCCCTCCGAGATGCCCACTGTGAGGACATACCAGTTTGAAGAAAGTTTGGGTTTTTACCTGAACATGTGATGGCAATTCAACCACGTTCAAAACACATGTCCAAATCATCCATGTTAAGGGCTGAGGGCAGAGCAAAAACTGTGGAACTACTTTAGAAAAGTGCCTAAAGCAATGGAGATGGTTGCATAAAAATGGTCTGCGGAGGGCAGAGCAATGTGGTTAGTAGGATTTTGCACAGCTGGTCATCTGCTTCCCTCACTTTCTCATTAACATAGGGTGGTTGTGGCAGGGCTGGTCACATAACTGACATCCAAACCCTATCAAGTTTCTTTGAGCAAAAATGGACAGTCCCATCCCCCAAGCTTCATGGGATCACAGTCTCACATCTTGTGCTTCTCTTTCCTCTCATACCTGACTAAAAAGACTCACAGTTGCAAACATTGTAAGGCAAAAATTTTTTGTGAGATTTCCTGCCGGGCCTGAGTTGTTAGGTTGAAGATACTGCAGTTTCTTTTTTTACCTCCCGTCTCTGCTAAAGTGGGAAGTTCATGGACACAAAGTCAAAAAAAAAAAAAGAAAATAAATCTAAAATATGCAAAAAAAGTTTAAAATTTATTAACAGAATTTTAGAAAAAAATGCTAACAGAATAAGACACCCTTGGTCTGGGTTTAATTTTGAAGATTAGGGGTTACTCTAAAGCTTTATTGGAAGCTTTGTTTACTTTATAAGAAACCCAAACTATCACAATCATGAAATGAAAATTAAAATAACAAATGGTTTCATGTGTCACTGTAAACAAAAGATGCAACTAGACAGAGTCAATCCTCAGCCCAACCATGGGCTTCCTGTGTGACCTATGTATGCCACTCAGTCTTTCTGATGCTGTAGTTCCTTGGCTGTGTAATTAAGCCAGAACTTCCCTGCCTCAGAAGCATCCTATGAGGATAAAATGAATAATTATTTGCTTTTGTGTTGACATGGTGGAAAAGTTTACGCAGACTCCAAAACTGGGAATAATTGTTGCAGAAGTTAATACAATTAAAAACAGAAAATAAGATGTTGAAAACAGAAAGATTCATGATACCAGTAATTTCAAGATTTTCCTATTTCTTCTTAAAAAAAAAAGGAAAGAAAAACCCAACAACCTGTTAACAAGCTGATAATTATACAAACCACTAACATAAGAGACCAGGAAAGTTGTAAATGCAAAATTACTCTTTTCAGCTAGGTTAATTCCAGAACTAACCTGTACTAACTTTAATAATGAACAGTGATACTTACTCAAATACAATTGCCTTTTGTAAGCTGTTTTTCAAACATACAAGTAAGTCGTTTTTCTACCATACAAGGCAATCAAAGTCTAGTGTTGAGACCTTTAATCTGAATCAGCTATCTGATAAATGGCAGATGTCTGCAAGACTTTACAATCTTTCCTAAAAGCAGTTGCAACTTGGGAAATGGAAGCATCATCCCTTTAAGAGATGTCAGGCATGAATACCAGGGAAATACAATTCAAAATGAAGGGAACTTTTCCATGGATTGTTTCAGTATGGACATAGCTAGCTTCCCAGGAATTAAAAGATTATTAAAAATTATTTAACTGCAGTTAAACAAAAAACCAATTATGACTTATGCAATTTCAGACCATTATTAATGTCTAACTTTTAATGTCATCACTAGAACAGCGAAAGAGCATAAATCAAAGATATATAGTTAAAACAAGTATTCATAAGAAATCACTAAAATACTTTGGGAAAGCAAAGGCAGGAGTCAATCAATAACAGCTTGCTGTCTAGAGATAGCAAACAAGATGGCTTATCTGCAAATACATTTAACACTTCATATCATTGCAACAGGTCAGTGAAAAAGGGCTTCACTTCAGCAATCTGACTACATACCTAGCTTGCAGTAGGGTATCACAGACTGGGCACAGCTTCTGCAATGATAGATGTTCTCAGCATTACTGCTGACACAGGCTGACTTGCCCAGTCAAGCTTTTAGTATTTCATGTGTGTCTCTTCATGTTTCATTACATAACAGTTTCTTTTATGCATCTCACCTCTCATAGCACTGTCATTATGGAAACATTTCTTGAGTAATAGAAAACCATAAAGTCCTCCTGAGTCAAAGGTCAAATGCAGTCAATTTATTGCAAAAACTCCAACAACCACCAAAAAATCTCAGCTGCAAGTTACTCCTTCACTCCAAGGAGTTTTATATTTTCCTTGTCTTTCGAAACAACCCACAAGTGATAATGAAATGCTTAAAGCAATAAGAGAGAGAATCAGATTTCATCTACCTGGACTGTCTGGCAGCATACTGTGTAACAATAAATGAGTGTTCTTAAGTCACAGCATTTCACTGGAAATGAGGCAGAACTTGTGTATTTTAACAGCTTTTTACAACTAGTAACCACTAGCAAATTTATTTTACTTTCTCAGGGAAGACCAGTGAACGTCCCTAATTTAAACTAAAGGGCCATTCAGCCTCAAAGACAAAAAGCACTTCTGCTTAGCACCTGAGTAATACATGGAATTATGTACAGGTGAATCAAGAGGACTGGAATCAAAGATAGTTTGTCTTTGGCTGGTCTGAAAGGTCTGACTCATTTCCAGTTCTGTGATCATTTATTATCCAGAAAAGAAAAGCTAGCTTTCTGCAGGGCAAACACAGTGGTGGTCTGTGGCTCATGATGAATAGATTTACCAGGTCTGCTCTGAATTGCATGACATAGAGTTTTCCAACAGGCTCTGACACCTGATGTATGTTTAAACTTCCTCGCACAGAAAGCCCTGAATATCTACCTGCATGCACTTTTTCTTAAAGTTATTATACACAAAATACATTCTTAGATGGTATATTATTTAAAGTGATGTTACAGTACAGAAATATTTTTAATCAGTTATTTCATGTCTGATAAAGACTTATTTCCCTGCCAGTATTCTGACTTCAGTACAGCACAGGAGTTTCTTTTTGGTCTGAAAATATCAGTTTCCATATTTTCAAGTTCCATGTTATACAAAGTTTATACAAGACTTGATTTACATTTGTAAAATAACAGAAAAGTAAAAGACATCGATGACATTTTTTTATACTCAAATCAGTGCAACTATTGGAGCATTTGTCTGCATCACTGCCTCATGATAAATAGCAGAAACACCAGCCAATTATTCCTGAACTTCGGAGTTATATGCCAAACTAAGCACTGAAAAAGTCACAAAGTCTCAATTAAAATCAAAATATTCACTTGAGGAATATCACAAATCCAAGAAAATTCCCTGGCAACAGTTAACAGTTGTCAAATTGATAGTCACACTGTTCATTACAGTTTAGTTGTTTTTGCAGATAAAAAGTAATTTAACCACTGGACTGGAAGGCCACACCTTCTTTTAGTTTTAAAGAGCCTGCAGTGTAAGTAGTTTTAAGTGTGGACAAGAAAATAGAGCAATATTTTTATATAAATCTTATAAATATAATATCAATATTATAATTAATCAAATATTTAGAATTATGAATTCAAAAAAGCCAAACCAACACTGATAAACAATTTTTGGTCTGTAAGGAAAAGGATCAAAATACTATGCAACTTCTTAAACTACATAAACCCACAATTACACAAAAGAGAACATAATTTTAAGTGCTTCTAACTAACAGAGGGCACCCTCTGACATTCAATTTAAACATGTAGGATTGTCCAACTTTTTAAATTATGTGGTTTAGTTGATTAGCCTGATGACTACACTGAGTCCTGCACACACAATAAATTGAATCCATTAAAAAGACAAAAGAAAGAACAACAAAATGTCTTTTCATTCAACTCCTAATAAATCAATGCCAGTAAACTCTATGCAGAAGTAAGCAAAATGTTTATTACTTTCTAAGGTAATCTAGAAAAACTGATTATGCAGAAGGATGAATACAGCAAATACATTCATAATTGCTGATGTAAGTTGTTTTTTAAAATAAGTTATATCACTTATCTGAGGTTTAATCTAAAAATTCTTCAACGAAGATATGCATTCAAATATCCTTACAGTTACAGTGAAGTTCATTTGTACTGTCTCATTTCAAAATTTTGTATAGCACAGAAAACATCCTCCACTCTGCTTTATAAAGTTTAATTTCCTTCACTTAGTCCTCCCTTTTTACACTGTCAGTTCATGTATCTATGAGTCTTCCAATTCCTTAAATTCCTTTTTACAAGGAAGAGGATGTCTTTGGTCTTAGTGGAAAAGACTGTGTTGTCACTTTCAATACCACTATCTGACTTCTACATTCACTCTTTACACTGGTAAGAGAGAAAATAAACCTTACAGCACCCTAAAGAATATTGACAGGCTATATACTGTACATCAGGATCACACCTTTATGGATTTGGATTCAGAAGACAGGAAGGGGGAATATCAGCTGGTTAAAAGGCTTTCACCCTTATTGTAGGAACATGAACATTACCAGAACATGACTGGAAAAAAATCTAAATCAATTTCCTTCAGAAGTAAAATCAGGTGTATAGAGCAGGCATAATTTAGCTAAATTCTTCCATGTAGGTCCCAGTTAGTGAGAACAATTCTTAAATAGGTTAAGTCCTGTGTCTGTGGAAAATCTAAGAATTATAATATTAACTTTTTAAATATAGGAGTCTGTACAATGAACATCAGACAGAAATCTGGTCTTTTCTCAAGACAAACTGTCTGACTGTGGAAAGACCACACATCCTTTATATCTCTGAGAAGGCCCATGAGCCAAGATTACCTGATCCACTTGGGTGCTATTAACTTCCCTAACTTTGTTTTTCTTAAGGTGTGGTGAAAAACAAACAATGTGTAAAATATTCTGCACTTATGAAGAATAAGAGAACTTGAGCCCATCATAGAATGGGCTGAAATGGAAGAGACACACAAGGTTCACCGAGTCCAGCTCCTGGCCCTGCACTGGACAGCCCCAAGAGTCGCTCCACTGAGACCCACCACATGCCTGGGAGCATTTGTTGTAGTTTTTGATTAACTGATACACTGCTTTATCTGAAGCCTAGACACATGCAGGTCTTTTAGTTACTTATTTTTTAACATTTTTTGTTAGATTTTCTTCAGACTTGGTTGAATTACAACCAGATAATTTCCCTGACTGTATCTCAATCCATATACTTCAATGATCCAGGACAGGCAGAACAGTTTTGGATTCTATGTTTTGTTGGCACAGCTAATGAAGGGGAATGTTTTTAATAAGCATCTCCCTTTTTGTCCTAGTCAATTCTCTGTCAGGACAAGTACACTGAGTTTACAATTATACAGATCATCGTATTTTGAGACAAGGAAGATGAAAGCAGACCAACAAAGTGCATAATATTTCCAACATACTGATATACTTTTTTTTTCCTGAATAAATAGAAATACAATACAAATGTGCAGTCTCAAGGAAGACAAAATCATAGCTTGACCTTTAAGGACAAAGTCGGTATTAAGATCCTTTAATTAGTTTTGTTTAAACTTTTAAAAACACCCAACTTTGGGATTCAATGTCAGTTTTGACTGAAAGGTATCTAGAGACTCCAACTTTAGCTAACAAAACTGATTGAAAAACCAAAAACGTTCTCATTTCACACTTATTACGAGTAAGAGAAACGTACATGTTGTAGTTAAGATGAAAGCTTCAAAACCAATTCAGTATTTAGATAAGTAGCTGCTGCAGTTGAGTTTGTTTTAGTCTTAAGATTTTGAATGGGAAGTGAGGTTAAAGACAACCCTTCTTCTACTGATTTGATATTATAGAAGAAACAAATCAACTTCTTTGTTAAAGACTGGCACCATCTTTTCAGTTCTTCCATTTCCAACCATTGGGGATAGACATCTTCAGATCTTATTTTTTGTTTTCAGATTTCTTTTTTTAAGTGAAATTCAAAAGAAATAGTCAGATAGAAGACAGATCTATTCAAATTACATGACAACTGTTATTGTCATTTGCAGTAAAAAACTAATTTCTACAGCATTTGCTCAGAAGGTTGATCCCAGAATCCTTTTCCTGAATATTGCTTAAAAATTCTGGCATGTTCATCTAAAATTTTCAGTTCAAGTGAATATATTTAAAAGAAAAATTATTTCAAGAAAACTATATTTATAAAATAATCAAAGAGCATCTATGTCCTGATAATCATAAGAGAAGACAAATACAGGAATTTCTTCCAAGGGAAAAAAAAAAGAAAAGAAAAGAAAAGAAAAAGAGACACTGTATGAAGTCCCAAATTGGTCATACATTTTGGTACTGGTCAATAAACTAGACCACCATATATAAACAAAACATTCCATTCAGCATTATGTCAACCTTTAACAAAAAGATCATCAATCAACTGCAAATGCATGTTCTATGCACCTGTAAAATCTGATGGACATTCTTTCAAGTTTTTATTTCAACAGTGTGTCTGTCAGAATTACCCCCCACTATAAACTTATTATTAATGTTGGGAGAAGTTTTCCAAATGTCACCAAAATGAATTAGTATCACACTGAGCCCAAGACTTAAGAGAGTCACCATATGCATTTATGTATTTTCCCTCCCGTAATACTGACACATTTATATCTTTTCCATGTCTGCTCCAGGTCTGCTGAAACTGCACAGTATGTGTCTCATTTATTTTGTTAGAACACAGTGACACATACAGAGATTTAGTTGCATGAAATTTGTTGAAAAATTGTTAGCAACAATGTCCACCTATAAGATGCTCTAAATTAAAGTAAAGTAAGCAAAAAGGTTTTTACTAATAGTATGACAAAGTGAGTTAAAATACCTATTGCACTCCACATAGTTTCTAATGTGATGTTGGAACTTTGCTATGTTTCACGTGTATATATAGGATGATGTGTTTGATAATAAAGGACTCTTTTTCTTGGAGGATAAATCTTTAAGAAGATCAAAAAGCTGGAAACAAAACCCAGATAAATTAAGACTGGACATAAAATACTTAACACAATGTTAGTCCTTAGAACAATTTGCTAAGTGCTTGTGAATTCCCTGTCACTAGGATACGCGTTTTAAAAAAAGAAACAGAGCTAAGCAAGGGAAGACTTGCAGTAGTTGTTTCAGAGAACTCTACCTCAAAATAGTGCTTTCCTAATTTGCACTCCTTTAATTTACATTTAGTTTAATGTTTACAAACTTAGTGTTCAACACACTACAGCAACAACATGCTGTCGCTTATTTAGTTACTAATAAGGCTAACAAATTTCAAGGTGAAACAGGCAATGGTGTTTCAAAGGAAAAAGGCTATTTTCCATTTACACCTCCACTTTGAACAGCATATATATGCATATGAACGTTTTCAGAACTATCCTCTTGACTTCACTCTGTCTACTACATAAATAAAGGGAGGCACAAGACTTAATCATTGAAGATTTTACAATACCCTTGAGAAACTATATATTTTGGTATATTCATCTGTCTTCCAGAAGCAAAAACGTACTTCTCAACTTCCTCTTTGCATATACAACATAAAAAAAATGCAAGTGCATCAATTAAGTATGCCTGATTTCCTGTAATCTAGCTAGATTTTCTATTTATGTTTTCCCCTACATCACTAATTCAATAAGCTACTCTGGCACACTTTAGCCATCTGCAATTTCTTTAGTCCTTACTTTGCAACCGAAAAGGCCTTCATTATGAAGAAAGCAGAATTCTGAACAAATGAATGGTGACTTAGCTCAGAGCTCTATTGATTTTATTTAAGTACTTTATTAAAAAGTCAATGGAAGTCATTCAAGGTCATAACACGAGACCCTCATTCAGATTTTACTGGAGCAAAGTTCTACCTTCTAGAGATTTCAACAACAGTTTGCCTGAAGAAAACCTCACTGTAGGTTTTATGATTTGTCCTGAAGTAAAGAATAGTTACTTGCTGTTAATAAGGATTATAGACAATAAATGGGTAAATTGCATAAAGAATGAAAAGAGAAACAAGACTTTCAAAAAGCAAGTTTTATGTCTTGTGTGGTTTAGGAATTCTGTGTTGGATCCTGGAATTGTATCACTGGGACTAGGTGTTAGATTTCTCTCTACAGCTATGTGAATCCTGCAGGGTTCAGTTCACAAAATGAACCCCTGCAGTTTGATTCAGAAGGTTTGGAAAGGAACCAGTATTTCTTTGTTCACTTACAGATTCAAACATTTGGTCATCTCTTGAATTCTTAGCACCTTTACATTAAAACATTTATCCCTTAATCACTAATGAATGAATGAAGGCAGCCCAAGGACTCCTTCCATATGTGCAAAAGGATGTAATTCACAGAGCTCCAGTCTTTGAGTCTCCTGAGGGTCTGACTATAAGCAGGAGGGATAGTAGAGTTTTCCTGCTCTCATTTTACTCCAGGGAACTCAAAACACCCAAAGAGCTTCCAGATCTAGAAAGTAAAGTGGCAAATGCCAAACATACTCTAAATCCAGCCATTCAAAAAAGAACAGTAACAGGGAAATCACCAACTGGTAACTTGGATAATTCCACTCAAGGAGCAAGACTCTGAATTATGCTCTGAGGATGCTAGGAATTAACAACTAAAGTGAAGTCCTGTAGATTCACAGAGTTACTCTTTAAAGAAAAAATTAAGTGTTACATCATTTCAGGATGAATGGAGATTTTTGGCTATAAAAAGAATATTGCAGGAAAGTCACAGTGTAAATGGTCACAACCTTCATAAGCACAAACTCAGATTCTTTAAAGCATCAGATCTGAAATAAGCTGAATTTTATAGTTGATACAAATCATTTGTGCATCTGTTCCAGGCTTCTCATTTCACTTTTTTGTTCTGACCTACATCTTGATTTTTCTTTTTCAGGCAGTAAAAACCTTGCAAAATATCTCCAGTCCATAAAGTTATCTTTTTTTACGTGTCTTGGCCTACAAGTGTAGCCATCTGTGGCTATCAAACACTGCATTAAACAGAAATTTACATCTTGCATTTGTGTCTCCTTTCAGCCTCTAGCAACATCAAATTAGACTGGAGTATTAGGTTACTCTAGCAAATCATTTGTTCACCAACTCCACAGCTAAGCTATCATTTTTATTAGCAGAGTTGTGTATCATATTACTCACATGCTGTGCTAGCTTCTAGAATTTCTACAACACTGGCTGAGAAATTAATGTAAGTGACTGAAAATCATCACCTTGCATTGAAGGGGCTGGTGTTAATCCAAGGGTGAATCATCTTAAGTCCTCTCCCTGGTGTGGCTGAAAAGCCCGCATGTTTGCTGGTATTAGGCATGATATCGCAGAAGCAATTTCTGAGAAATCTTCTATGTGTGAAAATCTTGATGAGTTTGGGAAGAAAGTTGTGAACAGCAATGAACAGGAAAGTTGAAGAAGAACCTAACTATTAAAACCCCAAAATGTCTGTGGAAAGATTCTCCCCCTCTCTCCTAGGAAGAAGAAATAAGGGTTCCAAAACAAAAGATTTTTTAATTCTATCAAATGTTTTAATTTGACAGATGGGTCTTATATTAAATTTCAAAAACTCACTTGCTTTTCGTTTTCAACTTCAGTAGCTCCTTCAACCAGTAATCTCCAAACGAAATTATTATAATGCGATTTCTGGGAGCCTGCTTTTGAAAACTATTTGTACCCTGAATGTTTTGTAGAACACAGGTATAAAAACAAATAAAGACCTTTGCCTGTAAAATTAATTTTACACCTAATATTTGCTGTGAATCAAAGGAGAACAAGGTCTAGGTTTTATACTGTTGGAGATCAGCTTCTCTAGATAGGAAAGGATAGAACAGAGGATGTCTTCAAATGTGAAGAGAATGAGGAGAAAAACCTTACCGCTGAAGGCCCAGGAGCCTGGGATCACCACTAAAAAAATTCACCCTCTGCACTGTAAAACTGAAGTTCATTGAATCAATTCTTTTGTCTTATGTTTCTATTCTTCTTCATTATCTCACACTTCTGTTTAGTGTGTTGGAACCATAGTATCTTCTGTGTACTCACTCTGTATAAAATACTGATCATCAGATACCCTTTACGTCTACGTGCCTGACTGATAATTATTATGGTTAATGTGCATCAAGGCAGCTCAAACTCTTCGAGACACAAGGAACACTGATAACAGTACTAAGTAAGTGTTAATTTATGAGCTGTTCTCTCTGCTTAATATAAAAGGGGGAATGCTTTTAAACCAGCGTTCTACAAGCTGAAAACTAATCTCCTTGTATGAGATGTCAGAATGAGGTAATATACAGCCAAGGAAAGCATCATTTAAAAGCAGAATCAGTAGTTTGAATGTCTGATAAAAATCTTTAAGCAGATAGTTCATTGGAAGTAGTTTTCCTAATCAGAAAGGAATGTTGTATTAAATCATCATATTTTGAGACAGTTTCTGGAAGCATATGTGTTGCAGATTTTCTACTAATTTGGAAGGCAGCAAGCCTCTATGAATAGGAAAGCACACAAACCACATCTGGGAATGCATAAGTAGTCCTGTGGATGCTTCCATGAGCCATGAATGCTGGCATGAAGCCAGCATTAGGATGGAGTTTAGGTGTTAGATCTAAAAATGATTCAGCACATGTGGCCACACAACCAGTATTCTTTAAAGATTACACTTTATCAATTACATATACCAGTGTTGTAAATCTATAAATTTGGCCAGAATTCTGCTTCTCGTCTCCTGAGCACGGAAGATGAATACAAAAAAATCATGAACAGTTGCTATTCCTGCTCTTATATAATAGCAGGAAAAGAAATAAAGGTAGTGGATGAAAAAGAGAGACTATTTCTCTTAAAAGCACTTTTATATAGGAAATCCATCTATGATTTTGTAGTAACTATATGTAGATGGCTGTATTATCATGTCACCAGAAAAAGAAACATTGTTTGGGCCCCTAACTGAGCTTTCCAAGTCATAAATTATCTGGATTTCCACCCAATTTAAGCACTGTTTGACCCTCTTGAGCTTCAGTGCATGTTTTAAAGAATGACTGCAAAAACTTCAAGCCACTGACACACTGTACTTTACATTCAGTTATATACAGGCTTAGGCTCCAACTGCACACACTACAATAAAAGCAGTGAACTTGCTGAGGATCTGTGCATGAAATAAGGTTGAGAACAGCATTTGCCACTCTTCTCCACTGGCATAACCTGACCATGCTGTAGGCTAATTCAGGTTGTTAACCCATATGATCACAAGAATGGCTGTAATGGGCCAGATTAAAACTCCATCTAGCCCAGTACCTCACAGCAGATGTTTGATAGGTTAAAAACAGAGGGAGCAGAGTGCTACCCTTCCCCCCCACAATAGACTTCACTAATTTACAGCTGAGGGATTCCCCACACCAGAGGTGGTTCCTTCTGTATTTCATATTCCTCAGTATTTCTTTACAAAACTAAAAGTCTGACTTGTTTATATGTCCCCTGTATGGATACTGCTTCATGGTGAGCCTTGCCACCATGCCCAGAATCTTGCCAAGTTCTAACATACCTTTATAGAAGCAGAGGGGGACTGCACGTGGTTTTCAGAATTACAGTAATTAGAAATACAGAATTACAGTAATACAACAGCTGTACAAAGAAACAAACTTTGATGTTTAGTTCTATATTCCTTTGCAAGTAATTACTAACATTGAATTGGTTTTCTTTTGATTGATACTAAGCTAATGTTTTTTCAGGACTGCTATTTCTATTTGCGTCTTTTGCTAAAGGATTACAGTACAAATATTTCTACTTCTATGTAGAAGTATTATAAGCCCAAGATCTTACTACTGAGTGATGAGATGTCTCAAACTCTGTCTTTGTCCTCTGTAAGGATTTCCCCACCTCCTATGCCTAATAATTGAGAGTAACCTACACTGATTTTATCTAACGTTCTTTCAAAAAGCCATGAAATGTACTTTGCAAACTCCATTTGCAGTTCTCTATATTTGGCCCTTGTTTAAATTTCTTTCTATAATAGTATCACTGACAGACAGTCACCTCATTATTCCTCCCTTTTTTTTGAGAAGACTGTCTGGTGATCTCCATTTAATGGAAAAATTGACCATTTACTCTTAATTTATGTTTCCTTTTCTTCAGTTACTTATCCAATACAAATATTTTTTCCTTATTTTCTACCAGTTTCTTACACAACTTTTGATGAGGACCCTCCTCAAAAGTCTCTTAAAAATCCAGCTATTTTACAATATTTGTACACACTTCTTTTGACTCCCTCTGAAATCCCATAATTTGGCTTCCTTTTGCATTGGCTGTTTTGATTCTGCCCATTTGTTTACTAGTTCTAGACTTGATTCTACTTCCTGCTAATATGAATAGCACAAATGCCAAATTCCTTCATCTGTCCCCTGGATATTTCCTGAAATAATTTTTTAAAAATGTCAGGAGAAAATCATCTTACAAACTAGCAGAATAGTCTTGCTCTGATTTTGCTCCCTGAATAGATCACCATGGAACCCTGCAGGTCCCTCACAGTCAGATGAGCTCTACAGCTGAAGAACAAATGAAATATCTAAGGAAGAGAAAGGAACAATACCACCCTTTCCCACATCTTATCAAGTGGTATCAAGTTACTTGTTGATCAGCTGAGGTACAATTCTGTACAAATTGTTTAAGCAACTTGGCTAATTTTCAAGAAAGAGCATTGGAGGATGCACAGGTGTGCTGCAATGTAGGTTCTCCATTCTGTACAATGGAGAACCTCAAGCAAACAGTACCTCAAAGCGGAATAGCTGAAAGCAAAATACATTTCGGTCTAAATGTCAATTCTATTTGCAAAACTAGCTTTATGAGTTGGGATAGATGCTAATGCAGTGGATTCTTATAACAGTCACTATTTACTCACATTAAATGTAAATGGAGTCATTAAGTTTTTTGAAGTAACAAGGCAGGTGAAACAAAAGTAGTCCTCACCCTGGAGAACTACACATATAAACAAATGTGGGCAAGATGTTTGACTGTGTGCATTTGCCCACCAATTAAAGAAACAGCAAGAAACCCAAGAAAAACTCACGAAGAAAACAACAAAGTAGTGCTGAACACAAAAGGATGTTTTTTGACGCTGGGATTTCAGATTTAGCAGTTTCTGCTCTCACCGGTGTGGCTATCCAAAGAGATGTACTAACACAAGTGAGGAGGAAAGGGGCCACAAAAGGCAATTTTTCTTCCTGCCAATTTTGTATCGGAAAAATGCCTGGAGAAGCTGAAGGAAAGATACCGAGAAACAGCGAATAAGGTATTATACATGGACTGAGGGGAGGATATGCAGAACTGGGGGGCAAAAAACCCCAAAATGTCCAACTTCTGTACCTGGCACAACCCTAGAAATGAATAGTAAAACATATCATATTTGTCCATATGCCACTAATTCTAAAAAGAAAGAGTCAATGTGGCTTTCATAGAGGGAAGTTATATTTCACAAGACTATTACCTCAAATGACGCTAGCCAGCAAGCAAATAAGAGGAAATTGACTGACAGAGATGGGGTGCAGGCAGCCCATTTTGTGATTACCAGAAGCAGGGAAAAGATACTAGAAGAAACATTCCTAACCATTTACTCATGGTTGTTGTCAGAGGGAACTCACTGGACATTTGCTCTGAGCCAGTGGATGCATTCCTATCTCATCCTTTTCTCACATAATTTATTGAAGCTGAACAGTTCTGAGGCTTCCAACCCTCTGCTAGATCTGGTTATGATTGGCAAAAGAGTGAAAAAGTTATGAAGGGGAGTGAAGAAAAGGCAACAAGGGAGATACACAGCAGGAATACACAAGCCTTCTTTCTTCACATTCCTAAATGATTCCAGCAAAAGCTTCTGCTGAAGACTTGGCCACAGTTTGTATCTTGACCCTTTTAGAATGTAAAAGGGCATTCTTCATTGTCTTCAAACATATTTGCATTTAATGATAAAAATCCTACTGAAAGCATTTTTGTCATTTAGCTATATGTTCTGTTTCCTGTGCAGTGAAAATTAAAGATCCCAAACCTACACAATTACAATGTCCTCACTGATATATCAATATTTACATTTCCCTATTTTAAGTATGGAATGGAAGATAAGGATCTTAATTAGGGTCATCAAGTAGTTTGGCTCATAAGACGTATTATCTTAGCTGATTTCATATAGATTTTTGCTAGTTTCACATGCTTTTTAGAAGCGTTTATCTTACTAAAATCCATCGTTATTACAAAGCAAGGAATTGACCCTACCTTACATTCAAGTGCACTCTGATTTAAAAGGGCAGAATTACATACTAGGACATATGCAAAACAGACTTTTACATATGAATACTGTGAAATTCATAACTGTTGACTCATTACATTAAGAAGTTAAGTTTCAAAGTCGAATCACACCAAAACTTCGGAAAACAAATTTCCAGCACTGAACTCTGCAGCTTGAACTGATGTCCTAGTAAAAATGTATTGTTGTTTTGAGTTGTAAAGGATGGTTTAGAAGATAAATAGGACCATCTATAAATAATGGCATTTAAATACTTATTAGAGATGAAAACAAATTCCTTCTAGCATCATGTGTAGAACACACTTCATTTAGAGAGATCCGTAACAACATTTAGATGGAAGTACAGTCAGTGTCTTGGAGCAACTGAGTGTGGGTAAAAAGTCACAGGGAAAACCTCTGTGGCACAGGAAGTCCTTTTACTTTTCAGAATGTCATCCATCATGCTGGGGAAACGGCAGGAAAGTAACCTACTACTACTTAATAGGCTTCTGCATAGCAAGTTGCTTTGAAGCAGCAGCTGCCCACAGTAAATTTCGCTGACCCCTAGAGCCTTTCTCCAAGTTTTCTAGCTGTTTGTCTCCTGAGTTACAACTCAGGGTTAGGTCCAAGTCACCAGCACCTGACAAAACTTAGAAGCTCCAACAATATGAGAATGTAAAGCTTTCAGGGATGTTGTCTTTTCCATACAACACCAGCAGAGAGACCTGATGCCATTGCATTTATTAATAGAGAAACTGTTCTCCCTCTGAAACGGGTTATTTCAGAGGATGGCATCACACAACACGCATGTGCACTATTACAGAATTTTAGATAAATAAAATGTTAGATTCCTGGCACAGCAATTAGCACTCTGTCATGATACCACACGCTACATCTTATTCATTAAACCTTAAACATGTAACAGTTTAAATCTGCTATTTGCACCAAAGTGGAGAAAATAAATATTAACATGCAATTATAGAGAATGGCAGGATAGAACACCCTAACACATCAATTAATTAAGCCTTATATTAGTTATTTACTTAAGACCTGCTAATCAAATTCACTCCTGCATTTTTTGTTCCAATGCCTGTGAACTCAGTGCCAGAAAATTACTTGTTCTGCTTCACTTCCTCCTTAAACCATTCCTTCTCACCAGAGTTTGTGAAACGGAAGACATTATACCACCCTCCTTCAAACAAATCCTATCATTGTCCCCTCCTGTCCTTGTTGACATCAGGTGTCACCTTTCTTCTTGCCTCCCCTTATCTGTTTTCTCTGGAGCCCTCCTCCTCTCATTTTTCCCACTGCTGCTCGTATGTCCCCTTCCTGTCTTACCCTCCTACCTTACCCGATATCCATCTCCTATGGGTTCCTTGCATGCCATAATACACCTATATTTAAGCACATACCTTTCACAGTGCCACAATCCATCCTTCTAGAATAAATAAACCACAACAAAATGAGAGATTAAAGATTTTCAAGAAGGTCCACTTCTTTTCTATAAACTTTGCAAATCAGGATATTAGTCACTTTTCCCATTTTCTTGAACCTCTGATTTCTCATTAGCTTTTCAAACGGACTAGTTAGAGAATAAAAGTTTCATTTAGCTTCAACAGTGGTGAGTAATCTAGCCTGATATAAATGCTTGGCATGCTTATGTTAGTGTTGGAGCTACAGCTACACTGTTAATGTTTAAGGTTAGGTTGTGTTAAACACCAAAAATAGAAACATGAAAT
Source organism: Gymnorhina tibicen (assembly GCA_013399875.1). NCBI lineage: Eukaryota > Metazoa > Chordata > Aves > Passeriformes > Artamidae > Gymnorhina > Gymnorhina tibicen. The sequence continues at coordinate 796,571 of VXAZ01000687.1, read as the reverse complement.
ACTATGGCAAGATTACCACTTGTCCTTTACACTTGCACATATTAAATGGAATGTAAATGTCCTCTTGGTTCCTCACATGAATAAAACACAGTCGGGATCACATAATGGTAGAAAGAATATTCATTCTGAGATCATTTGTCCTGAAATCACAGGTTCGTGGGGTAGCAGAAGAATATTTGCCTTTCTTGGAAATTTGCCTGGGTGGTTAGAAAACTAATATAAAATTAGATTAAATTGCTACCAGTACAGAGTAGACACAAACCTGACCAAAAAAGACAAAGTCACAGTCAAGCTTTGAGCTATGGATCCTTAAATTTCCCTTCTCATCAAAGAATAATAAAGAGAATTCTCAAGGAAAATAATTGAAGAACAGTCTCCATCTGGGAAAAGAGAGAATGTATGAACTCATATTAGATGGTTTCCCAGAATAAAACAATCCTAATTTGGAAAAGAAAGATTACCTTTGGAAATCAATTTTGAAATCACATTCAAGGGGTGAAGTGCTATTGAGTAGTTCATGCCATTGTTGGCAAGTGCAATTTGAGTAAAAAAAGCAAGTTTAGTTTTAAATGACAATATTAAGAGACTGAATACCACTCAATCAAATCTCTGGCTCCTTCAGTTAAGACACTTCAGAGAAATCATAAACAGAAACTAGACAGACACTGGCAAATAAAAACACATTTTCTATTATTCTCTGTTTTGTAACTTGGATTCCAATTTTAAAGTTGAAAATATTAACACCCATCTTTTGCTGAAATCCTCTCTGTTATTTTTTTTTCTTTATTTTTTTAAATAAGTCTAGCATTCAGAATGAAATGAGGTGAATCTGACATATGGAGGTTCTAGGGACAGAACAAATCCAAGCCCTCCAGTATTACTGAAATTTAGTGCAATATGGGAACCTCAGGAATTACAATGGCTTCTAATCAAGCTGCAAACGGCATTTTGAGGACTGGTCTAAGAATCAGATCTTGCTTTTAGGTGGCAGAAACAAGTTAATTCCCTTTTGGTGAGGATCAAAGAATAGCGTAAGAGCCTACAATGCTTGGCTAACACCATTTTGTCACAGCAGCTCTAAAAACTATCACAATATAAATAATAAACTATGCTATTATAAATCTTTGAGCTAGTGTGATATCTTTAGTTCCATGCACTACTTTAATCCTTCTGGCTTTCTGAACAAGCTAATTTTAATTGACTCCTCTGATGCAAGTCTGGAGTGAATCCACACAAATCCGCCTTCTTGTTCCAGGCATGATGGTGCCAACAAGAGAGGAATGCAAAGCTGTGAGTAAATTTCTTTAGCAGCAAATGCTAGATCAATGTTTAAAAGTAAACAAACAAAACTCTAACTTAAGTGCACTGACAATTCCTCCTCTCACATCAGCCATGCCCTTCAGTAGACACAGTAACCACAACTTTTTTTCTGTGGTACCAATAGGAAAAAGCCATAGAAAAGCTCTCTGCAAAGGCCGTTTCAGTACTGCCGGGTAGTAGCCAAATATTCCACAAGTTGCAAGACCTCTTTGTCCAACAAAAATGAAAGGTCCTGAGATATAAAAACTGTATAGTGAAGGCTGTAAAGAGATTTGAAATTAGGTTTTTAACTGATGGAGCCAATTAATTTTGCTCTTATGGACCTATTTTTGATGGCATCAAATAAAAATACATGTAGCAACAAGATAAAATTATGCACACTCTATTATTACTCTATTTCCATTAACAGCCTTACAACTATGAAACGAGAGAGTGCTCAAAGGCTCCACCTCAATCTTCCAGGGCTTCTAAGGGAAGTGACATTCCTGAATTCCACATCAGGCTGACAGTAAACTCCTGAATTGTCCCCAGAGACTCCTCCTATATCTGTTACTATGCCCTTCTGTTACAGTCTTAGCCCTATCACATAAAGTTTACTGCAGGTCCCCTTCACTATAAACTGAGCTTATTTTTATGTCATATTTTCACTGCATGCAAATTTAATTTCTCATATTATTATCTATTAAAAAGAGCAACCTAGTGAGTCTGCACAGTAAGATTTGACCACAAAGTACCAAAAGAAGCCACATAAATGCATCAGGATGATCAAACATGAAAGTATGTGTTGGAAAGGGGGTTCAGATAAAAACTCAATTAATAAAATGACAAAAAAAGGGTCTAAAAATTTCCTTAAACATCTCAAATTTCATACCTGCTTAAGTCCATTGAATTGTCAGAATGTCAAAATTTACACAAAAAGGAAGAACTCTATTTAGAAACCAAGAAATTGCCTTAAGAAACAAACCTTTCTTACAAAAAAAAGAGCAAAGAAGATGTACAGAATTCCCAACTCACTATGTGCAGAGGTTGAACCACAGAAAAATCAGAGTTGAAGAATAGGACGAATCTTTTATTTCCCCACCACTTGCATATGAATAAAGAGATTTGATAACAACGATATGGCACTAATTCTAAAGTTCTATGAGGAGAGGAGAGAAAAACAACAAACATGACACTTAGTAGGAGTTAGGGTCACAAAAAGAAAAAAAGCTATAATAGAAAGTTGCAGAGTAAACATCTGCCACTAGTGCTACTGTTGAGAGAAAAGGGAGAAGCAAATGCTCATGGAGGCCATTACCACGCAGCCTGAAACTTAAAGCAACACAACTGGCACAGGATTTTTCTTGCAAGATCAAAAGGAAGCAGCAATGCCATCTGCTGTTTGCTTTGAAAAATTGTTACAGCAGATGTGTGGACTCTCCATCCCTTCTACCAAGAAACCACTTGAAAAATAACCATGAAATAACATGGGGAAAACATCTGCATGGAATACAGAAGACCACCAGTAGTGAAGCACAGGAAAGCCAAGAGAGGAGGAGAGAAAGGGCTGGAGCAATTCAAGCACGTCTAAGACTAGGTCAGAGACAGGCACCCTGTTGTGTGGCATAACCTCCATATGTATACATATGTATAACCACTCACTGGTTGTCTTTTCCTTTCGTTACTCAGCAGGAGGAAGCCAGATTTCTCACCCATTGGACCTATGTCAGGCAAGACACTCTGTGTGTATAGTTAAGCCAAACACCACAAAGAATGTGCTAAAGAATGTATGGCAAGGCGAAAGAATGGCTTACTCCTTCCTCTCCCTTTCCACAGGCTTATATCCCACCTAGCACAGTAAAAACACAGTAGTGTATTTCTCATCATGGGTAGAGAAATTACATGCTTTCCACATTTCCAAAACTGCTTTTATTTCAAAACTGTGAAATCTTCGTCAATTTATACTAAATCTTCTATGTATTCTGACAAATCTTTCAACAAGTACTGTACAATCACAGTCACCAAGATGATATGGTATCATCCAAATGCTATAGGAGACAAACAGAAAGAAGATACAAGGTGCACTGAATGTCTTATGTGTATCCTACGAGTCTTAAAAGGAGCACATTTACCTACAGCCCTGTTAGAGATGAATGCAAAATATATTGCCAGCAATGAGACTAGCTTAAAAATATATATAATATCAAAAGACATTCTAGGTAGGTGAGAAACTGGACGCTTAGTTTGCCTCAATTTTAAAAAATGTTAATGGCAGAACATTTACCAAGGACTGATTGATTTGTACAGCATGAGATTTTAGTGAAGAAATTATACACTATGACAAAGTTCTGTGAAAAGCAAGATAATGGAGGACAAGCATCATTTCAAAAAGTGTGAAGAAAGAAACTACATTAAAAAGTGAATTTTTTATTTCAGTGGAGACACCAAGGAAATTGTTTCTTTTTCTTGACCTTACAACCTCACATTTTAGAAGCTTACTAAGAAAATTAACTCACATAGCGCTACTTAGATACTATGTACTGGCACGTAACTTGGCATCTCAAGTTGCCCTTGAAATTGTGCTGCATAATTTCTATACAAACAGAAGCCTGTAAAGGTAAGTGGGTTTTGCCAGAACAGCATGTTCTTCAAACTTCTTCTTGGTCCCATCTCATAATGTGCTTGCCAGTGTATGTATGAATAGACCTATTTCTTTCCTGGAACTGTGGAGGACTAGGGTTGACATTAACATTTTTTGACCAACCACCTGTTCACTATAACTTTAGGGAAGGGATAACAATTTGTTCTTTGTTATTAGCAGACTACTGAGTCATGATCTGTACACTATAATAATTTGTTCCTGACTAACCTAAGATTGAAGACTTCCTAAGACTGATGAACTGGTAGATTCCAACTTCTGGAGTAGGTAAATGTTAGGGCTTGGATGGAAATGCAGCTTGCACTGAGACACTTTCAGAGAGAATCCATAGAAGTTTACTGAAGATTTTCAGAGATAAGAACTCTTTCTGTTGGTCCACTTCTTCCTGCGCACCACTGGTGGATCCCTTAAGTTATTGCAATCACAGTGTAGATAAATACTTGGTAAAAACAAGTAAACAAGACTTCCTTCATTTTTTATTTTGAAATTGCAGCCACCAGGATTGCTTGATTTGACTGTAAAGAGAGTCAGTCATTTAGCTATTCTTCTGCTTGAACAGGGCTGGGAAGCTCTGGTCATTTCAGACTGCAGACCTATGAGCCTGTTTCAAGGTATGGTCGTTATGATTCCAAGAATGCACTATTACATCCCTACAGCAAAGTCACTGGATGTAAGGAAATGCCACAAAGAGGACTGGGTTGGTTCTCTCTCTCCCTTCTCGCCCGCCCCAACCCCCCCAGATTCAACCCCTTCTAACATGTTCTGGGAGCTTCTAGTGCAAATTAGCAAAATTCTTCCCTTTCGCCACCACACTGGATAAAATACCAAATACAGAAGGTATCACATATTATTCCAGGAAGTAGATAGATCCTAAAAAGACTGAAGGATCTGCATGCTGAATGCTTCCATTTCCAACAGAGTAAACTGAGCATAAAAACAGCTATATGAGACACGCCAGCACTTTACTACATGTTTACCTATATTTCAGATTGCTGCTGTCTGTGAATTTCTCAAAGACCAGACACATATGTGAGCCAGTCCTTCAAATTACAATAGAAGGCAGGGCAATGTGTGCACACATGTACCTAAACAAAACGATAAAATAAACGTATATATATACAGTGAGTTATCACACAAACATTTCTTATTTCTGCCAATGCCTTTTAGTATCTTTTTCACTTTTCCAACTGGCTCTTTCTCTCTTTTCTTTCTATTTCTCCCCCCTTCCAGTGGCTCAAAAGAAAAATGAATCAGAATTACAGTAGGCCATGATAAACATTTGTGAGAAAGCAAGAATTTCCTATTTATATATCCAGAGCCTGGTCCTCTGCATACAAACTCAAAACACAAGTTCCTTTCTTAATCTTATTTGAAGGTTGTGTTACCACTCATAGATCAGAAATTAGTGGATTGATTATAGGCAGCAAGACCCAGCAGTATACTTAGAAGGTAAGGAAACAACAACAGCTTCTACTAATATCCTCTGAGACACCAAACACACATAAAAGTACTGTATCTGCCATCTAAATGAATGCATTTCAGTGATTAAAAAGTATTCTGTCAAATTTTGCCAATCTGAGTTTTCTGAAACTACAAAATTTACATGGGCAAAAACAAATCTTCAAATTATATGCAAGTTTAATGCTTAAATGTTATATTTACTAGGAAATTATGGGTAAGACAGAACCTAACAAATGCATAAAATAATTTTTTGTTTTCTGTAATTTTATTTAGACTTTCAGACAATGAAAAAGTGCAGCATTATTTCTGTGAACAACCACAGCTGAACAGTATTTTTTATTATCAATTGGTTATGTATACCTGTGCATTATACAATCTCTAAACAAAACTATATTAAGATTACAACAGGTTGTTCTGACACATTCATACAGCTGTGTCTCTTACTGTAATTAAACATATCATGACTCTTCTAGATTTATACACTACTATCACTTGTGGGGTTGAAGTTGTAGCTGCAGTATATATTAGGTTTGCATCAGGTGGGTATAAGAGATAAAAAAATTGATGCTTTGTTCCAGAAGATATTCTTATTGAGAAAATATCTCAAAAAGACAATTTTTTTCAAGGGATTAGAGCTGCATAAAGCTACTGCCATTACCTTATGATTGCCTCTATCCTGTAGGGATGAAAACTATCTCTCTCTGCTAAGGATTCTAGAAATGACACATATATGTGTTATCAAGAGGAGCAGAATAATTGATTTCCAAATGTTTGTTGTCTGTGTGACAGTCCCTATGTACAAGCAAAAATGTTGCTTTTTCAAACTGCAGAGAAAGAAAGCAATAAATCAATGTTATGGGGAAAATTCCAATACTACTGATTTATGAAGTGAGATATTCATATGAATATTTGGCATGCACCTAACATTTTTATCGCTTCAGCTTTATACTGTCCGCTTTTGATTCAAAACTTTAAGTAGGTCTGGGAATGACCATTTTCCAGGAAGGACCATCTTTTCCTTCCATTCACCTGGAGATCTACTAAGGCATAATGATAACTTACATGTTTTACAAGCTGGAAGCATCACTGGAAATGGAACACAAGTTGATTCCAATTCAGACAAACTTAGTTGATATGCACAGTTTTTGTAAAATATTCTATCTCCACACCCCTATTTTCTGTAAGAAATACTGTTATATAGGCTCAGTTCTTCCCCTGAGTCATTAATCTTAGAGGCCTCAGCTGGGAATCTCAAACTGTGAAGCAGCTGTCAATGCTTAGAAGGAAATGTGAGCAGCCAGAATGAACACTAGAGCTGTTGCCTGCTTGTTGCTGCCTTCATGCAACAACACTCATCAGAGCTACAACATCAGAAATGCACGTTTAGAGCCCCCTAAAGTGATTTAAACAGCCGCTAGATTTAGAGACTTTTCTACTTGTAAATATTCAATATTTTCAGTTTAAAGACTTTTTCAAATGAAAATGCCCCAAATTGTAGAAATTCAAAAGAAAAAAAAAAAAAGATAATTCTTTTCTTTCTTGTAATACTTTGCTATCTCAATCAGAAAAGGGATTTCTTTAACTTCTCTGAAAATTCAGAAAAAAATCAGTAACAAATCAAAAAATGTTCTCTAATTGTTTCTAAGGAGAATTCTTATTTTTCTGCATTACTTTTTATCTTCACTAACTTATAAATCAAAAGAAAGAAAAGCAGAGGTTTTGAAGCTGTGGTTTGTATCTTTATAGTAGCCCAACTTTCATGTGCAATAAGAAGATACGTTCGTACAATCTCAGACCCAGGCCGCACATTTCTATGCAATGTTTTACCAGGAAATCCATCATACACTGGGCACTGAAATGCAGTACCATAAATTCACTTCCAATTAAATTGGCCACATATTGCCTATTTTGTTCCTTATCCTTGGAGGCTGCTAAAGGAGGTAGAGAATACTGGACCATACCCAGAACTTTAAATTCATGAGAATTTATGTTTGTAAAACAGCATGGTCCTTGGGCCTATAAGCAAGAGATAGACAAGGAAGCAGAATTAGAAGCCAACACACTGTGAACAGTTGATGAATGTGTCTAGCTTTGTAAAGAATCACATCTGGTATTATAACCCTTTGCCTCTCCAAGTTTGGTAACCAAGTAACATATAGTCTTCTTCAGAATTTTGATTGCAAAACAAAACCCAACATTTGACGCACAAACCTTTTGAAAACATGCTTCATACAGGAGTTGCTAGCTTAGGAGCTGAGTCAGAGATTTAATGATAAGTATGATGAAGTCTGGTAAGCAAGACATTACCTTCTCTTCACACTTTCCAAGACAAAGACTGTCCAGGAAATAACTAAAGTGTTATTAGCTTTTTCCTATTTTCCTCTTGCTGTCTACTTCTGAAGATGTTTTGCAGTTGTTGCTGGTAATAAGAAGCTTAGCAAAACAAGGATAGAAAAGACGAATTAAAAGAAGGAATCAGATGCCACTGGCTAATATTGACATAGAAGTTAAGAATCTAAAACCAGAACAGCTTGAAAATAACTGTTTACCAAAGTAGCAAAGCCAATTATCTTCAAATGATTATCTGCAAGTTGATCAGCTACAAATTCACAGAGGCATTATTTCCTAATTTTACAAGAAAATGATGTAACGGTTAATTCTGTTAGTTTAGGGATTGAGAGGACTCAAATATAAGAGATACTGCACTGTTTTCACAAAACAGCTTTTGTGTTTTCTGAAATAAGTGACTCACCCACAGATATAGCTTTACCATTATATATGAAGTAGTATCAGCAGACACTGAAGGCTGTCTTGTTTGTAGAAGACAGGAAAAGATAGTCTTCTAATCACCTCAGAACAGGAAAGGTAATCTTGCCTTGGAACAATGGCTGTATTCTTCCCTTTATTCTCTTCATACGTGTTTTATAAGTTTTGGTCCTACCTTAAACTGTCAGTCAAAGGAGATGAAGAAAAAAAGAAGAGAAATTTTGAAATTGAATGCATTTTCTTGAAACACAGCATTTCCTTTCTAGCTCTCAGAAAAGGTGACAACAACTTCTGTCTAACATGCAATTTATATGCCAAAGTTTGAAGCAAAAACATCTGCATAGAAAATTCCTGCCGAAACAAAGTAACTAATAATTTTCTCAGAGCAGGAAAAATGTATTCACTTGTCCAAAACTCTGAACATTAGCTTTATGTCTATGCACCAAAAAATGCCATTAACAAAATATTTGGAATGCTATCAGAGTTTAGTGTTCAATTCAAGTCTTTTCTAATAGTCGTAACTGAAAGTGGGGATAACATCCATACTGTTGGAAGTTTCACTTTGAAAAAGCTTTTACAGATGTGTGCTTTCAAAATAGATTTTATGTAGGGCATTTACTTGGAGAGTCTTTCGATGTGAACAACAGTGTGCCTGCTGAACACATTCAGAATACGAGTCTGCAGCCAAAACCACCAAACTCAAGATTGCTGTGAACAAGTCTGGTCCGTACAATAATTTTGTCTTCCTTTATGAATGTTTGCAAAGTTGATTTTCTCTACTGCCATTGTAAGGTTCTGCAGAAGTGCATAAAAGCCAGTGTTGAGGACGAACTCTGAAACGAGGCTTACAAACTATGACGAACCTTTGACAATAAGACCAGTTAAACAGGCACATAAATAACCAAGTGTAGTTGGTGAGGAGGAAATCTCTATGTATGTACATTTTTAGGTACTTTTTGAGATCTACTGGATCAGCATAGTCTGATCAAAAGCTACTGAGAATTCCCTAACTATTCATCCCCTGTATGCACAGGGGACACTGGATGCATATCATCTGTCATAATGCACTCTGCATGTCCTTGCACCATATCTAGTTTGGCCTTTCGGAATTTTTCTCCATCTCATTTGTTTGGTTTATGAATGGCCTCTTGAGTCACAAAAACATTGTATATTAGGAGTCTTACACTGATTTTGTCCATGGCAGGGGATTTGGAACAAGATGATTTTTAAGATCCTTTTCAACCCAAACTATCCTATCATGATCTTTCTGCCCTTTGCAAAACACCAAAGCTTATGAAATGGATGCAGCCAAGAGAGGTGGTTTGAACCTACAAAATTCACATCTACCATATCCAAACTTTTTTCATGCAAGGCTAGACTCCCACTGCAATTTTAACCTTCTTTGGAATACTAAACTCCAATGTTACTGTTCTACAGTATCCCCAAGATAGCATTCTTCAAAAAAAGTGATGGCTGTCCCTGTCTGATGTCTTTAACATTTTGGAAATCAGCAGCTTGCTGTTCTGCAAAAGTGAGGTGATTAACAGTGTGGTTCCCTTGATGAATGCTAGTTTTTCACAGCCAAACTCAAACACAACAGTGTGCTCTTACAGCTGTCTTGTTTGCAGATTTGTATGTTTTTGTCAGGTTTGTACAATACAGACATAAAATGTAAGGCAGACTGAGTCTCAGGTTCACTGTAGGCAGTTTACTGAGATGTAAATATCAATAATTTTTTATGGTTTTCAAATCATTCACAGGTTGCTTTTCAATCATTTTGATAGTCAAAACCGTTTCACAAAGTAGCTCAGACAAACACTAAAATGCATTAAATCAAGTTAATTGCAATATCACCCTTTTGTCAGTGGATATATCACTTATCTCTTTGCTTTATTAACCAGAGTCTTCTCCTTTTCACTAAGCACTATATTCCCAAACAATGCCTAAACAAAAAGAATCCTCAAAGAAAGCAGCATTCTGTTTACTGGAATATCTGCATATCTTTGATTTTAATAGAGACCTTACTAAGATAATTTTCAGTATTTTAAATTTTGCCTAATAGTAATTTCCTTCATATATATATAATTTCCTTTCCTTTCCTTTCATTCAACGTTTAACCAACAAGGAAAAGGATATGTCCTCAGATACTTACAGCTTTTCAGCAAGTGTGACAGCTTCATCAGAATGCCTTATAAACAATAAATGAAGGGATTATTAGAAAAGATCCTGAGAGAATGAAAAATTATTCCTTTTGCTTATGAAAAATATTTTGCTCAAGGTTAGATAGAAGGATTTTGAAAGTATTAGGAACTAAAGACAGATTTCCTGAATCTCTGTCTTAGGACTTTAACTACAAATCTTCTTGCATAGGTACTGACTACGAAGTGTCAGCATGACTGATGATAAGCCTCAGTACTTGTTGATTCATCTAAATTTCTTTTTAGAAGTAAATAACACCTATCTATATGACAAGAGAATGCAAATCGGCAATTTTTATATGAAAACCTGTTCTAATGAACCATATAAAAAAGGGAAAACTAGTTAGTCACAGTCACAGACTCTAATGGATACAGTAAGTATCACCAGACACAACTTGATAGCAAGTTTAAAGACTGGGCAAATTTCCTGCATTGTTTGACAGTAGGGATAGTCTAACTAGAATTTTCATTATGTTGCAAGCTTGATACTTGCGAGAGGAGGAAAAATTAAAATAAGAAAAAGAACATTTTACCTACTTCCACAGAATAAAAATTCAAGAGAAAAAGTATCAGGAGTACTAAGCTAATCTTACATTCTATAATGTCAAATTTTCCTTCTGGCAGTATTGAGATATTCAGTTTTCCAAGATTAAAAAAACTAATTTCCTAGCATGCCAATTATATTATTTTTTAAAACTTAAAACATATTTTGGTATCAAACATAATGTTACAAGATGAAATAAATGTTATACATAAATATTGAAAACACACACACACAAGTCCAGACAAAATCATTGAAATAAAACATTTTATCATATCAAACACACACATTTTTGAAATGAATTCAGAAAATTGTTGGATTAATTTCTATTCTTATTATTGAGAAGTTATCAAAATAAGCTGCTCCCACAAAACTTTTTTATTGCACCAAAACTGCATTTTTATCTTTTATAGAGAAAGCTGTTCCATTAAAAATATTTTAACCAGTCTGGAAACAGATGAGTTCATGTAATCTTCTGGAATGTGTTACAGAGCCTACAGAGGGTTTGAACAATTAGTTTCTGTGGCTGGGAAGCCTTGGCTCTTCATTTAGTGCCTAAGAGTTGTGAAGTTTTTTATCCACTCCTTGAATACCAACAGAATGATCAGGATGTTGGTCCATCACATACATCCAAGAACCCAAGAATGACTGAATTACATACTGAAAGTACACAGGCATAAACTGTAGAAAGGAAATGTATGCAAAGGCTGCCCCAAAAGGTCTCCTGCATAGAGATTAAGGTGGAACAGGGCCATTTCAAACCTGTGTGGTTGCGTTCTCTAAAAGAGAAATTAGATTTCTAAATCTAATCAACATGCAGCACAAGTAGAAATGTTAGCAGTCACATATTCCCTCTCCATTCTGTAAATACTGAGGCACAGAAGAGAAGCCAGCTTAATGAAATGCTTCCATCAAAAATGAATAACATTTACTGCTCCTTCTGCAGCTTGTCTGTGGAATAAATTAAATATCTTTAAGTCTGAAGTTGGTCTGGTCTTTAAACATACTTGCCCAAAAATACTGGTAAATACTATCGTTGGCCTTGGTCTCAACACCTTTCACCTGTGCAGAAGCCAAAGCTCCTGCGTCGATCTGGTAGAGCTCAGGCATTAATACGCTGTTGCCTTTACACTTCAGTTGCTTTGGAAGTAACTTATTCCACCAGAGGTGAATTCCATTAGTGTAGGTTGGTCCTAAGACACAGTGTGTGCGAGAATGTGAGGACTGACATCAGCAAAGCAGACCACTTGTGTATTTTTTTCCTTTGTGTGATTATTATTATGCATACATGCTTGGTTTTTTATCTAGCTGTATAGTTTAATGTTTACTTGACCCTACAAGAGCAAATTACAGAATATTTGCCTATACGTGAACATTTGGCAAGGCATATTTTTCTAAATAAGACATTGTTCTATTCTCATGATTCATATAAAAGATCTCATACTATTGTGGACATTTAAGAGTTATCCAGGAAAATACCTAACTACACAAAAATGTCTGCTTTAATTTATTGATTCATTTTGGACCATCATGGGAAACTTAGGGCCTAAAAATATCTTACCCATAGGCTTTATGTTCGCATTTCATATGTACTGGGAATGACTGACTGTACTAGAGGCCCTTGGTACCTGTTGCTGAAGTTTCTGTACTCAGTATTTTTCTTGGATTGGACTTGCAGCCAACTGGTTGTAATTGACCCTCTACTGGGACAAGTTAGGATAAGAACATATGCCTTTCCTTAAAAAGAGAGAGAGAGAAAAAGAGAAGGAGAAAGGGAGAGAGAAAGAGAAATATCACCAGTATTTATTTTAAGTTGCCTTCATTTCCAACTTTTCTGGCAGAATGTCAAGCTTCTGTCATAATGCAGAACTACAGTTAAAACCAGCTCCTGGAAAAAAAGACTACATAAGGAATTCTACCTAACTAGAATATAAAATTTAAGAATGGAGCAACAGAGTTATTTCAGCCCTGTAGGACAGACTGTCCACTTGATATTGCCATAAGATTTCTGCACATGAAAGGCCAGGCTGGCATCTCTCTTCAGGGCAGTCATTAGTCTATTTGTCATACCTCATGCAAACATAAATTACTAAATTATAACTGCAAATTTGAAAACCTTCAATAGTCCTTTACCTCAGGCCAACTATTTCTAGGCTAAACAAACTTGACTTCGGGCTTCAGCAGCAATTGTAACAATTCCATGAGGAACTCAAGGGAATTACTGGCTGTACCGCATGAAAATATGCAAATTCGATCTAATTTTTCAGTCTATGAAAAAGGAACTTTATTTTTACTAAACTTTTGCATGCAGAAAAATACATTAAGCTTTGGTGCACGTAAATGGAAACTACCACCATCTTATCTTCGTTGATGAGCTCACACTCATGCTAACTTCATTCTGATTTTTGGCATATGAAGGAAACCTTCCTCTGAAATCAGCAGTCCATTCTTAATGGAACTTGGCATTCCCTTGTTCCTGTCTCAGTGCCCAAATACAAGTAAACCTACTGGAAACCATCCTTTTCTTCCTTAGACATACGCAAAAGTTTTCTGTTTTGAAAACTGCCAAACATAAATCTCTTCCTACTAAAGAAATATCAAAACTTCAAATTTTCATACCAAAAGTTAAACACTAAGTTGCAAAATACTGACTGATGAATTCTAGTCCCTCCTCAGACAGGTGAAATTCCTTAATTAGGCATTGAAATGCTCCAACCTTTATCAAAAAATACCACAATGGGAAATACCCTACACAGCCATAGACTCCTGTGGTATCTTTAACAAATACAAATATTTAGTGGCACCATCAGGCTTTGTTTCCAAAAGACAAAGCAACAGTATCCCAGTATCTGCTAAAGCTACACTAGGTCACTGATGCAACATTTAACAGATAATTGAACCTCTCCCAGTGGTATCCGAAACTCCCAAAACAAAAGCCACCCATTCTTGACTGACAGTTCAACTTCAAGAGCAGCTTTGTTTGCAACCAAGATGTGTCCTTCTCCAATCAGAGCATTAAAACTAGCACAGTCCTTAGCTTAGACAGCACTCATAACAGTTAAATATAAACTACTGAATCTATAGTAATGTCATATAGAGACTCAGTGGCTTACAATGGATTTATGAACAAAGAGCAGGTATATGTAACTTAATGTTTTCTAGCTGGATGGAAATAGATGTTCCTTCTTAGGTGGTAAACGGCAGTTGAGCAGCCACATGTCCCAAAAGGCAAAACAAGGAAAGGCCTTTTCCGTAAGGAAAAAGCAGTACTTGTGTTCCATGCACATGCTTCTCACCCTCCTGCAAACTGCTTGGCTCATGTCTCTCAGTCCTCCCACTCCTCTCCGGCCCTAGCTGCATTTCTGGGCCCATAGGAGCTGTAATGGACTTACAAGCTATGTAATTGCTGTGGGTGATTTCATCAGCAGCGGCCGTGCAGCCGTCGGCCGGGGGGAGGTAATATTAGATGACAACAGAGCATCTGTTCAGTTTTAATTTAACCTACCAGCCACTCATGGAAAAAACATTTTTCCTAATTGTTGGTATGAATGCCAGGATGGCATTAACGTGGACAAAATGCCCATGAGCTACACTGCCACCCGTGATGGCAGGTATGGCTAGAGACTTTGGAAGTACCCATAACAAAACTGGCCTCAGCTGTCTTGCAGTCCCAGCTCAGGTATTCATCCATCCACCATCAAAAGGAAATTGGCTCTTGACATACAAGTAGTTCTGCAGAGAAATTCCTGAATAGTGCATGGGCACTTTACAGAAGGAAAAAATATAGATCTCATACTACTTTTTACATTGTTGGCAGGTGAGGATAATCTGAAAAAATGTTAAATTATGCAGAATGAGAGAAGTTTTCTGTATCTCTATTTCTTTTTTTTAAATCAGAAACTTAACCTCTCCTATGGATTTAATGCCGTAATTTGTTGCAGCCATGAGGTTTATAAAAGACATGTTATCAAAACTGGAATCATCAAGAAATTGTATCAGAAGACACTGTTTATGTACAAGTATAATTATGCCAGTTTTTTCTCTTTTTTCCCCCTTCTTCCTTCCCTCTTTTTGTTTCCTTTGCATAGATCCACTTAATTCCATCTCTTCGTGTGGGCAAAAGCTGACAGTTGCATGACAAGGAATGTTTCCCTTTATAAAAGCCTACTTCCTCTCTGTGTAGTTTTAGCCTAATTGAAATGTTTCCTATTAAGCTCAATCAAGGCAGCAATTATCTAATTACTCACTTATGCTTTTCCAGTCAAAAATTGTACAACCAAGCATATTAGAGGGCTGCATACGTATTTATTATTGGTTTTATATGTCCCTATTTAGGTCTAAGAAGCAATCAAACGTTTTTACAGTACTTTTGTACTGCCCCTAAGTCTGTTTGCTACAATTTTCTACTACAGCAGGTCAGAAAACCACTTCCATGCCTCCTACCAATTCCACAGTAGGTAGATGGTAATTTCAGAATCGAGTTACAAACCCATTTCATACCAATGCGCTTTGCATAAATAAGTTTGTAAAGAAGAAATTATCCAAAGGAAATTTTAGGTCTTCTAAAATGTATGTTCTTCTAAAATGTATCTTCACGTATGACAAAACTCAAGTGAAAATGGATTTTACAAGGCCTCCAAAAACCCCACATCTTCTAAACATAGATGTTTTCTTCAGAAGGATCCTAGAAATCAGGAGTATCAATGATGCAGGTGGTCTGTATTCTTAAAATGAGATATGCAATGAACTTACTGCCATAAAGAACCATGAGGTATTCAATGACTAGGTTTTCTTACTGAAGTACAACAGAAATTACACTACATACATTTGCACCATGACAGCCTTGGTTGGCTACCAAGTTCTTGCTCTATATGTAGACTGGTACAGTTTTCTTATTTTTCTGAAAAAAACCCCTTCTTATTGATAAATTATTTTTTTGAAAACTATGAAAGTTTTTAATGCATGATACTTTGTTTTAGAATGCCTCAAGACCTTCTTGCTCTTAAAGGCATGAACAGAATTGTATTAAAAGGTCTTCACACGATCTTTAGACCATGCAATACTTAATGACTGCAATTAATTTTACTGATTATCTTTTCAAAACTGACTTGTGACTTTGGACACCACAGTTTCTAGGCTCATAACCTAACAGACCATATAGTAATAGCTACATTTTCAAAATGGTGCTAAAATGGTGCTGAGCAACCATCCATTGAAACCTAGACCTTTTTCCCTACGCCAGTTTAGTAACTCAAAATCTATGTCCCTTTTGCATGGGCACTTGAATTGCATAGTTTGGATCATGAACATTTAAAGCTCCATTTGAAGCCTAGGAAGTTCTTCCCAGGTCCAAAGTAATCTTGCTTTCTAACTGAGCCTTCTCAGAGTGGTCCTTCCAACATAGTTTTAGCTACAAAACACAGTACTCCTTCAGTAGCCCCATGCTGGTTGGTTTTCATACAGAAACCTCTGTTCTGTGAGACAGATTATAGCAGAAACACAGCCACAGGAAACTTCTGACCTGAAGAAACACCAGAGCTTTGACTCTTCACATAAGGCTTCCTGCAATGCATGACAAAGATGACTGAAAAATTCCCTTCGATTTCATCTGGTCCATAAACAATAGGCTAAGTCTTTTTGTAATATTTACCAGTGCAAGAATAAAAGGAGAGGACATACCAGCTAAACACTTGCTGCTTCCCCCAAACAGTGCCTAGAAGGGCACAAGACCCACTCATACTCTCACCCTCACATCACTACTGGGGACACTGTGCTCATGTGTAAGTAAACAGCAGTGTTCTCTGTGGCAGGGAAACCTCAGCCTTCCTGCAGGGATTATGTCTTGGGCTGCAGAACATAAGCCAGTTCAAGCCCATTCATCCTCTCCTCCCTCCCAGGCCACAGACAGATTGTACCCATCAAAGAAAACTTGGTGCTTCTTTTACGTTTCAAGTTACTTTATCAATAGAGACTGCTTCAAATACTCGTGGGAGTATTTAACCATTTTAAATAGGAAGAAGCAAAAAGTACCAAATATTAAACATTTCATGCAAATGAAATTACTTATCAGTCAGGGTGTAAGAATTAATGTTGCAGAACATGATTCTAGAATTACAATTGCATTATACCCTGAGCATGAGACATGCTACATGTACATGGTTTTAAAGCACACACACGCAGTGGGTCTGGAAACACTTAGCAGTGACAGCCTGCACTGATGTGTAGGAAACATCTTTAATTTCTAGACCCAAGACATCTGGGACAAAAGTAGAACTTAACTGTGTTCATCACATGGCTGCCCTTTATTAACTTGCAGACTATAATACTTTTTTGTCATCAAGTTTTGAACATATCCTGTTGTCTAGTTTTTAAAGTGAAAATGTTCATTCTTAGGAGAAAGGATAATTTTACAGAAAAAAAAAGAAGGAATTTCAGGCTTATGTTGTCATAGCTAGAATGTAAATGGATACTTATACAATATTTCGTAAATTCATGAAATGCACTGTTTTTCCCACCACCTGACTGTGATGTTGTTTCATATACATTATCAACAAAAATACAGCTGCCTGGAGTTTCTGGAAGATATATGTACAGAGCACATACTCGCACCCCATATACAGGAAGTTAATATCCATGTGAAAAATTGGAGAGGTATGTAATACTCATGACTGCATCACCTGCCCACTAATCCAGCTCCCTGGGAGTTACTCTAACATTCCAAACTCCTGAGCAGCCTCAAACACTTGCCACTGAAAGGAAAAATAATAAAAAGGAAAGAAAAATAAGGAAAACAGCCCTAAACCGCCAAATATGACAGTGAAATGCTTCTCCTTTTCATTTTCTCCTACATCTCTGCAAGATATTTCCCTAAATTAAACCATGAGCCACCTCCATCTGAACAAGATAAACAAAGCCGATTTTACCTAAATTTTGAACTTCTACCTGTAGAAATGATACAACACCAAAATCCAGCCCTTTTCCTGATGGAGTTTAACATTAGAATGGTACTGATTAAATAGATTTATTCTAATAACTGCAGCTATGATGAACAATTCCAATTTAAAAAAGCATTGGAAGAGTCAGAATTCCCAACATCCCAATGCAATGATTGCTATACCCTTAAGAATGAGCACAAAGAAATAGTCAAACTGCACAGAGATTTTAATTCCAATTTAAAACCCTCCAACCCTACTATGATATTACAATATAACTTTCAGGGCAAAACTGCTGTAATTGCAGCAAAAATAGGATCCATATAATTCTTTGTATTACAAGAGAAAGACTTCCTTAATCTGTATCTTTTTTAGGGCTTGTCAATGATAGGAAACTTCTTGTTGCCACCAATAATAATCTGGATGGCACAGAACATGGTAAGATATAGAAAATTTTCTAGAGGATTTTGAATAATGATACATAAAAATGTTTAATCTCATAAAACACTTTATGGCATTATTGTAGTTCCCTGTTTAAATTAAGAAGTCTGTAGAGCAGGTACACCTCAGCTTTAATCAGTTGTGGTCCATATATTAGATGCTATCAAAAAGAAATTTTTACAGTGGTGTTCACTATGTCATGTCTATCCAGTAATACCAAGTCCTGTAAACAGCTCATAGATGCTGTCACAATGACAAGAAGAGTGGTGCTGAATTCAAGTTTTAACTGTAAAGAAGGTAGATGCTCCAGCAGAGAAGTTGTCAGCTAAGAATTCTGGTATGGAAGATTGTTTTCTGAATTGTTCATTCTTCTGTCAATAAGCTATATGGATGATTTAAAATGTGTTATACATTTTTGAAGTATAAATTAACCCCAATACTCTTGACTCTTGATTTGAGCCCAATACAGCTGCCACAACGCTAAGAATATTTTTTTCACTGCTAGGGTTGTCAAACACTGGAATAGGCTGCCCAGATGGACTATGGAATCTTGAATTTTAGAGATATGGCAACTCAACTGGATACGGCCTGAGCAGTCTTATCTGACTTTGATCTGCTTTAAGCTGGATCATATCACCTCCTTATTACTAGAATAATATAGTCATGTAAGTGCTAATTGTAGTAGCAATAATATTAACAACAAACTGAGTATGCAAGACAAAAAGCTCCACATGATATGTACACTAAACAAAGCAAGCATCTCAAAATTTCCTATGAATATGTACACCAAGTAAAACGTTGATTTTTCAATTACACCTCTGTTTAGTTTTCCTTGATCTTATAAACAGAGATCTGCCATGACTATGAGACAGATGCTATTCAGACGGAAATTCATTCCATCTCATTGAACAGTTTAAATGATACATTTGAATGAGGATAAATTTTTAATTTAAAAAGTTTAATTCAACTGTAGTGATTACTAGCATATACAAAACAAAACTGACTCCTTTTACAAAGATAATGCTTTGAAAAATATGGAGGATTTAAACATTGTATAGACCAGGTTTTAAAAAAAGTTAAGGTGCACACAATCAATACAAATGCAGAAAGAAAATGCAAATAAAAGGAAATTACAGCTCTGTATTCTATTAGAATTAAAATTACATAATTTCTAAATAATAAAATAATTGATTAATATTTCTATTTTCATGACATATGTAAACACATAGAGTATTTTGACAGTGAATACCAACAGCAGTAGGAGAACAAAGTATAAACCGTAGTATTTAACCTAAAAACATTCTTCATACTGCTGAGTATAGATGCAATGGAAATAAATGATTTATTAAAAGCAGCTACTGCTTATTAATTTTTCCTGAGGCCAATAAAATTGAAATGTAGAAACGTTAGGAGCGGAGAGGGAAAGGACTAGGAGAATTAAAACACTTAAAATCTTTAAATCATTGCAAAGTCAGTAAGGCCAATGGGGATTGAGAACATTACGGAAGTCCCAATTGTACATGTAAAATAAAAGAATGGATATAACATATGTAAAATGTGAACATTTTTATATTAAAAAGAACAGTGTTTCAACTATTATTACTCTGTCTGATTAGCAAACTGATATAAGAACAGTAAAGGCTGGAAAGCATGATCTGTACCATTTACCTCACTGATTCTCAAGAAAAACATGATGTCAGGATTCTGATGGTAGGTGGTCTTAGAAGAGAATATGTTGATTTCACATAACACAGGCTCAATTTAAAGTGTATGTGGAAATAGACAATGCACATCCAGAGCACAAACCACATGATATTACCTTTGTACACAGATATGTAACAGTGCAAATTCCTTCAAATTAAAGGTTAAACTGCTCCCAGAGGAAGAGCAGTCTAGCCAGCCCCACAGCAATGTAATCACGTTACAGACCCCAGAGGAAGCTAGAAGCCATTGGGACAATCGCCTTTGGACTCCACTGTGGAGAGAGACACTGCTGCCAGTAGCTGATTTTCCACAAGTGAGAAGCTGTGTTTAAAAACGGTTCTAATCCATTTTGCAGCAAGCACCACAGCCTAAACACTAAGATGAAGCTGGAAACGGTCAAAGTCTAGCTGCCTTATTCATGTGGAACTGTTCCTCATGTTCTCACAAATAAACATTCAGCCAGTGTAGTTTTCCTTTTGTCTTTTTTTTTTTTTACTTTATCTTCCTTTGGAATTTTCCATTAAATGATCATTAAATAGAGAAATCAGTCGGCTCCCCCTCTTGTGTTCAGCTTGCTCATGTTTGTTTGCCTTCTTGAATTCCTGGCAACATAACATCCCAGTCCAAGAAGCACAGGAGAAGGATGAACCTCTACTGGTACAGTTATTCTCTGGGACTCATCTAGCACCCTGGAAGGCAGGGGATAAATCTCTTCAGGCTGGAGGGAATTCAAACCACATCTACTTTTTGTGCTTGTCAATAGCAATTACACAACAAAGAGGGTAGCTGTATCCCACTCTCAGAAGACACATTCTCAATTTGGATCCCAGCTGGATGAAGTACTCACTCTGCAACTCTAGAATATGCATCTCAACTGAAAAGTGGATCAAGAATCCCCCCATTGTCCCAGTGTACCGACTTTCCCTTCAGACACACTAGTTTTCTCCATTAGCTGTTCCAGTTGCTTAACTCCCAACTCTGTGTTCTTGTTATACTTGCACAACTAACTTTTAGCTACTGTCATTCTTAAATTGAGGGCAGCAGGTAGGTGTCCTGGACATCCTCCTGTTAGGCTCTTTTTCTATCACCCCCTAATTTGATGCTGCAGACACCCAGAGCTGCCAATCCCTGGTTCCAGCCATAGTGCATGAGAACACTGTGAGCCTAATGGCATGATTTGCTAGCAGCTGTGCCTCGAAGTCAGCAGGAGAGAAACAGTATTTTGTGCTAACAGTGCCATACAAAATAACCATAAGCAGCGCATGGCTACTTTATTCTGTCTATTCCTGAATCTCACTCTGTTCCTGAGGTAAGTGTATGTTGTAGCTCAACTTCTGGCAGTCAAATAATTACAGAGAACTTCCAGTCTAGCCCTGGCAAGCTCCTTCCAAAGATCTAGAAACTCACTTCAAAAGAAACTGCCACAGAGCATTCTCTCTAGTGGCTTTTCATTCAGTTTGGCATAGCAGTCATCTTTCCTGTCCAATTGTTTCTCAGCTAAAAGCACATCCTTTTCTCAACTGCCAGCTAATTCATTTAGTTAAGAGACAGGCAGCCAACATGTCACACTTTCCAACTTGCTTAAAACAGTCTTATAACACCTTCTTCTCTCACATGAGGAATCATTACTGGGGTTCAGTATAAAGTCATATTTCCTTAAATTTAGTCTCAACAAAAATATTTGTCTGTTAATGCAATAATTGCCAAAGCATATTAAAAAGGGATAAGTGAGAAAGTGAACATACATATGAAATAACCAATGATGTGAAGAAGCCTAATAATTAATTCCTTTTTCAGTCACTAAGTACAGCATATCCTCAATGTTAGACACTCATTTATATAAATTCATCTAAATCTACTAAATAAGTTTTATTTATAATGGCCTTTCACAAAGGTGCTAAGGATGGACCCAGTGATGCCAGATGTTGAGAACTCTCAATTCCAATTAATTTTAATGAGATCTGAAAGTATCCTGAATGTCCACCCCAGTTGCTAGTTAAGTAATGACCTCGCAGTCACACTGGAATTTCTGAATCCTAGTAAAATTATGCAAAAAGACAGCATACACAGCACCAAATTAAAGCAGATAGGTTCTCCCTATATTCAATTCACTGTTAAAAATGTCCGCTTTCCTGCTCTCTCCTTGTGTCTGATCCTTTTCTGTTTTCCCTCTCTATTTTATTGTACTGCAGTGACCAAGGAAAAAAACCAGATGCACAAGCTCATGCTAAAAAACTGAAATGTCTTCCCATGCCATTCAAGCTTCACATTAATTCAGATGCCTGACTCTCTGCACAATACTGTGAACTGTGATCTAAGTTTTGAGAATATGCTGGTACTACACAGTTGCAGGTTTTTAGAGGATAAGGAAGGAATATTTCCTACTGATCCAATTTATCTAAAATGAAATCATTTTCTCACCCTACCAGCAGGATTACAGACACAGGCAGATTTGAATTCGTACCAATATGAATTAGAAATCTAATATTAAAAGTAAAATAACAGAATGTATATTTTCTCACAAGCTGCAGTTAATACATAGCAAATACAGGCTAAATGCACTGTTTCCCAGAGATAAATGAGGTTTTCACCTACATTTGTATGGAAAGGGGGAATACTGAAGCTTTTAGACTTCTTGCCTCTCCTACAGCTGGAAATAGTGATAGGAACTGTAAACTCAGTTTGGAGAAGGACAGACTGAGGGCATCTGCCTCAAATTATGTTGAGAGCAACTGTGACATAGTATGCTTGTGCTTAAATAGATGAATTTCAGTACACTGCCAAGATTATGATTTCTAGTCTGCCTCAGTCTCTACCTCTATTTCTTTTGGCTCTAAGCAAGGCAGAACCAGAGACGCTATATGACTTTCCTAGAGAAATAAAAAGGGCACAGACACAGAATCCAGTTATCTCAGTTCAACTAGTTAACATGCATCAGCTGAACCACGGTAACTGCCTTTGTGCCCATGTTTAGCCCTAGGAAGATATGCTTGTTTGATTTGCAGGCCAAACTAATGACAGAAGGCTAAACTGTAAAGCAGTAATACAATGTTCTTAACATTGAGCTTTTGGAATCCGAGCTAGAATTAAAACTGAGGATCACTAAGCTCCTCATTCTGCACATTAGTTTCAAGAAACCCATGGAGCAGTACCAAGGAATACACCACACTTATATTTGCTTCTCCCAAGAGTCTGATATGGTATATCAAGAACTGAATTGGTACACAGTAAACTGCTCCAAAATTACTTTGTAGTAAACAGAAGTCAACTTACTGATTTGGGTCCGTCTTGCATGGATTTATTCCTGTGATTATCTTTAAAAGAATGAGAAGCTTACCAGGGCTAATGGGGCTACTTAAGCGTATGACACTCCAAAATCACTAGCTTAGTTTCCTTGCAGTGAGGAAACCTTAAAACTATGTTGTTTATCACATGGGGTGGCATTTATCTCATCTACCACCTTAGGCAAAAAGTCAGGCAACTAGTCTAAGGAAACAATTTTCCACTAAACCAGGACAGATAAAAGTTTCATGGCAGAACATTTGCCCCCACTTTAGATATCAATCTTAGGACAGTTTTGGACAAGATGCCTCTCACTGTGCACTTTAATACAGGAAGCTTAGATAACTAGCTTAGACTAGACACTGAATTTATGCATGGATAAAATTAAGGAAACCTCTAGAAACTCAAACCATGTGTGAAAACTTCAAAATGTAGAATTGGCCACTGAATGTAAAATTATATTAACCTCATCAAGAGAGCCAGATAAAGAGCAATAGAACAAAAGCAAACAGAACCACCAAAACCACTCATTGTTGATTTTTTGGTTTTATTTTCTATTTTTTAAAACTGAGTGAATCTGAAATCAGTAGTTCATTAGCAAGAATCATACATACATATATACAAATCCACCACATGTATGTTCTTTTTTTAATATATACTTTTAGTTCTTGTGATAACTACAAATGAATACAGTTCTGCTGCTGTAAGAACATCCATCTCCAAAGAAGTCTGACTAAAGCAAAATAATTTTACATATAGAATTTCTCAGGACTCTGCTTTCCCTGTGAGAAACTTGGAAGGCAAGGAGAAACAATGGCTGTTTTTCCACCTATTTATTTTTCTCATTGATCAAAACTGAACTGTTACTTCTTTAGTAACAATGCAAACACTATGGATTAACTACAAATATGACTTCCATAATAAAAAACCAGAAAAGAGGAGAATTATTTTAATCTGATGTTTTTGAATTAAAAATCTATTTGAGAAACTTCTTAGGAATAGAAGCGTATTGAAGAACCAATATACAACAGCAAGAAAACAGACTTTTATGCAGAACATTTTCTAAATCAGAATATTTTCTTTCAGATTTGGCAGAAAAATTTTGAGAGTAATGAGTTTTTATTTTTCTCCTTACCCTTTCTCGATGTCGATTTTTTTTTTACCAGGTCTGAAGGAAAGAAGCAAGAAAGAAACACAAGGTATCCCCACACAAATTATTATACTGAAATCAAAAAAGGTGGTGGTGAGGACATATTTCAAAAGGTCTATATGTACCCTATTCTTCTCAATTCTATTAAAAAATTCCCTAGCAAATTCCAGTGTCAGCATAGCAGATGGGACTTTCTCCAGTACACCTCACATGCACACCTCTCCATTTATTATTATCATACGTGTACAGGAAAGTGCATAAGGAAATGAAATATTTATTTGCTCGTGATGCTTTAAGAACATTTAGATGATAAAATATACCAAAACACATAGCATATTACCCAAAACTCACTGCATCAAGGTACAACAGAAGTATCATTAAAAGGGTATTCCTACAATTTTAACTTAATCCTTCCAGAAAGAGGTAGATCATTAGAACGAAGGTCATTTTTCTAGTCCTTGAGTACTAAGTGACTCTCCTGTTCGTAAGTTAACAGCATGAGACAATGATCTAGTTTCACAGTCCAGTCAGCTTTGTCAAGCTCCTGACATGCTGAAGAGCTAGACTTCTCCACACTATCAAGTATTTACATTTTGAAAGAGATTTAAGTAATAACTTCCTTCTCAGAGTTATCACCTCAGTGCTTTAGGAGTGAATAGGAACACACTTGCAGAAATTAAAAATATCCTCCTTTACAAGAAAGGGGGCCAAAGAAAAAACCAGAAGAATATTGTATTTTTAAAAGGTTAATATTAACTAATTTTTCAAGTCAAGATTGAAGTGCATTCTAAAAAAAGATATTGCAAAAACTAAGAGAAACAATTCAATTCACTTATACTGATAAAGACACTGCTACTCAAGTTGCCAGCCTTCCGCTGTTTTGCAATATGGAGAATACCCAAAAAATGAGACTTGCAGGAGCTCATTGCTTCCTTGCTTACACTCACACCCAAGGGACCTGAGCAGAGAAGACAAAATCATCTGCCTTTTCTCAATAATTTGTATAATTCTGCTGTATTTGTAGTTGAGTATTTACTACAAACTAAGAATCTTCCTGCTGGGGAGCAGGTGGATGTAGATTCACACACTGCTGGCTACAGGGTGGGTCAGAATTTGTGCTTTGTTTTATACCGTAGCCTTATTCCATTTCTCTGGATACCCTGATACTACAGTAATATTATTTGAAATCAACATGAAAACAACACCTTAAGTATTTTATTTCATTTTGTGTATGTATAGGTGAATTACTGTTACACAGCTAAAATTAAAACCATACTGGGCATGAGAACTTCAATGCTAGACTTGAGCCTGCTGTGATGTGATAAATGAAGGAGCTGTAAGTCTCTGCCTGTCTTTGGTTGGCATCCAACTGGAAATTGATCTCCCATTATTTTTCTTTAAAACTTGGGTGTAACTCCAGAATCCTGGCCAACACTTCCTTTCTCAGTAAAATAGGATCAACACACCTAAGGATGTGCGAGAGCTACAACTGAACTTACAGCAGATGCCACATTTGCCTACTCACTGCACCACCAATAATGACGAACGCTACTTTGTAAAAGACTCCTCAGTATTGAAAAATAGTATATAAAACCATTTTTAATATACATGTATACATAAAATGGATTTTGAACCTAGGCAGTTTTGTTTTGGTGGGTCCCCTAACATATAAGCAGTAAAAGTTATAGGGATGTTTTATATTCCCAGTTCCTCATAGAAATAGATTGGGAAAGCTGTTTCCAATACTTTGCCAGTCTACATTTTAATAGAGAAAAATAACTGCTGATTATTATGAAACAATGAGCCACATTTCAAGTAATCCAGCCAATCAGTAGAAAGGATTTGAAGCCTTCTGGTTTATATTTGTGTGCAAACAGCTGTATTTCATTTTTTAGCCTCTTTGTTATCCAAAGCTTTTAAACTTTTTGTCAGATAAAATCCCTGTTGTCATGGTGGC
Source organism: Gymnorhina tibicen (assembly GCA_013399875.1). NCBI lineage: Eukaryota > Metazoa > Chordata > Aves > Passeriformes > Artamidae > Gymnorhina > Gymnorhina tibicen. The sequence continues at coordinate 770,181 of VXAZ01000687.1, read as the reverse complement.
CAAGACACCAGCAAAATTAGAGTGGAGGAAGGGTGAGAGTTAAAGGGGAATGGAAAGCCCCCTGGTCGAAGTCTGTAAAAAAAAACACCTCCCAAAAATAAAATGAATGGGTAGAATAAGAACAGTTCATCCATAGGTAAAATATTGACTCCAGAATACATTACTTGGAATTGTAAATACTGGTTATTGTTGTGATCCCAATCACATTGACAACTGCCTGCTAAAAAGTAGTATCAAAAATACTCTGTCACACAAACTTGACATCATAAAATTCCTAACTTCCTAATTTTTCTAACAACTTATAACTTCCTTGGGAAACTGCTTGGATTTATTTTAATAAAACAGTTGAGGAAGAATGAACACTGGAAGAATTCCAGCTGCAGTACGTGCAGTTCTTAAAAATTAAAAATAATAAAATAATTTCATGACTTTGTAGCAGTTTATTACCTCTTTTGAGATTTACTTTACAATTTTATAAGTTTTTTGGACTATAAAAACCTGAGTAGAATTTCAGTAGGGTCAAAAAGTCTAAATCTAGCTGGCACTGCAAATTAAAATGAGCTTGGTATTACTAGTTCAGACCTCCTGGGACAGAAGTTAATGTCACAGAACTACTGTATACAGAGTATAAATCTGTGCTCCATATTCCAAGTACTCCATGCATTGGGCTTTCATGCTCTCTTGATCAAGCCTATATTTTAGCGTTATGGGAAGCTTTGATGAGGAATGACTCCCAAAAATAATAATAAGACTCAGCAGACAGCCTAAAAAAAGAATACATCATGTTAGGCAATGGCCAGAAGTATGAGCAGAGAGGGGCAGAAGTCACAGGACAGTGCATCAATTCATCTGTGCTTTCAATCTCTTCAAAAACCAGCCATTTGAGAGACCATGGAGAGCATCCAAAAGAAAACCCCAGCATTTAAATTCAGTAGGCCAATTTCAAAGACTTGCTCATAACTCTCTGACCTCCAAATACAGCCTTCTCATGGCAAACGTAAAGCAGTTAAAGTAAGCTTTTAAATCTTTTCTCTCTGATACGGCCCAAGTTGACCCTCAAATTCCATGGGATGTTTTGCTACAAACTAATCAGAAATGCAAAACTAACTTCTTAAAAGTTGTTTATGTTCTATGTAAAATTGATTTTTTTTCCCTTTAATACTAAAATTTGGTCCATCTGTTGAGAAAACAAAATATTCTAAATATATACAAAGAGTAGAACTGCTTCATTCCACTAGCTATATCCTGTGGTAGATGCATTTTCATCAGTATGTTTGTCTTGCAGACAAAATGAATATCAGATGGTGGTTCTGAAAAAGGACAGACCTAACATGAGGTGATTAGTTTCAAAAACAGATTTTTATTCTTGATAAATTATTACCAAATACAATCATCTGTTGATTGAGGATATAAAACAGATTGGTCATACCATAGCCTACAGGTTAAATGAAAAACGGAAATAATAAGTTTATTTAACATAGTCTTGCATTAAGTCCCTGAGCAGTGCAAATCTAAGGCAAATAATTAGATTTCCAATTTAAATATATACATTTGTTAAATCAGACATTTCTTGAGGTCATCGATGTCTTTATTTGCTGTTCTATTCACATTGTGTGCTATATATATATATACAGACTTTTACAAATGTGTATAAATATATAAATACAACTTGTAACCAATGATTCATGTACTTTGTACAAGACTTATCAAGTGGTAATGCCATTGACATTTTATTCAATTAAAGTTGATAATCTATTACATTTGTAGATTATTTGTGAAGAAAATAAAAGAAAACTGCTAGTCTACAAAAAAAAAATCTAGTTGAGTACTACAGAGAAAACAAAAGTGTTTCTTACACCAGTAGGAGTCCTAGAAACAAAGAATTTTGACTTACTAAAAGCAACTCATAACAATACTTGCCTAGTAAATATTATTGAAATCATGGCATAAATAAATATGGGCATTTGAGGAAGAAATTATTCTCCTCCAAAACTATCTTCTTTTATTTTAAATCAATTATACCTGCACTGTGTTTAACATGAAGATGGAAAAAACCCAGTGATCCTCAGTTTTCCCAACATTCACTTACAGTTAAGTAAAAATTGTGACATATTATCATATTTTCATTGGATTCTATGACAGGTAGTTATCTAGGAAACATTCCCTACATAAAAGTTCTCATGACAATGATAAAGTTACAGCTGTGAATATCAGCATTCTAAGTTTAGTAGTGACAAGCTTACAAAATTAATTCACAGAATTTTCCCATTCTTAGAGAGTGTGCTGTGGCAAGATTTTAAAAACAAAGCTACCTGCTGACTAGAAGTGTTTACTTTCTTTATGTTCCATTATCTGGAATTCTCCCACCAACCATAAAACTGTTCTTCTGTTAAAACTTCTAAAAATGTATGCTAAATCAACAAAAAACTATTATTTTGCTTCTGGTTTAGCTACTGTGCAAAACTTTCATATATAAGAAAAGCTTCACTCTCACTTATGCTCCAGCTCTCAGCAGCAGGTTTATTCTTACAACATTCAACATTCATACACATTTTTACCATACTGGAGGAGAAAGCAGAGAATTTTGCATTCTCGAGTAGACAGAACTATTTAAAGTGAAGAAAAATCAACATAGCTAATTTTACTTTAACATAATTCTGAGATTCTCAAAGCTTTCATAAACAGGTAAGTGGTTTTGGAGATTGCTTCTGTATAGGGGCAATTGAACTATACACTTCCCATAAAGCACTTGAAAGTACCTAAGTACATAAAGTTCCACTGGGGTGTAAATTACAATTTTGGGCTTTTTGTTGTTTGGTTTTTTTTTCCCCAGTAGCCTGTAATTCTGTAGTAGGTATCAGAATTTTCCAAAAAATGGCTATATATTTTAATTATGCAATTACTATTTTTCAATTAGTTAATGAAATGTTTACTGTTTAGAAAAGAGTTTTGTTGCCTTTTTTTTTTAATTTGTGCTATTCAAATGATGATAATGGTAAATTGTTTGATTTTATTCAATGGTTTTGCATTTTCATTGCAGACTTTTTCCAGATGGGAATTAATGGGGATCCCTAAGAAGTTTATTATGGTTTCTAGCCAGTGGAATCTAAATGTTTCTTGTACGGCCTTTTGAGTATCTTTCGTTCATTCCAAGTGCTATTACTCTGGATTTGATATAATTGACTCTTAAGCCTGATACTCCTCTGAATACCATCATTTGGTTCCTAAGGCATGAGGCACACTGAAGTAAAGGGATCAGCAATCATCATTAGAACATCATTCATGCAAAGTTTAATTCTTCCCTCCCTATCAGCCATCTGTATTTATTCTCCTGTTGTAGCCTTTTCCCCACCCCACTCCTGATTTTTTGCATGGAAGAGGCTCCACGGTTCCTGTCAAATGCACAGGGGATTGAGGGGTTCACAGTTTCTTTGGTGAAGTGTACTTTTTTGTATTCTGCTGTAAGTAGCATGCAGGAGAGCACCTACCTCTGATTATTATTGGATTTGCCATCTTTGTATTATGAAACAGTAACAATAAAATTATACAAATAAATTTATATCAGACAGTAAAGGTGGAATAAACAGCATGAATGGAAAAATTTAAAAAAAAGCACCCAGTCTTTCTCCCTTTCTCTCCTCATATTCATAACAGCCAATAAACCAAACTTCTATAATATCAATGACTGACAATTTATATCAGTCAAGTAGAAGCTCAGGGAGTATTTCTTAGCATTTACTATTCAGAAGAACAGTGTTCCTTCACTGAAATGGAAGGAACACTTCATCATCTTAGTTCGGGACCTTTTCAGAGGGCCTGCAAATTAATACATGGACTAATTTTGTAATTTTCCTGTATATTCTCTAACTATTTAACAATGTACCAAGGAATTACCATCTTCACATGGGCATCATTAAGAAGTTTAAATAAGGATACTCTGGTGTTTTTTATTCTTCCTCTCTACTCTCCCTCAAAAGCTTCCTAAGTTTAGTTATGAGTATGGCCTTATATTAGCCTGTAATTTTCACAAATTATAAGCATCATTGCTGCAGAGAAAAATTTAACCATGCTTAACTTAGCAAATAAATCACTTGAACACATCATTACATAGCTCCTGAGGATCATAAAGTAGGTCTAGCATGGAGTTGTCACTAAGAAACAAAGACAAATTACATTTCCACTAACCAAATAACTTCCTATCAGTGGGCTCAGCTGTGACAACAGAAATGTTTGCCTTCTCTTTTTCTGCTCTAGGACTGAGAGCCAAAAGAATGCTCAGTCACCACTGTGGATGGTCCCACAAAGAAGCTCACTCTCTGACTTTTCCACTTCGAATTTTTTGTTTTGTTTTTATTTTCTAAGCTCCAGACAGCATTTGTTTGATCTATCACCTTAAGTAAGGTGAACAACTGGCAAAGTCTGCACCTGCCTCACATCTCATAAAGTGAGATTATGCAGTGTGTTGGCTAAATATGTATAGGTTTTTCTGCCAGGGATGAAAGTGTGCAAGAATATCACTTCTCTGTCATCGAAAAATTACAAAAATAGTGTGCAACTCTTTCTTCCCGTAGGTAATGTCAGTGAAACTCCGAACAATTTTTTGTTCTCTAGCATCAGTGGAGTGTGTTCACATCTCTCTGAAAAGGACATTTCTGTGAGTCTTCTAAGTATCTGACCAAATGTTTAACAACCTTTCATGAAAAAAACTTACCAAAAGCACAGTCCATTTTCTTAAAAATTTTCCCTTTAGCCCTCTGGGTTCCAAAGTGTACTGGCTTTTTCCTTCCTGGGTCTAGGCAAAGATAGATACTCTAAAACATAGGTATCTCGGCTAAGTAAAAACAGGACAATATTTGCTTGTTTGTTTGTTTTGGGGGTTGTTTGCACTATGAAATACCCCATATGGGAAACTAACAAAAAACCCTCAGATCCCGGCTGAGACAACTGCAGAGTGATAAACTGCAGGCAGAAAGAATGGGAAGGGACTTCAGAGCACAAGATTAAAAAAACCACCAACTTTAGGCTTCCTCTTGGCATGCAGAAGTTAGCTGAGAGATGTGAAATAGTCAGGGCTTCAGGGGAGCCTAAGAATAACTACTGGGGAAGATCACACTGTCTTTTCACCTAAGGTCCTTTTACAGATGTAAGAAATTAGAGTTAGGGGCTGGGATCAAAATCAGAGCTATTTTCTGCAGTTCATAATGTAATTGAAAAAGTAGAAGCACTCAAAAAGTCTCCCAACTTTGCGTGATATACAATTGTAAAAAAGTAGTAGAAAGAAAGGAGTCCCCATATCATACCATTCTGCTTGCGTGCAAAAAAAGTTCCAGAGAGTCAGAGAAGAGCAGCTGCTCTTTTCACTAACCAGCTCAAGACTTTTTCTATTGAAAGCTATATTACATTCAGAAGGATGACAGGTTTTCGAAGCCAATGGATCAAGAGCCTATTTCTTTTGACTCTAGTGAAAAGGCCATTTTTATCAAAGTTAAATACATAAATAAAGATAAGAAATAGCGATTTACAGTAGCTTATCATTATTCTCTTTTGCTTGAACATCAATATATAATTTTTGCTTTAGTTATGTTTGAAAGAACTGGTCTTCACAACAACAAATTAACAGGAAGATGTCTTGGACAGCATTGGCAGGATATCCATAAATATAATGCACAACTTCAGTCAATATACGTTGTTTGATATGCACATGGATTTATCACAATGGTGATATTGAGTGCCACAAAGTTTGAACTACACAGTTAATTTTTCTTTTGAGTATTCATTTTTAACTTACGAGCAAGAGCATCAACAACATGCAACAGTATAACACAGCATGAAGACTTTCCACAAAAGCCTTTCTAAAGAATGAGCACTCTACAGAGATTCCTTTCTAGAAACTTAATCCTTTAGAAAGAATAATTTCCAGGCTTTGTAGATCATTTACCTTCCTCAAAAGCAAAAGAGATATCCTGGCAAATCAATTTATAATATTTTTAGAGCAAGCCTTTCAGCCTTTTGCTTTCAGCCTTTCCAAAACTAGACAGGAAAAGCGTGGCACAATACATGCAGCGGCTATGAGAAACAAACCAATCACCCAGAGCCTGGTAGCCAGTCAGTGTAATGGAAGTGAGCACATGCTTGGTGAAACCCTGGTTCCAAGACAGTTACACTGTAGATCTCTCTTCACTGAGATCAGCTACCTGCCTGCCTTTACCCATTCCGGACTTTTTAGTTTTGCTCCAAACTATTTCTCCTCTTGTTGGGACAACAGGGCAGTGCTTTTTCTATCAAGTAAAAACCCAGAGACACTCGCTGACTGAAAATGAAATGAACTGGCTGTTGTACAATCAGAACACATTCATGTTTCCTATACAACTAACTTACATTGATTGAAGTTATGATGCAGCTACCTTGATAACCTTAAGCTCCCAAACTAATATTTTCATGTGATGTATAGGAGGTGAGACTAAAATTCTGTTTTTCTAAGAGCAGGATAATATGTAATTATTTATTGCAAAGTGATCTGAAGACAAAAAAGGCCATGCAAAAAACTGTGGTATTATTTTTTTGTGCCACAACTGATAAGCATTCACCACATAAAGAGCAGCTTTTGTATTCCCCATATTTCAGAAGTGTTGACTTGCAGGACAGTACGGGATAAATACAAAATTGCTGAGTATGCTCAATGAGCAACCTGAGTTAATGAGGTATAGCACTAAATAGAAAAACATAAACAGAAAGGGCAGAAAATGCTATTGGAGAAGCTTTTAAAAAAAAATCAACTATTTAATACAAAGAAAAGTTTTAAACTACTTCCAAAGATGTGAGATACATTTAACAATTTCCTTTTCCCAGGCCTGTTTTTTAGACTACCATGAAAGAAAACAGACTGCAATAACAGAACTGATGCTGCAAATAAATGTATCAGAAAATTCTTTATTTTACCAGCTGTTTCACTTCCAAGCACAAATTCAGTCATTTTTCAAAATTTACTAACATGCTCCTCAGGTGTAACAGAAAAAAAAATCCAGACCCAGCAATACTAGAATAACTCTAAGAAAACTTCTGCAATATAAAAAAAAAAACAATTTTATGCCTGCATTCTCCTTTAAGTGACCTCTAATGCCATTAAGATAGCTTGTGGCAATCACCATATTATCACTAATGTTGCTGTTATAGTAGCCCTGTAAAACACAAAGACAGTTGTTGAAATAGCGACATGGTTAAGACCAGTTGAGTTCACTGCTAGATAGAGGCCAGCTTTAAGTTTCAAACTTCACAGCAACAAAACCTGGGAAATATATGAAACTTCAGGGTGAGATAGAAGAGATGTGCTGACCTTGTAAAATATACTAAACCAGTAACAATTTGTGTATTGAGCAATTTGTCTGCCAAGTATTCATACTTACGTGATCCACCATGTTAGCTGACAAACCACCGCAGTGCAGGAGAGCGGCCTTACACAATACATTTCCCCCTCTTTTGCCACAGAACAGAAAGGTCATCTGGAAATATGTCTAGGGCTGAATTCTACCTGCACCCTTTAGTATTTGAAACCACTTGTCAAGAAAACTGGGATCAATGCAAAACACAACAGTAGCTCCCCCACACGTTGAGTGGCCGTGACATTTCAACCATGCAATTTTACAGCAGGCAACAAACAAGATTGGGAATTCAGGGTTAAAATCTCCAGTGAAATTTTGTCTTATAAAGTAATGAATGTTGACCAAGAGAGTAAATCAAATGGATCTCCTAACAAACTGAAAACAGCTGTTTGGCTGAGTGTGTCTCTGATTTAAGTTTGGTAATTATTGCCCTACTGTGGCTCAAGGTTATTCTGTATTAGTGAAATAGGATATCATAGGAAAAGCATCCAACTTCTTAATTTACTGTAGCATCAAAAATTCCACTGTATAAAAATAAGCCGGAAATGTAACCTTCTAAAAACTTACCTATAAACCTAAATGCCCATTTATTCATTCTTCTCACGCACAATTGCACAAAATTTGATTACAATAAACTAGAATATCTAATGCCAAACAAATGATATGTCACCTTTAGTCACTCCAACTATGTTTTCTCATAAACACACTGAAAAACAACTTTATATACTTGGAGTCAGTGATAAAGCATCTTGGCTTAATAGCCCACTCCCTAGACTACTATGGCCTATGTTAGCACTCAGAAAAATTGTTTACATTCTAACAAGAAGAAACTTTCTTTTAAGGTCTCCCCATGCCAAGAGCAGCACAACATACAAAGCCACTAAATTTAATTTTTCGAAGTTTAGAAACTTGTTTAAGAAAGCATGGTAGACATTTGATTAATGAAAACTGAGTTCATTCAATTAATGCTTGATTCCCTCTTAAATCCAAACTACACTGTGGTTTTACTAGTTGCTTTTATCTAGGTTATTAGATGCCTTTATTACCTAAAAAAAAAAAAAGAATCAATTATCTATGTTAATAATGTAATTACTATGGTATTATTGATCTGCCAGTTGGACATCAAACAGTGTAAAAGTCCATGGAAGTATAAAAGTGAGTCTCCAGCCAATTAAAATGTCTAAAAAATTAATAAAAACCCTGTGTGTTCTGTGAACATCCTAGCAAGATTTCTGCTCTGGAAATTCAACAACAACAAGAAAATTGTCTCTCCCTCAGACACAGACTGCAATTTTTCAGTCAGTAGCAATTACTGTACATTGCTAGACTGAATCTTCAATTCTAACAAAAAAATATTTTAATAAACCAGTCACACAATCCTTGAAAATTATTATAAATCCAAGGGCTTATTCTTTCTGAATCTTTCTTTCAAGACAACTAGGAGTCTTAAAATAAAATGATTCAGGTAATTTAAGGTCAGCTCCAAGTAAACACTGAACTCAGTTCCGTATTATTACAGAAATAATTTCATTTAGAGAGTGAGTTATCACAGATTAATTGCAAACAGACACTCCAAGAGCAACCTTACTCTACCCAGCACACTACACTCTTCTTTTGGTTTCCTATTTCTCAGTTGAGATATATACAAATTAAACCTTTGCTGAAAGTTTTTATATGCATATTTGTGCATATATACATTCTAAAATTGTGAAAATTACTGAGTATATGCCACAGAAATAACCTTTTGAAAATACCACGGTGCTACTATTTTTTTTCAAAAAGATTGAACAAACTCAAATAGGAATAGTAGTAAAGTGAGTGTTCATTCATTTTAAAAGAGACTGGGCTCTATGGAAGTCATTCTGCATACACAACACAAAACAGGCAGACTTCAATCTGAAATCCCTTCTGCATATTCTTTGCCAAGGAGCAATTTCCATACTGATATTGTTTAACTAATCATACAATAGAAGCCAATAAAGGCACTTTGGCTATGGTAAGGATCAAGACTTACACCCAGCCAAAGACCCCCCAGCAGCATGGCTGAAGAAACCAGCTCGAAGCAAGCAAAGTCCCCATTGTTTTGAATTAAGGATCCCATAAGAGAAGAATGAAAGAGAAAGAAATAAAAGGACACAATAATTCCAATTTATCTGGTGATCTCAAGATCCTTTATACTTACGGTAACATCAGAGATAACTTCACACGCTAACTACCAGCTGAAGTACAGCAAGCTCTAGCCCTGCCCCTTACAGAAGGGTGGGAAGCAAATCACCTAAAAGCAAGGTCTACTGACTTAGACAGCTTCAGTGGTTTTACCTGCACACTTTCAGGCACCTCTTAGAAGAATTTTTCTAGCTGCTACTCAGTCTGAATGCAGTCCAAACCCATCCAAATTTAGCAGTTTGACTTTACTAGAAAATAGAGGGTAGGCCCTACAAGTCATTCTTCAGCACCAGCATCTGATGTAAATTTTCACATTACCTACCGTTTTATGTATCATCTTATGCATAAACACACTCTGGATCCTTGAATGACACCAAGTGCTGTCATAACTAAAGACAATTATCAATTATGTATGAATTGGCTGTTTCCCTCTGGCACTTCACTTCATAGAAATGTAACACAAATATTTCAATGAAATGAGGATGCAGATGGAAGATGATCAAAATAGGTCACCTTGTCATTAAGCAGACTGAGTTGGGCTTAGTCTGAATAGAAGTCTTTCACTGGCATTTAAATTCAATAAAGTTGATTTGATTTAATTTAACATATTGATTTCCATGAAAAATATAAAATAATTAGCAGAGGGTTACAAGCTTCTAAAATAAGACATGGGACAACTTGATGCACACATTTCCAAGGAGCTCTGTTCAGGAGATGCCTAACCCTGAAGGCAAATCTTCAAGGTAATGTTCCAAAGCTGCTTTTCTGCCCATTAGCATCTGCCTTTCACAGCTAAATTAATTCCTGTTTAAGCCTTTCCAGGTTTCAAAACTTAAGTAGAGCAACACAGAAGCCACATGAGTGGTTCAATCCAATATGCAAACCTACAATACTCTCAATGCATACAGACAAGTATCTTGTGATACACAAGGATCTTGTGAAAACTTATTTGTGGGTGCTTATTAAACAGTAAAAAAGTAGGTATTTGTAGTGTTCAGCCTCAGACACTTTTTTTTTTTAATGGGAAACCTAGGAAATCTGGTTCAAATTTTAGGATTTAAATCTTTCCTCAATCCAGAACTGGTTCAAAATCTTCTACCTGACAGAAGCAGGTACAGGCTAGCTTCAGTTTGAGGTTGCCTTTCAGCAGTAGTGCTGAACAGCATCATTGTGCAGAAAGAGCAAAATGCACAGCATCAGAAATATTCTATAAAAGATAAAGCATGACTTTATTATTTAAAATTTCAGATGGACCTAAAAGCACAGTGTGCTATGTTCTGGTATGGAGGGCATCAACCCAGGGTGTTTCACTTCCTGAGAAGTAATCTAGCCAGTTTTGGATCTAATCTCCACATAGAAATACAGAAGAGTCTTCAGCATGATTATTCTACATTATAAGTAATAAACAGTACAAAATTCCACTATGCTAATTCAGTATCTTCCAAGGGAATACACAGTCTTGAATATTCACTGAGACAGTTCTATAAGGTAACTGTAAGGACTTGATAATATCAAATTAACTCTTCTGAAACATGACAAAATTGACCATTTCTCTGCAATGGCTATCACAGGGCAGAGAATCCAATGCAGACTGCTCATTAACAGACAATGGCTAGGTCCTTCATCTTTTAACTCTGGCTTACATGATTTACGTATCAAGAACCTCCTTACCAAACCCCAAAACATTTAAAAATGCTTAAGCTATTGTTTCTCCTCAAAACATGTAATAAAGTGTTAGTTCTTTAAAAACTGCATTACATATTTTTCCTCAAGAAAACTACTTCCTATTTCCCTGTTTCATGTAGGAGTCATTACTTAGTACCATAGAATGCTTCTGTTTCCTCTGTCTCTAAAATACTCAAATGCTGAACAGAGAAAACAAGTCAGAGATATAGGAACGGTTATTTTAATCCCCGACAACATTCAGTTGACGTTTTGATTTGTTCTGTTTGCATGGTGTTTTTCATTTCAAGATCAATGATGTTTTCCTCTGAATTAAATTATGCTTTCACATACTAACGCACAAACTTAAAGATGAGCTCATCCACCACCAAAATGCCCCTGCAGTCAGAATGCAATTAGTCTTACAATATGTACTTTGAAATTTCAAAAGACAAATTCTTAAACAGTGACTACAAGATCCAGCAATATATGACTTCTATTGGTTAATACTTTGTATGCACTGCAAACCAACTTCTTTCTTGTACTATACTAAAGACAGACATAATAAAAATAGAGGACAATCTATAAAAATGAACAGAATCAAATCTTTTGATTCCTCTGCCATTTTGCTATTCATACTACGGAGTTCCCCCCCCTCTTCACAACACATCTGGAACAGTGTCCAGCACCACAGTGTTTCCAAAGATTATTTTTGTAATACGATCCAGAGTAGAGGTGAGCTCTTTAAAACTCCTCTCCAGTCAGAGTTAGAAAGACCTGTTCTGAATCTCTGACATCTACAGAAAACAATTCAAAAAGGGGTATAATCTTAGGCTAATTTACTAAAAATCTTAACACTGCTGTCAGTATCTCAGTATGTGGCTACTGGCAGTGACAATATGCAAGTGTCCTTACACATATTGCAAGTCACTGCCCAGCTGTACAGCAGCTGGCTCCAACTAAGCCCAGAACAGGTCAAGGGTGATGTGAATCCTCAAAGTACTGCCAGCTTGTTGTGTTTATCTTTGATGGCTGAAGAGTGCAAATGCCAAAAAAAGAAAACAAGTGCTTTCCTTAACCTTGGATTTCCTAAATGATTTAATGTCTTTGTATCCTACGAGAAGCAGTTCAAAATGTGACACTTGTATCTGTGGACTGGCCACTGGATGTTACAATGCATGTAATAGAGACAGCAGAAGCCATTAACCAGGCAGATGTCAGTAGCCTACCTTGACAAGGACTTGCTTGGAATTATCCACAAAGACATCTGCTGACCTAGCAGTCTCAATGGCTTCTCTAATAACATTCTACTGATAGGTACATGACTTCTAATTTAAAAAGCCAAAGGGTTGGGATTTATCCAATTTCTAGTCTTTTACACGCCAAAGAAATTGTTCTGTTCTAAAGGTGTCTAGCAACATCACACTAGAGCAGAAATTACCAAAGGAACTATTACAGTGATTCAGCTGTGGAATGAGCTAGAGTGCACCACAGCTCACAGTATTACGTAAGACAGAAGAATTTCTTCAGGAAGATTTCTATATTGATTACAATTTTATTTTTAGTATTCTCCAAGCAGATAAAAGTAAAAACATGCACTGTACAAAAGCATACTATACACTCTACTATAGGAATCTAATGGTACAACTGAAGAGTCAGACATGCCCACAACCCTTGTTACCATTGTATGTCAAAGTAGGTACTTCTCACTATACTTTGAATTCTCTACTCGCCTAAGTGACTTCATAAACTTCTGATAGTCTTGCCATTTGAAAGCTAACCCTCTTTTGACATAGTACTTGGAATATAAACATGGTATATGGGTACAGAATTAAGCAACCCTTAAATTTTTAATTAATGAAAATATATAGAGTTCAGGGAAGAAAACAGACGTACAGGTGACCTATAAAAGCAGGAACTTCAGCCAGTTCTGCTCAAAAGAACTTAACACTTGGTTACTGCTCTTGATTACTAGCATGGCTGTGCCACAAGATGAGGTTAGTCTCATCTGTTTGGGCTTTCCACTTCATTGCTCTTTCTCTACACCCTCTTTTCCCTCCACCCATGTCCCCTCCAGCCCATCCACTTTCAGTTCAATTTTCATTTTTAAGTACTAATTCAGGTACTTTTTGGAAAAGGCAGCAAGGCTGTTTTCTGTTCTGAATAACTTTGGTAGCAAGAGAGGAAAAAAACACCAAAAAATTACATTTCCCATTGCATATGATGGTCCTAAAATCTCACCAGCAACCACCTTGTTGCTGTGACTTCAGAAATTCTGCAGTCGTTGCTGCATAAGAAGCTTTACCAGGGGAGAGGTGGGTTCTCATCCCATCTAGCCCACAGCCTCATGTCTAGAGAACAGGCTGTGGCTAATTTGGGTCTGAACCCTCTCAAACTGATCTCCAAAAGACATTAGGGATACAACTAATCCTAGTGATTTCATCTGGACTATTCCTCACTAGAAGCAAAAAATTTCCTCTGTTTGGCTCTAAAAATAACATAAGCAGGAAATAAATCGGTTGCCACCAGCATTTCCTCAGAAACACAGATCCATCGGATCTCTGGTAATCATTTTGTGCTTTGGATCTTGTATAATGAGTCCTGGTTTTGTGTTCCTCTACTTACGAGTGGGGCTAGACACCTACATTTATTATGGATATAGGTGGTTTGATTTAATTGCAATGGAAACCTTAAGACTGGTTTACATATAAAACTGTTCACATTTCAGAAATTCCCCCATGGGCATTTAAAATCCTTGGATTTAAAGCTCAGAAAATCAAAATATACTTAATGCCAGGTAAGCACAGTTAGTACAGATGATACAAAGTACCTTAAAGTTCTATGATGCTCTTTGAACTCAAAAAAAAAAAATTCAGATCAATTTGTTTTATACTGGTAGATGACTATATAAAATACATAAACCTATGAAAACAAGGATATGGCACACAAACATATTCACGAACAGTTCAGGAATGTTCCTGCTGCCTTGTTTTGGACTCAGTTCTATTCAAAGACACATATATATAATAAAGAACTTAGAAAAAATTTTTTAAATCAACATTTTTCACAATATAAGTTTTTACATGACTACTGAACTTCTATTTCAACAGAGTCATTCACATCACTGTAGACTGTAATAACACTGAATAATGCTCATTCAAATAATCTCACTGAAATCAGGTAGGGGCAGACTGACAATTACTTCTAGATGAGAGCTACTCACATAAACAGTCCCAGAAAACTGGACTGAGCAAGTCAACAATTTTGACAGTCTGGATCTATATAAACAACTACCAACACACTAACTTTAATTTAAGAGCAGCTCTGCTCTTACCATGCCTTTGCCTATTTAAAGTTTGATGTGGTAAGTGTTTTTTCTTAAATTAACATCACGAGATTATCTACAGCTGAAGACAGCTGTGAATCCCACCTTATAATAAAAAAAAAGTTTCATTTTACCTTTCAGGCAGAGAGCTTATAATTGTTATTTTCTCTAGTAATTTTCTTTCCTCTTTCACTATTCCATTTAAAGTACTTTAAGTAATTGACTGCAAATGAAATTAAAAAATATTTTCCACATAATAACACTAGAATACCTGACTGTAATCCAGTGTAGTCTTAACAGATATGAATTGTCACAGATTGCTGTCTTCTAAATTATGTTTTAAAACATCTTGCTCTTTATATTTTAACATCTAGATTCCGAGGTCCAGTTATAAGTGTTTACCATAGAAAACTCGGTCAAGCTGGTGTTTGACCTTTGACAGGAAGCTGCCCTCACTCCAGCTAGTCCCAACAAACTAGGCCCAAGACAATAAGCTGCTTTATAGCTATTAGGTAGGCCAGTGTGTTTCTCCAGGAAGACCTCAAGCTGAAAAGCCAACACGCTTGACAACCACAGCCAAGGTACCAAGGGCCCAAGCACTAGACATTGGAAAACAAATGGAAAAGCACACATGGCTACATCTGGAATCCTAATGGGCCACCAATGGTTCCCAGCTAAAGGAAGAATTACCAGTGTTATTTTATCATCCCTTGTGCTAACTTAGCTGTTTATGTACAGCAATAAATGATTTTTTAAAAACATATTTGGGTCATTATGTCATATACCACCAGCAAGTACGATTGTTTTATTGTGCTTGGAGTCAAAATACACTGCTATACCCAGATGTGAGCGAAGTTCAAAACCTCTAGTCCTTCTGTATTCATTCCTGTTGGACAAATGGATTAAGTTTTTAAAAGGGAAACTGAGAATTTTTATGGCCTGTACTCCCATCTCACTAGTAAAATTCGCACTGATATTTTCCTACAGAAGTTTGCCTTGCCAATGATAACATTAAATATTACCTTAGTAAGCTACCCAAAATTTCAACCAACAGGAAATGCCACACATTTTATTGTCAAAACATCCCCATTCTCTTCTTCTAAAGCCACGAGATGTTATATAAAAGAAATAATTTTGATTTCTTTTTTTTTTTTGCCTGAGCCCCTATTGAAATTCAAGGGAAAGTAATCATTGTACTGTGGAATGAAACTAAAATACATAAATATTTATTAACAACTTAATAAAGGAGGCCTCTGCAGTTATGGCCCTGAATTTATATGTGCAAACCCCAGCTTTTCCAAAATCTACAATCAGAATATTGTGTTTCCATGTAATGAAACACAGGATTTGTGTAAAGACTCTTGCATAGTATTTTTAACCCTAGCACTATGGCATTTAAACTTTAAGATCAAAGCAGAAAGAAAAGTTAGATCCTCCAGCATTTGCTGCTTGATAAAGATAGCAACAACTTAGTAAACAAACAGCAAAAAGTACATTATTTTTACAAGACAATATAATAATTTAAACGAAGGGTTCAACATTTTTTGGCAATACTATTCTAAAACTGACTGTATCCCAACAGTTTAAATCAACATTTACCGACAAAATATTTCACAACTTTCCGTTCCAAAAGACATTGAAAGAATTTGAAAAGAAGTGCAATTTAGCAAGTGACAAATGAATGCAATTTCAGAAAATGTAATTCTAATAGTATTAACATTCCTTTTAATGGAAGCTGGATCAATTTGCAGTCAAAATGAATAAACAATTCAAATAAATCAGGTTTTCTTCCCTTTCAATTCTCATTCCCTTTTTACCTACTTGATGCTAGCCTTGTTGCACTTTCACTCCATTTTTTTCCACTTTTTTGGGGGAAAGGTGTGTGTCCAGGCTGAGGAGTTTGGGGGAATGGTAGCTCTCAGTTAAGAGAGTTATTTCTCACAGAAGAAACTGAAAACTCAGTAGAAATACACCAAAAGTCTACAGCTAACTCCAGAATAGAATACATTTTCCCACGATCTAAATTTTTTGGTATCATTTAACATCCAAGGTACAGCTGAACGGAGCTGTAGTTTCTTTTACCCAGCGAGGAAGGTTGCTAAGAGTATGCACACACTTATCACACAGGTTAAACTACAACTGTGCCAACCTTTTCACGGCGAGTGCAGGGCAAACCCTGTGGGGAAGACTGCTGACAGGCAAATGATCCAAATTAGACAGATCACACTATGATAAACACGTGCATGTCCCAGACGTGCAGTGCTTATGATGATGATGTGCTGAGTAACATTCTCAAATACGTTACAGTGAATCAAGATGGATGAACTGGTCAATAACCTACAGATGACTTCCATTAAATTAGCTGGGAGAAGATAGCTCAGAAGATTTTACGGATTCTTCTATCAAATGACTGAAATTACTTCAACACACAATGACTAAAGAAAAAGAAAATAGGAAATCTATTTGCAGCAACATCAATACTAAAAGTTGCTTCTTTTCAAAACAGTTTTGATGGCATTGTTTTTCTTTTAATATTACACTACTGGTAACCCTTATTTGCCATGGAAACACAGACATGAATTTGATACCCTGTAATAGTGGTTTTAAAGCTGACAGAAGAGTGCAGAATGTGAAATTTCATTGCTTCTGCTGGTTAAAAGCACGATTAAGTAAACAGCTTAGTGTTTCCCCTGATTTCCAGGAACAGCAGAAACACATTAAGTCTAAAGGAAAAAAATACATCCCAGCAACTTATCTCTAGAAAGTTGCTTCAGAAGTTTCTGTTCTGTTTCCAAAAGCTACACTAAATAGGGAAACAAAACACGTAAAAATTCCATTCTTGCACAGCTATAAAGTGCCACATCTCTATATGATGTAGTGTGCTATATTTGTGTTTGACTTTGAGATGACAGTACATATATGTATATATGTCTATATGTACACATATATGCATATATATATATATTATGCTAACATCCATACATAACAATTTAAAATTATTCAGAATACCTTTTCCTTGCTGCCTTTCCAGATGTTTTTTTACTTAATGAAAGAAACAGAGCAAGGATTAGAGAACCATTTCAGAGAAACACAGAACACATTGACAAATACTGAAAAGATAAATACATGTTTTCATACTCACAGAATGAAATATAAGATACCTCACATATACCAATTACTCCCTCATGTTACCATTAGGAAAACTTGATCCTTGACAAAAATAGATTTAAAATATATTTAAATCCCATGGGATCTTATATCAGCAGAAGTGAAAGAAAGGAAAACAAAAAAAGATCCTCATTTTGTGCTTCCTCTGCATATTAGTTTATTTTTTTTTCTCCCTTTTCTCCAATCCCTCCCTCTATATTCCCCTCCTCTTCTTTCTAAGGGAAGCCACATTAAACAATTTATTAATCAGAGTTTTTGCCACATTCACCTGTGCAAGACTATTCATCTTAAGCACAATTTGTTACACTGAAACAAGTTTTAAATAACACAGAAGGTTTGTACAACTACATCACAAACAGAATGAAAAAATTTGATTTACAAAATGCTTACTGATGAGTTCTGTTCTTGCCACAACAGTGTTTATATTTTCATACACAGAAACTAATTCTAAAAGCATAATTTAAATACCCCTTTCGAAAACCCTGCTGGTATTTATTGGCAGTCTCCATTATGAATTTTAGACGTATTTAGCAGCAATGATGAGTAATTTCTACAGTTTCTCACTGTACTCTCACACATCAATTAGAACACATCAGCTTTTAATTTTTTTGGTCTGGCATTTTTTCACAATAACTACATTTTGTTGTGGAAAAAAAGTGTTTTCCCTCTAGTGACTATTTGGCAAATATGTGTTGAGCATTTCTACCATTAATTGAAGTGGCTAATTTTTGTTTACTTCTCTATGTCCCAGTATCTCCAACAATTTTTTAAAAGAATGTACTCTGCTGGCAAGGAGGGGCACCTGTTTAACATCTTGATACAGGACACCAAGATATTTTGCACATTTTGGGTGCATCACAAAAATGGTGACCTCTTCAAAGTGCCTCTTTGAAGAGGTGGGTTCAACAGTTTTGAGAAGGTAATTATTTAGAAATACACTCCCTATTAGACAATAAGAAATACTTTAAACCAGTGTGTAAGTACATTTTTAAAAGCAAAGAGATGTTTGCAAATGGTTATGAAATACTTCCACATGTGATCATATTTTCACAATAATGGTGACTATCAAACATTATATTGCACATTAATTTTTATTGTTGAGTAAGATAATGGAGCCAAGAATACTGTAGACTGTAAAGCACAGCCTGTTGCAGCCTATTTCCTGGCCAACTCTTCATACCACAGATGTCGGGCAGCTATCCCAAACCATTCCACATATTTACTGGTGCTCTAATCTTTTCATATTAGAAGTCCTGGGTTTAGCTGTTCTCCTCAGTAGCATTAACCAAGCAGTTCATAAAATCTGTTTTTAAATGCAGCTGCAAATATAAAAACTGCTTTGTGAAGCCACTTGTTTCATGTTCCCCTTAAGACCACAATCTGCTATTAACAGAGACTAAATAGCCTGTGACTTAGGCAGAGAAAGTTGTTCAAAAGCCAACTAACATCTTGTTTCAGAGGGTACTTTTGTCAAGTTTAATGTCAAGTTTAAATACAGGCCTATAATTAACTATGTGGAGCCATCAGAGCTTAAATACAAGCATTGCCAATACAGTGTCCAGCTAAAATTAAATTTTAGTCTTTCAAAAGCTGAATAGTCATAAGCTCTTCAGGCAAAATTAATAATGGAGACCAATATAGTTTCAACACAAAGTAACCACAGGCCAGACCATCCAGCAGTGGTATATGCAACACAACTGAAGACTTTTCAAGTTCACAGCAGCCCAACACTATTCCTACTAACATCAGTGGGCACTCAGGCTAAATTTGTACATGTGAACTGAAATTCCCTGTCTTCCAACAGAATTTTATAAATAAAACCTTCCAGGTCTAAAGTTGAATATCTTAGGACAGCCCCAGACAGTGTATCTTATTGAAGCCAAAAGTGTCCAAAATAAAAAGGTTTGTAGAGTACCAAATTTTGCCAGGGGTGTACAGCTGACTGTAGTCCAGGGTTTTTTTAACATAGACCATTGTATTTTTTAAAGGCAGAGTACTGCATTGGCTACGAGAAAGGCAGGAAATTTTTCTTTGGCAGGTTGATTTCTTTTTCTTTTTTTGTTTTGTTTTCTTTCTTCTTCTTTTTTTAGTTTTAAATTAGCAGATGTTTGAAGCTGCTCCAAGGTTTGGAATGTGGAAGAAATCCCAGTGGAGATAGATTAGTGGCAGAAAGCAGGTGAGGTGGTCAAAGGTGGATGTAAATACAATTTATCAGATGAATCTGCAGTTTGTCACATTGGTATCACCATTGCACATGTGGCATATATAAAAGCTTTGGCAACTGAGAATGAACATCATTCCTCTAGCCAGTGTAGCTAGAGAGAAAAGGCATAGCAACACAGGGATGTGGTACAAATAAATGATTCAATAAATCCTAGATTTTACAAAAATTCTACAGCGTGTGTGGAAAGGACATGGGCAGGAGTTCTACTAAATAAAATCCCCAAAACCACAAACCACAAAAAAACCCCCAAATGAACACTGACACATCCAACCCTTACCCTCATCTTCCCTCCCATCCCTCTCCCCTCCCCCCCCCCCAAAAAAGTTCCTCCATAACTGGCAAACTAACCTAGGCAAATGTCAGCTCTCAGACTAAGCACGAGTCATAATATGACCCATTTGTCTGGTCAAATAGTTCAGATATGATTCTATGACTCCTCCCAGGTGCTCAGTTCTTACATCACAGTATTTTTAGGTGAAGCTTTCTACCATTTGTGATTGGAAAAAAACATCCTACTCTGCTGAATGATTTGTCATTATCTCAGTTACATTCTCCTTTGTGATCCCCAATACTACAGCAAAGAAATATATTCATGCAAAAAGTTGTCCCATATCTTTAGTACAAAATACTGCATATCTACTCAGCAAACAACCAGAAATTTATCCTTTTTTTGGCCTCACAAGATTACCAGAACAACTTTGATGGAATTGCCTTTAATATGCTGAATGTCCCCAGACAAAAGCTGGAAAGCTGAATAAAATCAGGGGACTGGATGCTTGGTCATTAAATTAGCTACCTGAGAACACTTGGTTCATTTGTGCATCAGTGTCATTTCACTGCAGCAACAAAACTGTGAACATACATAACATTGCTATCTTCTATATGACAGGTATAGTGCTTTGGTTCACTTTTCTATATCATAAATAGTTAGCAAAACATATGTGTATATATATATATGGATTACATTATCAGTTCCCTCACACAACTGATAGCCAGAAATACGGACCCCCATAAAAAATGGCTTGCTGGAAATGGAACAAATTAAATTAAATTTATTAGATCTGTCTAAGAAGTGCTGAAGTCTGTCTCTTCCTCAAAAACCCCAAGCAGTCTACAATGTTACAGCCGTAACACCATTTGATACCCACAAAGAAATAAACCCATAGGGTGCTCTTTTAGTTGTGATGAAATGCTATAGCATCTATATGTCAATGTAGTCAGGACTGGAAGTTTCCCTTCTATGGATGAAGGGACTGTCAGCACCATGCAGCACACATGTACATTTACCAGGAACCCTGGTAAGGAGGTGGGCCTGATGAAACTCCCTCCCTCTTTTTCTAGCCCAATTCAGCAGAAGACTCTGGTTGAAATCCCAGCTAATATGAACAGCTGGGAAGTACCAGAAGTGCATCCTCAACCAAGGATTCTTTGGGTTTGGAATCAGTTACCCTCAGCTGTTGGAAGTGTCTCACATTAATTGACTGAGTTCACCTATTTGTAGAGATTTTTTTTATCACTTTGGGTTTTAAGGGAGGAAAGCTGGAATTTAAAGTTTTCTACTATAGTAAAACTAGGTTTTCTTAAGTAGCATTATAAATTGATTATGTTAATTGCAGGATGTTCATAATAGTTTTCCTAGACTGCATATACTGTCCAATAGGTTTAGTAAACAAGCAGATGAATAAGATAAATAAGTAGACAAAAATATTAAAGGCAAAAGTTTTTTCACACCACCAGCAGTGAGGATAGCACCTCTATAATCCTAATATAATATAATAACTGCTATAATCCTATCACCACCAGGCCAGGATTTAAAGTAGATACCATAACTGACAGGGTGTTCCTGGCCCATTTTATGATGCAGCTGTACATTCATCAATTTGATAAAACTAATTTCAAGAATAGCGATAAATTTAACTATTGTGAGGAAACTGAACTGTGAGTTCAGTATGCAAAACTACCAAGATGTAGGAGTAAAGAAAAATGTATATATACATGAATGTTGAAACTGTTATTGTACTGAAGAGCTTTCTTTAGCTTTCTTTCTTGGGGGCTGTGAGAGACTGAAATGTTACTGGTGAATGTCTCAAACAACTGGCCATTTGCAAAAGCAGCGGGTGCTTTGCTGACAATGTGCAGGGTAACAGCCCAGGTGCAGAGGGGGTGAGCACCAGAGGACGGTAACAACAAACCAACCTTTGTTTAGCAGAAAGCTGGGGTTTGAGCCAGGTAAGGGAAGAGGCCAGTAAGAAGCAGATTCTGTGAGGCAGGATAGTGCTTTTTTATCATACCAATGTCCTCCCTTACACAAGTGGCTCCAGTATGAGAACTCCCTCCACACAAGTACCAGGACATTCACAAATAGGCCTGAAGGTGTTCATATCTTCTGAAGAGGCATAACTGGCTCAACTACTCAAGGCAGCTGTCATGTCTTAGAAGGTGTCATAAACCACCAAAGACCCCCAAAGCACCCTGAGACTCATTTCTGTGGCCTTCCATCAGAGGACTGCACACAATCCACAGTGTCACAACAGATCCACAGTGTGTTGCTTCAGACAGGGCAAAACTCACCCCCAGGGGAGCTACTGGGGCATTTGCACCTAGCCAAAGCATATATTAATCCATTGAACTTTGTGTTTTATGGGCTTCCCCCACCCCTGATGGATCAAGACTCTGACCATCACCCAATGGACATCAAAATTCCAACAATCAAGTCTTGTCCCTGAATCCACAAGTGGAAATATCTTTCTATTCTTATCCATTTTCTTTCTCTTTCTCTGTGTCTTTCTTCTCCTAACTCCTTCTCAAAATATATTGCAAACTAGACTGAAAAATTCCACTCAATGCTTATTGTAATTCCAGTAAGTGCCTTATTGTATCTGGATAGGTCAAAGTTGGCTATGTTTAAGTGCCTTACTTTGTCTGGATGGGTTAAAGCTTGCTAAGTCAAAGTTTGTGAAGTGCCTTATTTTGTCTAGATGTTGTTTTAAAATTTGCCAAGTACCTTATTATACCTTAATGTTCTAAAGTTTGCAAGTAAAAGTTTGTTATTGAACCTCCTAAGAATTTTGTTGTTTCTTCCGTGCACCGCTCAGCGTGAACCAAACAACCTTCCCCTAAACCTGCCAAGCAGACTGGGGCAAAACCAGGGACCATTCTATTGTGTGCTGGTTTGAGCTTTTTCTTTTTAACACAGATGACCTACCCAGATGACAGTATGCACTCCCTATAATTTTTCATTCACAGCTTAAGATTATTCATTTACCCTTCTACTCACCACGGGTGAGATCCCACATCAAATCCTGTGTTCAGTTTTGGGCTCCTCACTACAAGAAGGACATTTGGAGCATGTCCAGAGCAGGGCAATAAAGCTGGTGAAGGATCTGGAGCACAAGTCTTATGAGGAATGGCTGAGGGAGCTGGGGTTGTTTAGCCTGGAGAAAAGGAGGCTCACGGGTGACCTCATCACTCTCTACCAGCTACCTAAAAGGAGGGTGTAGCCAGGGGGGAAGATGTTCTCTTATCCCAAGTAACAAGCATTAGGACAAGAAGAAATAGCCTCAAGTTGCACCAAGGGAGGTTTAGATTAAATACTGAAAGTCTGGTCAAGAGTGGAGCAGGTTGCCCAGGAAAGCGCTTGTCACCACCCATGGAAGTGTTCAAAAAATATGTTCTCTTCAATAAACAAAAAGCCCTGTTAACAGTCCAACTGTGAATTATGTCCATTTCCTTCACTAATCAGTGGAATGTACCCAAATTTAATTATCTTTGCCTTTTTGAAAAAAAAGTAACCCCCAGACTTCAAAAAAACCTTTTATTTTTATTTTTGACACATCTTCCTCCTCACACATCCATCGCTTTGCTTGTCCTGTTGTCCATTAAGATTTGCATGTCTTAAAAATTTCCACTTTCCATCTTTCTTAAATAATACTCTTCTAGGAACCTAAACAGTGTGTGCCAAATCATCACACTGTCACTACAACAAACAAAGACCCTTTCTATCACATCAAAAAACAGTTTATAAACTTATGACAAGATGGGACATGCCCATATAATATTCAAGCTTGAAAAACAAAAAATACATCCCAAAAAAATATAGGAAACATTAGATGAAAAAATATAGAAAGCAGTGATTTTCTCAGCCAGGAGCAGTAATTGATCTTTGCACTGTTAGGAGTCAAAAAAAGAGCATGGATAGTTACTATATATTCTTAATGAATTTACCCTGTCATTTAGGGAGGAACAGATTTTTGGTAATGAAAAACACATCACAGTGTCTAGATGCAGTTCAGACTTCTAGCAGAGCCCTTTGCATTTCTAAAGTCATAGCAGAGCCTTCTGTAAGGGAAGCTTTTCAGAGATGTGCTTCAAGGCAACAGCTGAAAGTAATATGATACATGGAAGGGTAATGCCAGAACAGTCCAGAATGACAGGTAAGTGCTTTCTGGGAAAGTGGTGAGAAGCAGGTCTAGTTGCAGAGAAAAATGAAAGTATCACATTGTTTTGTTGTGGCCTGCTGAAGGAAGTGGTGCAGTGTGAAGAAACATTGTGTCAAAAAAAAAATTCTCTGTGTCCTGTATGTGACATTTTTGCTTATTACATCTTCTGTGCAAACATTAATGTATGTGATACATACATGACACTGTAGATATCTACTATAATGTACTAAAAAAAGTAAAATTTTCTACTGTGCCCTGCTTCTGCAAGCGAAGATCACACAATCTGGGCTGGTTACAGCTATGCCTGCAATTTAATAAGCCTATCTCCTGAATGCAGCAACTTAGCCCCAAATACTTTAGCAACTTTATTAAAATGAGCTATTGTGCAATAACTATATCTATACTACATCCTGTAAAACCATTGATAATCATGGATCCACATTTATTTGAGAAGATTAAAGGTGAGAAATGGACTCTTTAACAAATGAGAAAAATATGTAGTTCACATGTAAGTGAATTCTGAGCTTCTTTTCTGAAAACAAGAGTAAATAATGCAATGAACTAATTCATGCCAGAAGAGACAAAGAATGCTAATAGAATTTATTCATTAAAAAATTACAACAAAATGCTTTTACAACTTTTCCACTTTCAAAAAATAATTTTAAATACAGTGATGAAGATTTTCCTAGTAGTATGTGGTTTTCATAAATATTTTGAACACTCTTCTTTTCCTCTCAAACTTTTTAATCATTATGCCTGTAAAGCCAAAATTTAGTTACTCAGAAGGCCAAATTAAAACCTTTTGATGGCTTTGTTGGCATATGTGACACAAACCATGCTTCATTCAAATCCTCAGCCAGCTTGGGTATTTGTACTATTTTCATTATTCATCTACAGACTACAGTAAAAAGTACAAACAAACAAACAAAAAGCTACAACCTCACCTAGTCCCCTGCCCAAAAAAACCCCCAATCAAACCACTACCACCAACAACCAAAAAAAACCCCAACAAAACAAATTCAGGGTTCATAGAGCCAAACAGTCTACAGACATAAGGAAAAGAGGGAACAAAGGAATTTACAATTCTGCTAAATGAAAGTGACTTGCCACGGTTTGCCCTACCTGAAATGTCAGTAAGGCTGTTTTACCACAGAGGTCAACCGAAATAGAAATAGGTCAGTAATGGAGTGCAGGAGATGCTTTGATTGAAAGGTACTGCTGCTGCATGTAGGTTGGTGAATAGCTGGCTTCTGAAAAGTACATAATTGAATTAACAAAATAATTAAAGGAAGTAAAATGCAGTTTCCAGACAGAACATAATTGCCCTGACATGCAGACTTCAGATATATATGAGTTATAAGAATACTGATGGGACAATTACATTAATAGAAAGAAAAGAAAATATAAATTTTCCCATTCTTGATGTTGCCTGCACTGCATTCTCACCGATGCAGCAATATACACAGCCTCATGCATGAAGCAATACTGATAGCAGTCAATAGTCACTCATCCGTGAGCTGTTTAATAGAACCAAGACTGCATAAACTCCAAACTGATTTAGGTCTGAGACAGCTTTGGTCCAGACAGAGCCTTAATCCAGACAAGATGCACCACTGCAGACCTTTGTCTCACCTTTCGGCCAAGTGGCTTTACTTTCACTGTCGTGGTCACCAAAATTTTCTTCCATTACTCCACTGAGCCATCAGTGTACATTCTTATGGCTTAATTTACCTGTTTCCTGTGATAAAAATGTAGCATTGTCCTCAAAAACCAGAGGAATTTTAAAAAGCAGGCAATACACAGAAGGAACTAGTTATACAAACTGCGGGTTCATGTAAGGAAGTTCCTCTGAACTAACACCGATGTCTGTGAGCCAACTGAGCAGACTCACTTTGCAGTCAGAGAAACAAGCACTGTTTTGCATGGTTTGACTTACCCTAAAAAAGACTGCTAAAGCAGGTCAGCTGACAAGTATCTTAAAGAGCCATGATTACACCTAAGGACATCCTAAGGGCTACTGAGAGAGTCCAGAACAAATAACACAAATATGGCCATCTAAATTAACTGGAGAGGTATTTGCTTGAGTGTCGCATATGCTATTTGCACCTGTATATATGATCTTGGAATACCACATGGATGCTTCCTCCTCTGTCATCTAGGAATGCAAAGGAATCTACATGCATGAAAATTTTGCAAAGGCTAAAACTGTTTCATTTCACTCAGTATATTCAAATCTCAGATCCAAAAATCTGTAACGGAATATGATTACAGTTTCTGACACTGTAGTCTAATGAAGCAGATAAATAAAGATGCTGAAGTCAATGTATTTCTCACATAATCAACCACTCAAAACCAGTACTTGCTGCAATTTGTGTATCTGCCTGTTCACCACAAAACTTGCACTGAAAATGTGAAAATGATCAAAAATTTCTTTTTATTCCCCTCTCAGGCTCACAAAAAGGGAATTCACTTAGTGTGGAGGTATATCAATATGGTGTGATAATAGAGGGTGACAAATATCACGACTGCTTAATTCTTTTGTCATTCTCAACAGCCAGTCTTTTCAGGAATCACTAATTGAGGAATGACAAGATTATCACGCAGAATTTTTTTAAAATTAAGACTGGATACATGTAATTCATTAATTGCATGTAATTCAATTGGCTTGCAATCTCAGTCTCCCTTTAATCCCCAAGTTGTTTTGATACACATATCCCCAAACATAGGATTGCTACTTGGAAACACTTATCTACCTGGCAAGTCTTCCGCAAGTCTGTTGTTCTGTGGTCTCCTCTTAAGAGAATCACATAAAAGATTTAATGCACAATATCTTCAATGGGTGCCTTTACAATCACAAATATAGATTGATTTATTTGCTTATTAAAGCCTATGAACATTTACTGTAAGTAAACAATCAGCCAGACACACAAAATGACTGTTTCACTGACTTAGTTGTTTTAGAACAATTTCTTGATTTAAAACTACCTTTTACAGCAACAAAAAAAATCATATTCTTTTGAAGAAGTTGCAAAAGATTACTCTAATTTTTGCATTCTGTAAATAAACAATATTTAATCTGTTTAAAATTAAACTCTGAAGATCAATCAGATAGGCTTTTGAAGGGCTCAGACACAGCAAGCAGTTTAGCATTGTATTTGCAAGAGATACAGCCAGTTGTTTAGCCACACAGATATCGTTTAGTCCATAACTTAAACAAGCACTGATAAAATTTTTTTTATGAAAAGATGCTATCAGCAAAACAAACACAGTATTTCGTACTACTTCAAAGCTTATTTATAATGTGTTTAGAAATATTCAGTGGAAACAGGAAAATAATGTCTTGATTTTCTAAACTTTACAACATCTGCTTTTACTTACTTGCAGCATTGTAAAGTTCTCCAGATTTCAAATGGGTAGCTTTTCTTTTGTCTGGTCTCAAATTTGAAAGTGTTCACATTATTTTTTTTACCCCACACAATTTTCCATTTTTCACTTAAGAAAATTCAGTCATATGAACATCTCTGCAGCCTTCTAACGGTGCCAAATAATAGTTAGAATAACTTAACATTTTGAATAAGCGCATTAGAACCCTGCTAAAAATTACCCTTCCTCAGAAGACTAGAATTCCTACATCTTTATAATTTCCCAATATACATATGTAATTAACTCTTTTTAACCAGATATCATGCTGTTTATTTATACTACTGTCTCCCAGTCAGGTATAAAATGCAGAATGCACTATTTTCAATACATGCAGCTCTTTTCAATGGCTTGGCTTGTGGGAGTGACTAGAAGCTTCGACATGCAAAGGGCTTCTCCCCTGTGAATCCATTCTTATAGATAGGAAAAATGTTAATCTAGCCAATAAGATGTAACAAATGCATCTTTATCAGTTCTAATGGTTTATCACGACCTATTAGAAGATGCGGTATTATATATAGCTTTATTTATTCTCCTTCACTATGTAAAATAAAAGCTGTTGGGGAATTAGTGAGAAGTGATATCCAAAGCCTTTAAGCATGCTATCATATAGTATTTGATTAATACACAGCAACATCATAAATAACTTCCTCTACCTGCTGAGAAGTACACAAGCTACTCTTGCTCATGAGTTATCTTTTGGCTGCACCTAGGTTAATAAGCTGGGTGCCTGATGCAGAACATTTTATGTGACTGTGTATGTTGGCCTCCTGATCACCAGGATTAGGCTGATCAACTATTGTATGGTCTGGCTCCCATCTGGCCTCATACTCAGGTTTCCCTCCCATCAATCAATAGCACCTGGGGGGACAGGAGAAAGGAGCTGGTGGAAAGCTGCATCTCAGCTCACTGTTGGGATATGTGGGTGCAGGGTGAGGCAGAAGACTTAGTTTGTTGCTTGAGTTTTACTGCAACATGAGATGAGGTCAGTCTTGGACATGCCCAGACCCTCGAGGTGGGAAATGCTTCCAGGTCTACCAGCTTAAACACAGCTTCTGTGTGCCTGACAGGCAAAGCCCATGAAGACAGAAAGAGTTCCTGTAGAGTCCTTGAAAGAAAAACCCAACTAAAGCACGTTTGCTCTGTACTGTAAACAGCTACACAGCATTGATGCTTCTTTTCTCATTCCATAGCAGCAGAAGCTCAGTTTTAAACATAATTTTCCTCTTAAAACATTATTTTTCATACCAAAGTCTGGAACAGACATGGGGTTTGCATGGTAAATGCAGAAATGTAGACTTTGTAACATATTTCCTTACAGCGGAGATGGAACTAGTCATCTCAGATCTGGCCATCTCAGGCTGAATTAATGTTTACTAAGTGACTTTATATCAAATTCAAATCTGCACCCCAAACTGTCATTTTCACACAGTATTTAAAGGTTTGCTTACACACTGGATTCCTTTAATCTTAACCAAATCTGTGACATATTTGGACCATATTCAAAACCATTTTCGGCAAAAATTGTTTTCCAGTTTTATTTTACAAGTATTTGCTAGTTAAGCAAACAGTGATTGATTTAGCAACATTCGTGCAAAGTTCTAGGCAGAATTTTCACACATGTATGTACCAATGGGTAGGTTTAATATTTTTGGTGCATGGTTTACCAGATTACCATGATAGCAATTTACCTGAACATAAAAAATTTTAAAGGGAAAGTCCCTGACATGGGATCGCAGTGATTCGAGACCTAGACTCCCACAGCAATTTACAGTCAGATTCTCAAGAAGCATTTTCGAGGGCTGCTCCCATTTGGGTACTGTTACCTTCAGTGACTGTCCAGGGACACTGACCTCTGTAAAGGAAGATATGGGCAAGGAAATTAAAACTTCAGATTCTCAGAGATGTTTCATACTTTCTGTCCAAGACATCTGACAACACACATTAGAATCTAGAGTTTGGTATGTTACAGGCTACATTAGAAGATCAAGTCTGTTTCTCTGCATCCTCTATTATGTGATGTTTTAAGATCTTCTATTGTCCACCTATCCATGGGCTTTGGTTCTCTAAGCTGTGATGCCAGAGGGGATTTGTTATCTTCATGTAACCGAAAAAATGGCCTTTGCTATTTTTTTCAGCATGTCAAAATACTCAACAAAAACTGCTTAAAGCAGAGAAAAAGCTCATTAACTGAAACAGGCATTTTAGGCATCTTCTACTTTCTATACCATAGGTGGTGCCAGAAACAGCAGTGATTCTCCAGGTTTAACTGAGAACACATGGCATACTACTTACCAGGACAGTACAGACCTTTAAAAACTCACCCCTCTTTGATTTTATTAATCAGCCTTCTTGTTCCTCAAATAAATTGCAGGTGTGGACTTTCACAGGCAGGAATATAACTCAAAAGGCTTAAGGAATGGAAATAACTTGGGGTTTCATGAACATAAATATTCAAGTTCTAATCTTAGGTGAGACTAATGGGCACAGCTCAAAACTGTTAATGCTTCAATGAATGATGAGGCCTCCTTGTGCCATGCATTTCTGGGGGGCATGGCACCTGGAGCTGCCACTAAAGATTCCTGGATCACAACCTCAGCTGCCCACTGCCAAAAGCCAAGCTACATTTTTCATCACCTGCCCACATGAATCATTCTCTGCACTGGTCCATGCAGAGAAGAGTGAGGAAGGTGGGAGCTGAAGAAAATTTTGCATCCAGCAGAACAGTGTAGACAGAAGACAGAAGAGATGGTGGGTAGAGAGTAAGATGTAGAGCACAGTTTATCTCAGCTTTGAAAAACTTTTACTTCATTAAAGGGTGGAATGATAAGCCCTAAGAAACTTCTCTACCAGACACTTTGTGGAATATAGCCATGATCTTTGTGATTGACCTTGAAAAATACTTTAGGGTAGATACAAACCAGTTTTTCTATGGTATGGCCCTCCTAAAACTTTCTTTCTCTTCCACCTGTACCCAATGTCCCATTCTAACTGGCTGTACATATGCCAAAAGAGACACACAGCAGAAGAGCAGCTTAACTAGCAAGAGAAGACAAAGTCTAACTTGCAGACCTCTGCATTTCTTATTAGACAAGCCTCTGTAGTCAAATAAGCCATGTAAATGTATGTGAACAAACTATGTAGTCTCTGTCATTTGTTTGTTCATTGTGTGTAAGGAAGAGGATGTCTGATCACTACTGTCACCAACTACTTGTGGCTGGTAAAGTTCAATAATGAATCACTTGATCATCCTTTTGGTGAAAACAAAATTCCCTGGATAGCAACAACTTTTTGATTTTGTGTTACTCAAATTCTTTGCTGGTAAAAATCAAAGCTCAGCTTTTTACTCAGAACAAGCATGGAATAAGCAACTGATTGCTTCCCATGCTTGCGTTTCGCGCTTCTATAAACCTTGCTTCTCTTATCATCACAACCACAGAAACATTAATAATTCACACTCAGGTCTATATTTGGGGCTTCTCTCAGGCTGAACTCAAAAGCTTAAATCACGAGTAAACATTCCTCTGCCAAATCTGTTGCTCCCTTATTCCCTACCCCCCGCTACACAAGGGTAAAAGACAGAATTAATTTTTTAAATTAAATAAACAAAATACTTGGTCAGTTAGTTTCAGTTTTGTCTGGCATTGATACCTTGTGGGTACTATATCAAGCCATGAAAAATAAATAAGAGAGCTGAACTTTTCAAACGCTGCCAATGAACTCTTTTCCAGTTCCATGAGGTTAACAGGCCTTTTAATTCACAAATTCATAAGAATAGGATTATAGTTAGTTAATAAACTCTTGTTATACTCGTTGAAGTCTTACTGCCAGAAATAGAAATTAGTTCGTCATGCCATGAAAGGTCAAGATTAGTTGTAATTAACAGAAAAGTCCCAGACTTCAGACAGCTACAGCTAATTACAACTAGAACGTACAAGCCAAAGAGCTGTGAGCTTGCAAACCCCTGAACAAATGCTTGGACTTCAGCATGTCAGATAGTTCAGAGAATCCATTCATGCAAGTTAAAAGCATGCCCAAGTAATATACAGGACTGGAAACAAGTAAATCCATCATTTCATTTTGGGATCAATGCAAATAAATTTCAGATCCTTCAAAAATATCTTACACTGCAGAATAGATGGATTCATGTCCTGTTACTCTGTCAATTATCTACTTCAAATCTTCAGATCCAAACTATATAGAATTACAACAGTCAATATTATTTTTATTCTACATTTACTATGCCTTGTAAGAAATGTGTTACATATGCATCAACTGAAAACAGGAAAAACAAGTAAGGAGTTTGCAAAAAAAATTTGCCTTTTCCTTTTTTTTGGGGTGGCAAGCACAAGGTCTGCAATGCCTTATGAAAACATCAAGACAGTAATGAAAATGTAAAATGTAGGATACATTTTACATAGTACAATGAAATAGTAAATAGTACAATGAAAATGTAAAAAATTAGGAAATTTTCTATCAAATTTTCTTCTTGCAATGTGAACCCAGAGGAAGAATTTAACCTGCTGAACATTTCAATTATTTCTTCATTCTAAGAGGAGCATTGCTTAGTGCCACAAGCTGTAGTTCTCCTTTGCACAGCTACTTGTAGAGAAAATGTTTTATTAAAGGAACGTTCAAAGTGACAGGGTCAGTATGCACAACTTCCATTCCTTTTGTATGCTTTTCTAAACGCCAAATCAAAACATGGCAATGCAATTAAATACATTGGTAACCATAGTTTTATTATAACTGCCTTATAAATCATGTTATAGCTAATTAATCTAATTAACAATCCTTTGTCCCAGATACATTACAGGAACACACCAAATCAATCCAGCCTTGAAGAAACCACTAATATGTCTCAGACACCAATCCTGGATTTGTTGAACATTCACTGAATATCGACCTGCTGTGAAAATATTACTATACCTGCTGCTTTTATGGGACTGGATTTTGCTTGCCTTTTTTTCCCCTTAAAAAAAATTTAGGAACACAGAAGTCAATGCTATAAACCAAAGATATTTTGCTAGCGGCTTAGCATTTCAAAGATAACTAATTAAGCTGAAACTCTTGTAAGTTTCAAGATTCACAGTTTGAAAATTTAGTATTTTTCTGCTATGTATCTTTTTAATCTGTCCATATTAAAACACTGGTACACAAATAAAACCACACTAAGTCCCTTGAAACATGGGCTGAAAAGTATCACATTTTCAGAAGGTAAATAAAGAGAATGTTGAAGCAGAGCAGAGTTTCTAATGAGTTAATGTAAAAAAACCTCATGCAAAAGCAATCCCCATCAAAGCTAGCAGGCAATACCCTGACAGTCATCCATCAAACCAAAAGTCCCCTTAATAAATGCCAATTATAGGGCAAATATGCACAAACGCGGATAGCATAAGCCATGGGATCATTTCCTTCCAAGAAAATTAGTGACCAACAAAACACCCATGCAGCCTGCCCTACAGCAACACTCACTCCTGACCGGAATACTAACTACTATTATTATTTCTCTCCTTTTTACTTTATTTTGTACTTTTGCAAGA
The DNA here is from genome assembly GCA_013399875.1 of Gymnorhina tibicen. NCBI lineage: Eukaryota > Metazoa > Chordata > Aves > Passeriformes > Artamidae > Gymnorhina > Gymnorhina tibicen. The sequence continues at coordinate 736,855 of VXAZ01000687.1, read as the reverse complement.
ATTCAGAGCCACACAGAATTTTGTTTGGGGTTATTCAAATTCCTTCGCAATTTGTATAGAAGTCTAACATAACTTTTTAAAAGCCATGACATGCCTATAATGTATACAGAGTCTCTGACTTCCGCCGTAAGCGAGCCTTTTTCCTAACTTAATCATACTCAAATTTCACCCCTTTTAAAGATCCTGATTCAAAAATGTTCACTCATTCTCCACAGTCCACAAATTTATACCATCTCTTCCTGTGGTATTATATGTGCATAAATTAAAAAAGAATGGCCTTGTATAAGGACTGAAAACAGAACATTCCAAGTCCCCATCCCCCAAATCTAACTTCAATTTATCAAGGAAATGTTTGATACAAAATACACAGTCTTGTAAAATTATTGTTGTGTGCATGAATAGGATGTTTCAAATTTGAGCAGAATTACGTTTCCCAAAGCTAAAAACAATGAGTTGTAGAGCATGCTGAAGTCAAACAATAATAAAAGCTTCTCTGCTGTTACATTTGTCATACCTGTGATTCATTTCATCCCTTTTTGCTAACACCTTCTGCATATCACACCTGATCAATATTTTTGTTCTCCCAAAAGCAGATTTTTTAGATTTATTTTATCTGATATACAGTAAACAGAAAAGTAGCGTATTTTGTCACATGGAGTGTCAGAGGTAACAGCTGAGAGTTAAGACAAAAACATTATGCTAATAAGACAAAGAAGCTTTTAAAGAAATATTTAATACTAGTACCATGTCAGAGAGAATTATTTTTTCATCTAAAGTGACTCACATTGCTATATTCATAGAAACAGACTAGAAAATGCTTCATTAGTCCTGGTTTGATGTCTTATCTAATTGACCTCTAAAGTGACATCTTCCATCACACAGACTAGCCCGTGCTATATTCATTTATTTCCATCTTACCTAAAATTATGATGAATGGTTTGAGCTCTATTCAATTATTGAAAATGTGCAAAGAAACAGAAACAATGAAACTGGCAAAGTGCTCTGCATTCTTAGGAACAATTTAGGCTAATAAGCATCAACTTCTCCCCCATTCATCATACCCCTTTAGAAATATAAACAAACTGTCAGCTCTAACCTAACAAACAGATCACTGAGCTACTTAACACAAATTATTCTTACATGAAAAGCTCCTTCTCAGGCAATATTCTCCTCTAGGGCATCTGGGAAGTTGAGCTATTAAAATTGAAGACATATGTTTCAGTCAAATTTAACTCCCAGATTGTACTGATCGCTGTTGTGACAGTTTTCCATCAGCATGCTGCTGCTGGCAAAGTACTACATATTTTAAACAAAGCAATGCAACAATAGACTTCAATGATGCATGTTCATTTAGTATAATATCAATACCACCCAATTAGCACCCTACACCTAGAAGTGGAGCTACTTAAAATTATTCCGTAGGTACAATTTGAATCTCAGATTTCATCTGGGGTTTCTTTTAGAATTACAAGTTTCTGCGAGCTTGCAGAAGGCAGCAGCTATGCCACTGTCAGCTATGACAATAGCTTAAATCAAACTGCAAAGGCGATGCTCTGAAAAGGCCATAGAGGGGAGCACTGCTGTCACTCCTGGGTTTTAATTCAAACTCCTCCACAGATGCCACAAATAAAAGGACAGCTCTAAGCTAAAGGAAAACAGGAAGGTTTCCAGAGCTGAATACTTCCTGAACACAGCAATCCACGTGCTACTTTGAAAGCCAAAATGATAATGAAACATACTTCCTTTCCTTTCTCCAAAATGCAAAAGGAACTGAATTTGTCCCCAGCTCCATACCTGACTAAGAGGTTTGTGTTTTAAAGCTAAGACTTTTTCATCAGTTTATTAAAATACTCATTATCTGGTAAAAGGAAGAAGTAAACACTGGCCTGGACCTTCTTGCCTCACAGGCATTTGAGATTTTGTGCATACATAAGAATATGCCTTTCCCAGTAAGAAGTTCAAAATTGGGGAATATCCTCCACAGTTTTTTAGAACAAATATAATTTGGAAATTCCAGAGATATCAGAAATAATCAGTGTTGAGGAACTACTTCCTGAGCTGTTTTTCTTTTCAATCTATAAGAAAATTCCTACTTACTGCCTTGGTTCCCTTTAAGCAGCAAAATATGTAATTAGAATTTCATGAATTAAAGATTAAGACTTTCCCATCCTTTCTCCATTGATTTTCTCTCATTTCTCTACTTTGCTATTTGATTCTGGCTCTGAATTTGTCTTGCAAGAAACACTTGCAGTACATGTTGTAGCTTGCCTTTTTTTTTCCCCTCCTCTTTCTTTTGAGGAAGGTAATGAAACCAAGCAGTATCGGCTTGGTTGCCTGTTTGCACAGAAGGGTGTACTCTGAATTTAATTTTGTTTCATCCTTAGGTGAGAGAAGGAAGGAGGAGTATCTAACGTCCTGACTTGGCCGTCACTGCTGGTTGCACACACAGTCACTTTTTCCCCTTGGATACAGAACTTCCAAGGCCTGGAGTATATAATATAGCTGGGAGCCTGAAGGTCCCCAAATACCTCTGTGGTGATACACTTCTTACCAGCAATAGATAAACACTTTGGGAGTGAACACAGTGCAAGCATGTGTGTCTTCTTGCTTCTGAAGAAAAGGATCTTGTATTATGACATGACAGCCACCTCAAAAAGCATTTTAAATATTAGTGCTGACCAGAAAGTCTGATCCTGGAAGTGTTACGCAAACAGATTAGTGAGACTTGAAAGTGAGCACCTAATCAACGGCTCTTGCCCATCTTCTCTGAAATGATCTCAACAGTTATGGACTTTACTGACCCAGAGAAGTGGTGAGAGGTTTTACAGTGGACAGACTAAAAACCTGTTTCGGCTATCATGAACATGAATTGCTACTTCACAGCAACAAATAAGATTTTAAGCAAGACAGAAACACTTGAGTTGTACAAGATAGATACCTTGAGAGATACAAGTCACACAGCATAGAAACAATACTTAAACTCATGTTTGTAGGTTAGACTGCTTGAAAGCTAGCTTCAGATGTAAGGAGAGACCTGCATTTTTTCACACTAGAAGACAAAAAAGTGCCCGAGAAAAATCTGAAAGGTGACCTCACACATACCAGGGGGAATTAGGATTCAAGACAAGGGTAAATTCTGACAAGTCAAGAAAGACGGAGTACTGCTTCAGCAACTTCATTAGGAACAGATTATTAAAAACCTTTGGTCTAGAAGAACAAGAACTGTAAGACAGAAGCTGGCTTAAGGGGAATCATTCTTATTCATTCTTCTCCTAACCAACAAAAGAAGTACCTCAATCTCATCAAATATATCAACCCAAAGAAAATGTATATTAGTGAAAACTGACCTCTAATTTACAAGACAGAAGTATAGTATTTTAGGATTGTACTCAGTTCCTATACCTTTCTGGTGTTGTTTGCAAAATCACTTCCAGAAGACATGAATGATTCTGCTCTAGAAACAGGGTAATGAAATTAGATTCAAAAGGACAGAGCAGCACTGAACTCTTCTTGGGTATTAGAGCAGGAACTGGAGGTACATTATAGACACAGCAAGGAGAATGTCCCTACAAAAGCCAGTAGTTTTCCCTGGGTTATGAAAAAGGATTTTCTTAGGTGGTTTTTTTTTTTTTTTTTTGCACAGGACAGTCTCAAAGGGTATAAACCAGCAGCTCTTTTTGCTACATTATTGAAAGAACACATGGGATATGGGTATGCTACCTAAATAGGGAACGGCGTATTTCAGCTGGCCTATTTTTTCTCTTGGTTCAGCCATTACAAAAGGTATTTTTCACATATGCATCTAAAGAGCATCTAACACACATGAATACACAGATTTCATCTCAGTTTCAACTGTTCTCTCAACAGCTACGAATCTGTCCTAATTTTTAAGAAGCTGTACTACACGACTACCTTAGAGACAAATAAAATAAATACTAATCCACGTCTATAGAAATTACTTCCAAGCTGGCTATGCTGAAGGCCAGAGAAAGCTGAACACTGCATTTTTACCATTATGTTATATAGATCCAATGTGCAACATTCAAGAGCTAGTTTATTATTTACACTGAACTGCTCTCACATGGCTGTTATTTACATTTTTTTTATTTCATTTTCAAGTGTTTTCTGTTGGTTCACAAATGTTTTCTTCCTGGTTGCAGTCTCTTTTTAAGGCATAGCATCAAGTAATAGAAGCAGACAGGAAGTAGGGGTTGTTGCTCTCCAGAGGATGATTAAGCAAGTCAGCACAAATTCCCCGAAGTTCCCACAAACAGGCTCTTATGTAACAACATATGTTTTCAAAGATATTTTCTCTGAGCAGTGGAGAGGCTTCATGGGAAAAATATAAGCTAGCTTTATAATAAACACTGTGGAGCATGAAATAACTATAAAATAAAGAGCAGTATAAATGAAGTAAATTATTAGATACTGAAAATCCCACAGCAACTGATTCTCATTTACATTTCTCAAAATTAACCTTGGTCAGTAGAGTAGCTGGTCTTGCAGTCTCTTTCTTATGCAAACAAAAAATATTCCATGTTCCTTAGAACATCACCTGTAATGCTCTGGGATGAGTCCAGATGATGGTTTTAGTGCAAGTAGTCCAGATAACTTCAGTAGACTGTTTCTGTGAAGAAAGCAGGATCCTTCCTTTTCCTCTCACTAACGCACAGAGCAGAAATTCTTTAAACTTGAGAAAACTTTAAAAAAAAAATCCTTAACATTTACCTTGCATTAGACCATCCCAGTATATACCATCATTAGATTATTCAGTACAGCTGGGGACTGGTCAAAAGCTACTAATTGCATACTTTTTGTTCTTTAAAAAATACACACACATTGAGATTTTTTTGTCCTTCTCTTTAATCTTAAAGAAAATTGACACATTTTATTACAAGAATTTTAAGCTCATAGGAGTGGTTATTTACCTTCATGTGAGAAAAATATTTGACTGGCTAGCATTACATATGAGGACAGACTACTGTATAGTCTGATTTTTCTACTAATAATTAAAATTTTTGGGACATGAATATCAAAAAAGTTAACAAACAACACAGCACAACAGATTAAGATTCCAAATTACTTACAATTTCACTGCCTATTTACAAACATTTGATACTGCAAGGGTAGAAAAGCCAGGTCAATCAAAAATAGCAAAGTTAACTATGCTCTCTCAAAGCAGAACCTCAAGCTGTGCTGCAGCAGAACAACCTCTATGCTCTTAAAGTCTGCTACTAGTAAATCTAATTCCTATGAACCATACTGTGCATTTTATTTTCACACTATGTGGACAAAAGCTCAGCATTCTCTGTATTAAATACATTTCCCGGATGTACAAAATCACACATATCTTATCCTGCTATTTCTAAAATACATGAGTTAACTTTTGACATGAAAAGAACATCTAGTCACAAAAGGACTGGATGCTCTTAACATTTTCTCTGATATTGCTGTCATATACGGATTTTTAAAGCTTTTTTTCACCTGTTGACCCAAGACATGGCAGAGCTGTATAACACAGGGGAACTCCCAAAGAAAGCAGTCATTTTCGCCTTTGCAAAACCTATGTGGCCCCAATGGAGAAGTTCACTTTATCTCACCTTTCTCACAGTGGCACTGAAGCAAAAAAATAGAGTTAAAAGCCAATGGCAATTTGCTATCTTCTCACACCCATATGCTACATCTTCTCAATAGTCAAATATTTTGAAGAAATATTCTTTTAATAATTTACTACTCCTGTTTAGCTGGTGTTTCATTGTACTGGTGCACACCCATGCCTGCGTGGTTAAGAGTGGGAATTCACTTAGTGTGGTACCTAGAAACTGAACTAGAAGTGATGTAACACATCATTTTCCTGGGCAAACAGGATAATTCCTTCAATTCTATTCTATTCCATTCCAGTCGGTTTTCTAAGGAGCTGTTAAAGGACCCAGGTGACAAAGATTTTTCGCCACTTCCTTCTTTCATAGCTTATTGATCTCGCTGCTTGAAAGTGATACCAAAAGTAATTCTTCAAAGACCGTGTTTCATTTTCAGCTTCTCTTCCTACATATAAGTTATTTTTACTCGACAACCGATTACTATTCGGTACCAAACAATGCCTAAAACAGGCCTGATGAGCATTATCACAACGGATATTAAAAGGTACTATAATTTACCAATTTCACTCTTAAAATTTGAGCAAAATAAAAAATAGTAAATGTTTGCGTCACAAGAGCAGAAGCCAACTATTGCTGTATCACACTGTTTTGAGTATAATTTTGATCTCAGTTCTTACTCTTAAGTGACTTCAAGAAAGTTACACGGTGAAACTCCTAAGTGAGAAATGGAGTGAACAAGATGCAATTTTGTTGATTTAAGCTACTCCTAATCATAAGAAGAGTCCACAAAGGCATGAATTGTATCTCCAAAGCATGTATAGAAAAGTAATTGCATTCTAACGGCTTTAAAAAAACAAAAAAGTAAAAGAAAACAAGGCCTAGGGAGGAAAACTGAGAAGACAACTGCTACTGATTTAAAAACAAAGCTTCAACGATATATATAAATGCTGAAAGACAAAAAAAATACCAAGCCTTGGGACAATAAGTCTAAAGGTATGGTAAGAGAGACTATTTGTTTCATTCAGTTGTGCACAAGTTCGTTGTGCTTCCTTAATATACATCTTTTCTGAGAAGGTTAATTGCAAAGGGATCATAAAATAGATAACCCAAGATATTTTCCCATCATCTCTTAGATCTGGTTCAGTACAGCCCCTAACACATAATTCAGACTAAAAATTCAAATTAAAAAAAAATAATTTTTTTCCCTCTTAAGCCTAATGAGGCAATCCAGAGCTGAAAATCTATGCCTTTCAGGTCCCGTGAGCCTCTGAGGACAACAGATGAAAGCATTGTTGCTAACAGAAGCATCAGGAAAATCCTAAATGCTGCCAGAGCATTCCTGCTCTTCGGTTAGGAACTGCAGACCTGCCAAAAACAGGGTCAGGAACTGACAGTTTGTGCAAATGCCTTCCAGGCAATGAGAATCCAGATTCTCAGGGCATTTGAGCTCCCTAGTTGGACCTACATAACTTGAAAAAGTGTCCTTTTTTTTCCCCTAAACTTTGAAAAAGCCATGCATGGGGAAGCAGGTCTTAGGCCAGCTTCCAGACTAAAAGTGCCTTGTTTTTGCATTTTAAAAAAAACCTGCAGCTCGGTGGGAGCAGGAAAGAGGGGCTCAGGCCAAAGCCTATTTACAAATCCACCCCAGCTGATAGATGTTCTTTGGACAAAAGAAATTTCTGCTCATGTGTTAAAGGGCACATCTAATCGAAGCAAAGGGGAGCCTTCCTGCCAACTTCACCTAAGTGCTGCCTCAAACCAAACTGTCAGATGATTCAATGACTGTTCCTGAAATTTCAGATCCTATATTGACAGCAATGCACTCTTGCAGCTTTGCGTATCCAAAGGGAGAGTCTGAGTAAATCTACATTTTTTGCTTCTAAGCCTGTAAACTGGCTATTAAGAGATCTTTGCATGCATGTGGTGGATCATTTATGGGGTAATTGAAGAAGTTTAGGTAGTGAATGCTGGTTTAAGAATCGATTAATCAAATAATATTGGTTAAAATCATATGGTTACCTAGGAACTTTGGGTGCTTTTGGCACTAAGCATCAGCAAAAAGAAGACACTGAAATTTGTGTTTTCAGATTAAGTTGATTGATGAATAAAGCAGTAGAGGGACTCTAAGTAAAAGTATCTTGTCTCAAACATTTTTCTCATTTAAATCCTGCCATACAAGCAGAGGGCTTAAAGCTTTAAAAAAGCCACTAAACAGCCCTGATATCCTTTATTTCCACATGGTCCAATTAAGAAAACAGTTCCCAAAGTCACTGGAATGAAAAATTAGAGACCACGGGCAGAAAAAAATAGACTTGAACAACGGAACAAGTGCACGGCCTCCAGTAAGTTGTCTTCGCTACTTAAGGTTCTAATAATATGAAGACCTGAGGCAGATTAAGCAGAAAACAACATTCTTGAAGCCTTAACTCTGAAATGGAAGTAATTATCAGCCTAAAAACACTCAAAGTGTCTGAGAACAGCTGGGGTTTCAGTTCTGCTCTTCTGTGGAGTGTGTACACCTCATCACCATGACTTAACGTATTTCCTTCTGGAATTGTAACCTTGGCTAATTTAGTGGGCAGAGATCCAATTCACAGTTCTTTTGGTTTACATTTTAGTCAAAGGGTAATTTTGAAAATGCCCATCAAAAGAAAAGAAGCAATACACTTTATCTTACGTTGCTTTACTGACTATTTTAGTGACTCTACACAAGTTACTTGTTTCAGTTCATGCATCTGAGAAGAGGAGGGAGTACCACTGAAATGTACACTATACTTGACTCAGTTTGAGGTTACTGTTTTGTTTGACCTTTTTTCACTATGAGCAGAAGAATGGGCATTTATCCCGGCCTTGATATCCCTTTACTCCTCAGATCACCTATGACACTTTCAAGGTCTGAAACTGCTGCTTTTAGACTAAACCTACAAAGGACATGCTAAGAAATGCTCCACGCTATTTCATTTACATCGAATTCTCTTTTTCATTTGTGCAACCCCCACGAGTTTAGGTAGGATTTAAATCCTAGAGTTCTGTAGCCCTTAGACTCCATTCGTTTCAAGACAGTTTATATTTTGTATTTCAGCCAAACAGTTCTTGTTTGTTTTTAAATATATTTACGACTATCACATCCAGGCAGGTAAGTGTTAAAAGCAATGGGAAAACAATAGGAGGTTAAAGTATGCAATGCAGTAAGAATGTTTAGCATGTCCTGACACTCCAGCTTCCCCCCCCTCCACTGTTCAGGCATCTAATTGTTTGCTTTTCCTCCTACATACAATAATGAAGTGAACTAAAATCAAAGTGTGATGACAAATGGTCCCAGGGTTTGCATTCTTTGGAATATATTGGCATTTGTAAACCAAAGAAGAAAGATAGATGTAATCAACCACCCTCTTACAAGAGAAGGATCTGGAAGAGTATGTTGGCAAAATCTTCAAACCACATTAAGCACTAATTTGAAAGTATGTTTGAAAGGAAGAAAGCAATGCATCTAATACCAGTTTATTTGTATAACAACAACTAGAAACTGAACTTGCTAGACATATTTTGAAAGATGGAAACAATTAAAATGCATTAGTGATCTAAACAGGCACTGTATTTTAAAAGAAAAGAACTTTAAACAATCAAGGTTACACATATCCACATTTTGTTGACTAATCCTCACCTTCCCTTGATCTCCTAATATTTAGTACTTGTGTTACATGGAAACATTGCATCTCTGCTTACAGAAATTCACAAGAATTAAGTCTGTACATACTTTAGCCTATGGAAAAAGAATGATACAGTATCATGAGAAAAACCCCATCAGCTGCAGGATAGCAATTTTTCTGCTTCCAACATTAAAAACTTGGACCCTTCTATTAAAGAAACCAAACACAGAGTGGCCAGGCCGCACCATATCATCAATGTAGCCACTTAATAGTCAGCTCATATCACTAGTAAATAGAAATGGACAAAGTGCACCGGGAGGACACATTATTCACATCTTCCTCTTTGTTTCCCTTCTAGACAAGATACTAATAAAGGACTTTGTATGGGAGAAGGCTTAACAAGGAAATGAATTATCAAATATTATTTTAAATAGTTTTAAATATTTCATATTTAAGTTAAAATAAGTCTTAAATTAGGGATTAACATAACCTGCATTTTTTGAAATGCAGTACTTAGATTTCTGGACACTCACAACCCCTCGTTAAAAACAAGATCAAGTCATTCCAAAACCCAAACATGAACTGTTAAAAATAGAGACATCTTTAGATACTCACTTTCAACCTGCTGCAGTCTTCCCAGGCTATTACAGACACATTAAAGCTTCAGAAAATGTTGTCATAACTTCATAACATGAATCTCCCTCTACTTTTTTTGCATGCTCTGATGAGCACCAAAATTGTTGGCATTTATGAGCATCATCATTAGCACATTAGCACACAATGAAACACACAGTTCATGTCCACAAGATACTATTTCTGCCTTCCAAAAGCAGACATTCTTGCTGTTGCTCTTAGTCTTGATGATTTTATGTGCAGCAGAAACTTAGCTATAGAGATGGATGATACACACACAGTTGGAGATTTCCTGATTGATTTTTGATCTCTTTGTTTTATACGAGGCATGGTTCCAATCATTACCTTTGGAGGGAAATTACTTTTAATTACATATATAAATGTTTTAAGAGGTTGATTAATACTTAAAAAGCCCAAAAAACCAAAACCAATGGTGCGATCAGTGCATGTCAATCACTACTTTAGAGACTACAGAAAAAAAAGAATCTATGTATCAGAATTTTCAAACAAGGTACAATAGAGTTAATGTTTTCCCAATAGCAGAGTACTTGCATTTTAGGAAAAAAATGGTGGTAATTACCCCATGAAACAGTTTCATCATTCATTAAAAAATGATTAAATGGTAAAACACTGAAGAAAAAGAATAATAACCTTGGTAACACTAAAAATCACCATTGATACAGCGAGCGTCAAAGTGAAAGAGAGAACATTTATGTTAGATATTAGGAAGAAATTCCTTACTGTGAGAGTGGTGAGGCACTGGAACAGGTTGTCCAGAGAAGGTTGTGGCTGTCCCATCACTGGAAGCATTCAATGCCTGTTTGAATGGGGGTCCCAGCAACCCAGTCTAGTGGAAGGTGTCCCTGCCCATGGCAGGCGCATTGGAATTTCTGATCTTTAAGGTCCCTTCCAACCCAAACCTTTCTATGATTCTCTGATTTCAAACACACAAAAGTAGTACCATCATACTATAATATTTATATTGTAGTACTGGTCTGGAGCCAGTTTTCAGGAAATCCTTGCTTCAGAGAAAGGGAAAATAAATTAGTGAAATAGGATTTCAACAGGCAGCAGGGAATCAGGACTATAAAATGTGAGTGTCCCCTTTTAAATACCCATTTAAGGAACAAATATCAGATAGCTCTGCAGTTGTAAATACAATCTCAGCCATTAGAGAAAAAAGGAGATAGTATACACAGAACACAAATGGATTATACTTGGCCCCTCTTCCAACCCTGTTTCACATATTTTTGTGACAGCTGTTCAAACACCTTAAGTATCAAAGACTTGACTTGGATAAAATAGGTAAGTTCTGGCAGTAACATACTTGTATCTATTCAAGATTTAATAGGTGCTCAAAGTTACACAGTTGATACTGAATTTTGCTAATAACTTTGTGAGCCACTAGGAGCAGACACACATTTTTGTTCAGAGTTGTAAGAATAGAAGTGTAGTGGGAAACCATCCAAGTGTAAAAGTATTACTGGAGAGGGGAGGAAAACTTGAGGAAAACTACAGGATTAAAAGTAAAAGCATGTCAGAATAACACAGGTATGTCATCTGCAAGATTCTGTTAGTAAAAGATTTAAGAAGCATTTGCTTGTATAGCTAACGTCATAATACAGAACCAAAAAGCCAAGACACAAGTAGTCAGTGGCAGTCAAGCTTCAGACTTCAGCATGCAGGTAGATGCTGTGCAAGGTGATGGTATTGAGCGGGCACTGTGTCTACAGGTGCAGGACCACCAAGGTCAGCATCTGGCTGCTTTCCAAACACAAGGCTAAAGTTCCAGTGTTCAGAGGCACTGTTCTGGCTCCATCAAGAACACATTTACACTGTAGGTCTTTCAAACACAGAACTGGGGCTTTTTTGAAGCCAGAAAATTTGTGCTCAGACACCTATAACATTAGTGACTATGTTTGAAAGTAACAGTTTCTATGAGTGTTTATAATATTGCCGTATTTTCATAATTACTATGAAAACCTGTGAATTCCAGACTATGAATGGCTCAAAAGCCAATTTTCTTCCATTTTAATCTAGAACTAACATAGGCAATGATATGTGAAAAAGTTATTTTTAATTTAAATATTTTTTAAATCAAGTGTTATATAACAAAACTTTTCAACTGATACCATACTTTCCTGCAACAGTTACAGACTCATCTTTAACTACTTCCAGTAGCTTCTTAATTTCAGTATTTTTTATCATAAGACATAATTATCTTCCTATAGAAAAGACTGTACATTGCACACCCCCTGCATGGTTAGGCTTCTGTTTGAATACATGATTTCAGCACAAACAGAACAGCCTGAGCATCCCAGTAAGAAATTTGGTTTTGTCTCCAAAAAAGACAGCAGAGAAGCACAACACTGCCATCTCCACCTTAAATGCTGAAGTACAAGTATCACACACAATCTAGTGAAAAGATTATGAAATATAGCAAACAAGAACACACGTAAAGGCTTCTAAAATTTCCATGAGAAAATTAAGAGAAGTACTTACAGGCAGAAAAATTAATTTTAATCAACCAATGTAGTGTACCAGAAGACCATCAAACTCAACAGTCCCAAAACCTAAAGGAGATAGAGTAAGCAGGCTCTCAGCCTGTCCAGCCTCAGCCCATGCCATCAAGTGACAGGCATCAGAAAGAAGACATACCTGAAAGTGTTTTATGCTTTGTTTTATCTGTCAGTGTTCTAGATGTGGTGGGTCTTCTAGTGATGGACTTACGTGATGGGAAGCAGATGACAACTGACTCAACTGCCATAGATGCATTTTGCTGGGGTTCTTCACCTCACATACATTACAGTGGGTTATACTCTGCGCAAAGTACAGTAAGAAGCCTGAAATGCATTCCTCAGACCCTAACTCAATTTAGTATACATTCAGTGGCAAACCAGTAGTACAAAGAGTTTATTAGACATCATAAACAAAACAAAAAAAAAAAACCCAAACAAACAAGAAAAAAAACCAAAAACCCCAAAAACATTAAAAAGAAAAAAAAAAACTGTGGAGCCTTCCTTTCCTCTTAATCCTCACACAAAGCTGAGCAAACTCCTTTTTCCTGCTGTGGATTATTTGAATACACATCTTCCTTTAATGGTATTTGTTAAAGCTTCAGGTTACCTGAGAAGCAGGTCCTACAAGGGAAAATATGGAAGGTGACAAACAGCTTCACTAGCTACCACAAAAGAGCAAGCTAATTAGATTGCTGATGTGTGTTAAGCTTTGGGTGAAGTTCAGAAGCAGAAGTGTTCCTGGCACTCACTGCAGCCAGATAAAACAGGTAAGCAATCCAACGAGCCTGCTGCTACCAGAACCATTACCTACTCTTCCACCACTGACTGGGAATCCCTGCCAGCTCCCACAGCTCAGGCAAATAAACTGACAAAAAACTATCCCGTCAAAAGCAATTAAGTTTCTGTCACTTAAGCTCCTTGGATCAGTTCCCTAAAAGGTCAGCATCATTTCAAAGAGTTTGCTAACACAATAAGAACACACTTGGATAAATAGCACCACCTCTCTTCTTCATAGGTCAATGAGGAACATTGCAACAGACGAATATACTGTCAACTTAAATGCACCCAGAATCTGGGCACCAGATAGTGACACAAAAGCTACTGAGATGACAGCTATAAGTAAGATGAGAAAAGCATTCTTGCAGGCAGCTTTTGGCTAAGGAAAGAAACAGGGCTCATTAACTTTATCCCCACCGATAATACAAGTTAATTGTAAAAGCAAACAACAAACAGAAAATCTACAAAATATCAGACTGACAAGCACCCTATTTAGTGTTTTAGTTTCACAAAGTGCTGGTATACAATCAGATAGCACAAAAAACTAATCCAGCCAAGGAATGGTTTGGAAAGGAAATTTCCAGAAAACAAGAAAGTTCAACATACAGAAAGTTCATGCTTAGTAAACAGAGAACTTTCTTCAAGAGACAGTCTACAAAGCTTGGGAGTTTATTGCTTTAGGCATTAGAATGAGCAGAAGGAACTGAGAATATATTTACTGGCTACAGAAGGCATGGAAAAAGCTCAGGGCCTTCAACTATTTACCGAGTTTGTAGATGGGAAAAAAAAGGAATATTTTAACTACATACACAAGGAGATGCTTTAGAGGAGATCACCAATGACAAATATTTTCCCCATCATCAGGTTTGATACCATCAAGGTTCTGGCAAGAACACAGAGGAAAACAAAGCACACAATTGTATGGTCAGTGCATCCTGCCACTTGGATCCTGCTTGGCAGGTGATCATGTTTTAGAAAAATATCTCTATCACCTGATGTTCTGCGTACAAAGTATGGCCATCAAAGTTCTAGAAAAAGCCAGATTTGCTGAACAGAAGCAAAGCAAAATGAACTTAACTTCCACTGAATGGAAACAGACCTGGAAGGATGTTAGGACTGTCAGACTACTGCCAACCTATATCCTTCAAAAAAGAGGGAAGAACCCCAAACATGTGCTGGACACTAAACAGTGGCAGGAAAATTGTGCTCAATCCAGCCCCAGAAGACAGACTTCAGCCTCCAACTGGAAGCCAGCTGAAGATGACCAGTATATTGGGGATGCAAATCTCAATAGAAAATACAAGAAATTGAACAAGTCACAGCAATTTTTTAAAGAATAACTTCTAAGGCAACCACTGACAATTCCCTTACATCACAGTTTGAAAGTCTAAACTAGAAAGTGAACACAAAACAGCAACACTGTTAGTTAAGTATACACAGGCTCAGACAGAAGACTGCTTAGGTTTTACCTCACTTCGTACAATAAAATTAGGAGAAGGGGAGTCCACGAACTTAATCTCAGTGGAAACTACCATTTGCACACCAATTACAAATAAGAAACTATTTCCAGATATGCACCCCAGATCCTTTGGTAAAAGGCCAGTGAAGCCTGGTCCAAAATACAATTGTGTCAACGTGACCTTACATACATAACTTGGGGTAAGAGAAGTGAAATACTAGGAAGAATTTTGGTTATGTTTGAGAATAAAAGTTCTAGAACAGAACAGGAAACATACATTGAGAACATTGCAGTCATGAAAGGACTGATGGAAAAAGATTCCAGTGATGCATCAGAACAGCTCTCCTCCTTTCCTGGAAAAGTTTAAATTTGTTGGATGGAAAACTGTTGTATACAAGACTCAGGAGTTATGAGTTTTCCAGGAGATTTATGGAGGTCTTCTGTGCACCATACAGCAGTTATTACCAAACACAACACATCTGATCCAGGAGTACTTGACAACAGGTTGCACATCTTAGAAGTACAAATTCAGTTTACTAGATTTTTCAGCTACGAGCTCTACAGCCTGTTACAGAAATACTTTTTTCCCCCACAGATATAAACAGAGAATGTATGCTATAACATAAATATAATTAATTAGTTATCACAAAAGTCTTTTCCTCCAGAGATATTTCTTTTAAATGATAGCAAGTTTTCCAACATTTTATTTTAATGTTCAAACACAGGTGGGTATAGCAATACAAGTCTCGTGCAGGATTTCATAGAGACATAACCTAATAGATTGTCTCAAATTTACAACTAACTTTTAAAAATAGCATAATAGCATAATTTTAATAGAGTTACATTCAATAACTTGGGTGAGATGGGATCTTTGGTAGCCAACTGGACATCAGCCTAGGCACTGCAATGCTTAGAAAGTTGCTGCCTGACTTCAACTGGACATGTCAGAGAGTTCAAGCCCACAGCCAGGAAAACAATTTGGCAATAGGTCCATTCCTTTATACATACAGGGAGTAGCCACCTGGAGTTAGTAGTGAGTATGTTCACATGCTGGACTTCACAGGATATCTGATACAGATCTAGGACAGCTCAGAAGAGATTCAGGGAGTGAATAATTTCCATTGGTTTCAGTGGAACTGGGATACTGATTAATCTCATGGTTCAGGTACCTACAATTCCCCTAGAACTGAGGGATAACAATTCCTCTGAAAGTACACATGAAAAGTTAATGTATTAGAGTCCAGAAAGCAAAACAGTTAAATCCATTATTTCACTTTTCAGAAGAATTAACTGACTACCAGGGCCATTTCATATACAGCTACACTCTTTCATGTTTGATCTGTACCAGTAGGCAAAAAATTATTTCAAGATTCAAAGACCTAGGAAGAGAGCAAGAATGAACAAAACAAAACCAAACCCAAACAAGCAAAAAAAAAAACCCCAAACCCCCCACCACCACCAAAAAGTCAAACAAACTAACAAAATACCACAAAAACACCAAATGAAAAAAAAACCAAAAAAATCTTGGAAGAGAGAATTTGCTTGGTTCCTTGGTTTCCTGGGTTAAGCCAAGGAAGATCCAAATTCTTTCCCTGGACTCAAACCACTTGGGTCTGTTCTGAATTGTTCGGTGAGCAAGAGGCACCCAGCTTTTGCTTATACAGAATGCAAGCAGTCTAAATCTTGCCCATAGTCAAAACTATTTATACTATGAACTTGAATATTGAAATGTTTACAAAACAATTAGCAAACATATAAAGTATGTTCAAATTTTACAAACAGTTCAATCATCATACAAAATGTAATGCAGTGATTTATTCCTCTTTCTGAATTTAATCTCTTTACCAGAATAGAGTTTGTAGTCAAAACAAAGACAAGGCAAGCTGTCCCTAATTCCAGTTGCAGTAGATAAGGTTTCAGCCCTATTGCTGAAAAGGAATTTATAGAACATTGTCTGAGTTTTTAAATTCTTCACACGTTTTGCAATTAAGGTTCTAGGTGCAATTAAATTAAATCAACTAAAATGTAGGAAATAAAGATTTAGATGTAAACAAGATTTAGACTGAAGAGAAAAAGCCCAGTTTAGGACTGAACTGGTAATGATTGTGATACCATCTCTACTTGACTGCAATGGTTTTCTCTCAAGGATGTTATCCTTATTCAGCACACAGAATGCAAACAGCTAAGTCTGAGTAACAGAGCAGCATTTAGTCTTTAGGGTCCCTGATACTTCTACAAAGGACTACAGGAAAGGAGAAAATAAAAAATAATAACAAAAAAGCACATTAATGAAGTTAAAACCATCTCCTCCTCCTCCTTGCTCCCAGAGTTTTTTCCCTGTTTCTCTACAAGTTGCATAAAACTTTCATAGCATCCCAATAAAACTGTCTACTCTCCTTGCAGGTGTCTGTCTTGAGGCACCAGAGAGAACTAATCACTCCTTCAAATCTCAGCACACCAACTGAAGTCTTCAGAGAAAATACTCAAGTACCATAAGGAGATTCATGCAAAATCAAGGAAAAAAAATTGTCAAATGTTGTATATGTAAGTGATAATAGGTTACATGAGAAGATCATGAGTATTTAAACAGAAAGCCATTATTTGTTCCACTCACTGAAAGCCATTATTTTTTTCCATTCACTGAAAAAAATATACATTAAAAAAGGGAAAAGCCATTATGTAAAAAAGGGCAAGATTATACTACACAAGCTAAAAGTTGTTGCCCAAGTTACTTCGGCCCAGTTCCAAGTTTTCACTCTAGGTCTGCAAGACTTAAGCAAGTGACAAGTCCAATTAACGGTGCTATGCATCAACTGATCAATATTCTTTCAAGATTTTAAAGAACATTTCTGAACTTAGAAAATGTATGTAGACAAATCTAACCACGAAACTGCAAAACTTTTAGAATTTCATTCTATACTTATCCTTATCTTCACACCAATAATTGACAAGTGACATTTTCAGAAGATGTTTAAGGGCTATCTGTTCCAATTTTGTGACCACTCTTTGCTTCTTGGGAGTTTTAAAAAGATACTTTTCCATTTATTTTCCAGAGTTATAATCTGTATCCCAAATCTTAACTCAGGAAGAAAAGCAAAATAATTTTGGCTTACAGTGGCATCACATAGGTACTACACATTCATTCATTTGGTTTTGATTAGATCCATGCTGTGCAAAACAGTTACTGCCCATGACTAATGTACATTCATCTAATAGCAAAAAGACAGAATGAAAGCTCCTTTTTCAGGAACAGGATGAGATCTCCTTTCATTCCCTTTGTGAAACATGATTTTTCTTCCACTGTTGACCCAACATCCACTCCCACATGAAGGAAGAGGCTCCAAATACTGCAATTTCAGTTTTTCCCAGAAGAGGGCTACTGCAGTTCTAATCCAGATCTCAATGAGATTACAGAAAAATGCTGCATGTGCTGCTTAAACTTAACAAGGTCCACTCTGCATAAAATACATTTCAGCTCTGCTGCGCACATCAGCCTTCCTAATCACAAATGACAGAAAATAATAAAAAATGCTGTCCCACAGAAACGTTCTCAGGATCTGGCCAGAAGTTATTTTACAGGCCAAGTGCTAAGCATCCGAGCAGTGTTTTAGTGCAACACTTACACCAGCCCACAATGAAAAGTATTCTGCCAGGGACAAGAATGCATCTCTTAGTACAATATTTCAGTTACAGTTAAAAATGGCAGAAGCTCAGCAATTCAGTAACTTGCTTATTTAACTAAACACAATAAAAGCCAGTATATATAAACTTCAAAGGACTGAATATACTCATTGTTTTCATCTGTAAATCAATACCTTCTCAATAGGTCAATATTGATAATTATGATGATGAAATATTGACACTTTTCAAAATGTTGATTATTATCATATATGAAGCCCTTATAGTCCTCTACACTATGACATTAGGTACATCTTGAGAGAAGCTATTACTTGTTCCAAACCGGAAAGTAGTAAAAACACTTGTGGCTGTTATGTCCTATTATGCAGTCTTCAACTGATGCTGTGTTCTAAGGTCTACCAGAGTCTTTACCAAGTTTTGGGGGCAGCTATAAATGGTGTGGTAAATTTGGTTTTGAAATCAATGAACTTTTAAAGAAATCTGTTTCCCATTTAGCCCTGCAACAAGACACAATATTTTCATTTGTAAACATACTGTTTTATAAGCAAACATTTTCTGCTTTTGACAGTTGCCTGAAATAAAATCTACTGAAAACTAATAACTTACTTTAAAAATAAAGCAGTACCTTTTCAACATAAATCTTTCAATACTTTCTGCACTGCTCCACAATCTAACATATAAGGAAAGATTTTAAGGAAAATTTAATCGAGTATCCAAATATAACTTTACTTTAAACATTAGGTCATCTAAACATCTGTCTCCAATATATCCCTAGGGATTTAAATCAAAAGTCTGCTAAACATGTACAATCATTTTGAAAATAAATAACAGAACAAATTTAGTCTTGATTATGATTATCATGCTTTTTAAAAGGAAACATTTATTCTAATAAGAAAAGTCTGAACTAATTTAAACTTTATGGACATTAACTTAGAAGAGTTTTATACTTTAAATAAGACATTTCTTTCCATTAAGTCTACTCTCTAATAACATTCATTGGCTGATATCTGCAGAAAGCCTCCATGCTTTCTTCCTCCCTTTTAGGAATGCCTGATCAATAAACTTTATTTATCATCATATTCAAAAGTGAAATTTTGCAGAAAGGAGAAAAGTTTGCTAAAAATCAACAGAAAAGATTGTTTTGTTTCCTTTTTGTCATCTGGGATGGCCATCATCATATCTCACAATAAGGAAGAATATGCCAGTCAAAGCATGTAGCATCTTGATACTTCTTTTTTTCACTGCTTAGAAAAAACACAATAAAGACTATTTCAAGCAAGGACTGTCTCGTTACCCAGTCAGCATTACAGTTTTGCCTTGTAAAATTTTTACTAAGCGGTACAATAAATAAGTGGCAGCTGTGTTCCCCCTGCTTAATGCAACAGCCCCAACCCCCTTCAGAATCTTAATCCCATATAGGAGAAGAGAATGAAGCACTTGTCCGCAAACACAGAACTTTCTTTAAAGTCCCATTGCCCTGGCTCTGTAATAACCAGAGACTTGGAGATGAATGAAGAGCAGAACTATGAAGACTCTCAAAGCTCTCATGTTCTTCCAGGAGTCTTTCAGAATATTGCCGATTCCTCTACATAACTCCTCTTTTTGATGATGAACGAATCCCAGGACAAACTAGTATAGCAACCCAGAGACAACAGAGGGTACCAAGAATATGATGACAGAAGCACCTAAAATGGGCACTGGACACAATTTTTTTAATGTGCAGCAAGAACAAAGCATGCACTTTTGCTTTTCACACTATTATGCAATTCTGAAAAAATTAAGGTGTACACACAAGATTGTGCTGCCACTGGTCAGCATCAATAGTAGGCAATGTTTTGGAAAATAAATTCTTCTAAAAACCTATAAGCACCCTGACACTTTGTTTTTTACTTCTTGCCATAGGGTTATGTTAAGCACGTGTACACCACCACATGCAATGCAGCATTGCAAACCTGCCTGCAGAGAACACATATGTAACCAACCTAAAAACCCCGCGTGTATCATCACGAATCTCAAGCATTCATAACCTCATGGGTCAGACTGAAAAATTCATCTAAAGATCAGGAGCACCATCTTTATTGTTTGGTTCTTAAAACATCTACAATTCATCATTTCAAGCTTTAATGCCAAAACATTTAGGCTAAGATTTGGTTTTAAACAAACTTTCAAATTCAGAAATTAATCACATAGCTCCACAAGCTGGAAGAGACATCAAATATCATAGAATCCATAATGAAGAGTTAAATTTTGTTTCTGTGTCTCCGATTATGGCAGTTAGAACCATTTTTTTTCTTTCACCATGCCTTTCATGTTTTACTAAGTTCAGTATGTTATCTGGAGCCAGCCGAGAAAACAAAGTTGGGTGATATTTACTACACATTCAAAATATATACTAATTTTGAAAATCGACCCTCTAACTAAATATTAAGAAATTAGTGTTAGTAATAGAAAAGTAAGTAAAACTTAACCCTGTTGCAAAGCCACTCAGAACTGGCTCTCAGAGGAAGTTAAATAAATAGTGCAAAGAATTTTCTAAAACTGAAAGGGCTACTAAGACTCTCTTTTGCTTTTGGGAGTGTTGCTGTTTGGGGGCACCAGCCACACATCTGCATACTTCAGTATAATAAAAACAGTAAAAAGCCCAGGAAACTAGGTTAACACACTGAACTGGGAAATGATTCATTGACTAAAAACTAAAAGATGACACATAAACTGTGTTCCCTGACAAAAACTGACGGTTTGAAAATGATCCAGTGGGAAAACAAAAGCAGCTGTTAACAGTGTAGTTCAATGACTGAAAGTTCAATGATCTAAAGGCCAATCACTCCCGTGTTTCCTTCCCTGATGTATGGGTGGGACTTCTCAACAACATTCAGACTCTCAGTTATTTTCTCATCAGAAAACCACCACTGTAGACAACTGAATCATTAATTACCTGTTTCAGAGTTGATGCAATTATATCGAATTGTAATGATTCCCCAGGACAAGACATGCTGCAGAAAAAATGGCAGGTACTTATCCTGTAACTAGTCTACTTTCCACACATCTGAAACAGCTGACCTGTACTACCGATTTTCAGTAGAGAAAATACTATCTTAAGACGGCTGATATTTAACACTTTCTTGCACAAATAATAATTAGGCATCAGAGAGTGAGAGTTTCCTATTATAAAAACCAATATTGATTTACTTTACCCAACACCAGGACCAGTGAGTGATGGTTTCCACAGGCAGCAAATATCAATTCATCTCCTCCAAGGCAGAAAAAATTAATTGTTGAAAATTAATTATTGAAAATAATTAATATTTTCAAGTCCAATTGAAGAAGAACAGATTTAGGGCCTTTATAATCAAGACTGAGATACTTGAAAATACTTAGAGGCATCCCTATTATTCATCATTGCAATACTGATTTTCAAAACTTCCAGGATCTAGGAGTCACATCACTAACTGAAAAGGGGTTTTTTTCCCCTTTTCTTTAGCCCTTTTATCTCTTTATATTAATACCAATCCTAGTCATAACACTTGAACCAGTTTGAAATTCTCTCTGAAAAATGGTTATATTAACGTTTTCAATCTCGTAACAGATGAGTTCCTCCAGTCTCGGGGGTATGATTTCAAGTGTCTCCCACCCTGCTAGCTTGAAATGGAAAAACAGCAAGCATAAAGAAAGAATTTTTACATGTATAAGGACATCCAAAGTAATGTCGCAGAAACTAAGCTACAGTTAAAGGAAAATTTGTAATATCATCACTTAACAGGCAAAATTGCCAGATTTTATGCACAGAAATAACCAGAATCAGTTTTCATTTTCTGTTGTAGAACACTGCCACAGAAAACACATCTATTGCTAGCATTTAGAATTTCATTCTTACTGCATAATAAATTTTTGTGTTACAACAATTTAACATGGATTTGAGTATGTACATCAGTCACTAGGCACAACTGATGAAACAATAAACAGTAATGAAAAATTGCTCTTTATGCCAATATAATCTTGGTTCACAGAAGTTGTAACAGCTTCAGAACTGCCTCTGCAAACAAAGCATTTGTTGCCTATAAATTTTACAACAGGCATGTTCCAGTACTAATTATTTTGACTACCTACATGCTTTTACATGTATAACATATACTATTCTACAATATTATTTAACTTTAAAATCTGACAACAAAATTTTATAGCTTATTTTGAAGAAATGTATATCTTTAAGCTTTTACGCTTTGCTTAAATACTTGAAGAAACTTAACAGAAGCTTACAGCAGCGTGTATGTAACATAGGAGTCTTTACTTTGGTTATAGATTGGCATTGAGAGCTTGATGACATTTCTGCAATATTGTATAAAATCTATGTTAAGATTAAAATAATCAAGACTCAAATTCCTCACTGTGGAAATCAGTTGCTATTTGCATATTGATTATACTGGGACATGAATTTATCCCAAGTTTTTTTATTTATATATAGTATCTTAGCTTTACAGCCATCTATTGACCTTTACCAGTGAAATGTCACCATTTACAATTCTTGTGGTTAATTCAATGAAAGTCAAGTTCAGTGCCATTGGCTGTGCAGTACACATGTGAAATCAGCATTTATTGATCATTATTTATTTGATGTTTAAGCTTTTATTTCGTATATTACCATTCAAAATTACATATGCTAATCTTATCTGCAGCAGCTTCAACATACATTTTTATCACTCTGCCACACACAGGAAAAAGCATATTTAGTATCTTATTGTAGTATTGCACTGCCATCTTGTGGGCAGTAGAACGAATGAGTGCAAATAACTTCATTACTCCGTTTTCTAGGTGTGAAGTTGGTCGTTTTGACAGGTTTGGGGTTTTGTGGAGGGTGAGATATAAGAGGTGAGGTTTTTTGAAAAAAAACTTGTTACTCTAAAAACAATAGAAAATTTATAACCTTGCTTTAAACCGTCAGGCTTACTATATATACAAAATCTGAAGGATAAGTGCCTTATTACAGCCATAGAGGATTCTGTGCACAAAATATTTTGTCCCTAATGGCTAACAAGCCAGACTAAATAAAGATCAGCTAACTACTCATTTTTCCCAGTGTATCCTATTTGGAACAAAGACACACTGGGAATTATGAGGTTGCTGCAGGATTCCCAAACCAAGTGAGTACCAGAGCAAGTCTGAAATTTAATCCCCAGGTTCAACAAGCAGTTTGGTATGACCTATATCTGAGTCCACAGACCAAAAATTTCTTCTTTTCAGGGTCCCAGTTTCTACAGAAAGTACTAAGCACACTACAGGTGTCATGACATGATAGAAATTATGAAAATTCTTAGTTTGTTTCTGTCACCGTTACGTAAACATGTAAAATTTACTTCATATCCTAATCCCCTTATAAAAGCTATTACATTCCAAAAAAAATATCCCCAAACATAGCTTGAAACACATTTAAGAGCTCCAAATGGGTGTTCATGACTTGCTAGTACACTGAAATGACTTGATGAAACAAGATCAATTCACCCTAAACGCTCTCTGGACACAGACAGTGCATTGAGGTCAATAGCTCTATGTCTAAGTGGAGGCCAGTGACGTGTGGCATCCCTCAGGGCTCTGTCTTGGGACCACTGCTCTTCAATGTCTTCATCAATGATACAGACAGCGAGACCTCAGCACATATGCAGGTGACATGAAGCTTAGTGGTGCAGTTGACATAACAGAGAGATGTGATCCCATCTAGGTGAACCTGGACAAATTTCACAAGGGAGCCTACAGGTACCACGTGAAGTTCAAGAAATCCAAGTGCAAGGTGCTGCACCTGGGTCAGGCAAGGAGAGACATGAGCAGATGCTGGGACAAGAAGTCATTGAGAGCAGCCTTGCAGAGAAGGACTTGGCGATTCTTGTGGATGAAAAGCTGGACATGAGCCAGCAATGTGCACTCGCAATCCAGGAGGCCAATCACATCCTGGGCTGCATCAAGAGCAGTGGGGGCAGGCCGAGGCAGCTGATTCTGCACTCTGCTCCTGTGAGACCTCACCTGCTGCATCCAGACCTGGAGTCTTCAGCACAAGAAAG
Source organism: Gymnorhina tibicen (assembly GCA_013399875.1). Classification (NCBI taxonomy): domain Eukaryota; kingdom Metazoa; phylum Chordata; class Aves; order Passeriformes; family Artamidae; genus Gymnorhina; species Gymnorhina tibicen. The sequence continues at coordinate 712,528 of VXAZ01000687.1, read as the reverse complement.
ACATGGACCTGGACATGAACACAAGAAAGACAGGCCCAGAGGAGGCCACAAAGATGATAGTGAGTGAAATATCTCTCCTACAAAGACAGGTTGAGAGAGTTGGAGTTGTTCAGCATGGAGAAGAGAAGGCTCCAGGGAGACCTTATTGTGGCCTAAAAAAGGACCATATATAAAAAGGAGGGAGAGGAACTTTTTATATGGACAGATAGTGACAAGACAAGGGGCAATGGCTTTAAACTGACAGAGGGAAGTTTTTGATTAAATGTTATGAAGAAATTCTTTACTCAGAGGGCACTGAAGTGTTACAGCAGGTTGCCCAGAAAGGTTTTGGATGCCCCAGCCCTGGAGTGTTCAAGACCAGGCCAGATGGGGCCCTTAGCAACCTGATCTAGTGAGTGGCATCCCTCTCCACAGCAGGATTGGAACTAAATTATCTATAAAGTCCCTTTCAATCCAAACCACTCTATGATTCCATGATTCTACACAGCAATTTTCATTTGCTCCTTTTAAACTAAAACTATATTGCAAGGGTATTGCTTCTTCAAATTATTTAACTGCCAGAAAATTTAGAGGAATTTTGCTAGCTGCCAGCTTTGCATATTCAGCAAAGTGTATGAAAGCTCATGAGGATTTCATTAGTTTCCATTAAAATAAAAAAGGTTTTCTGTGGCAACCCAATAGCTTTTAATTAAGTTAGCAGTATACAAAGCAAGCACTCCAATCTGTCTTTCAGATAATTTTTAGAATTATCAGCTGGTAGAAAAGGAGAGGCTCAGAGACTGAAAAATGTTACAGAACTAAAGTTTGAAACGCTACAGTAGGTGGGAAAATACTCTGAAAAATTTCCACTGGTAATGGTTCACAAGGTAACTTCAGCTGGTTCATTCCATAGCATTCTGCATACCCTCAGCTGCTAGTCACTGCACTGGTCGGCAGCACAGAACTATATTCTACTGTGTTAAAAAATACCACATTGCATGGTTTTTAAGTGCCTAGGAGACCAAAGCCAACGCTTTGACCATACCGGCTTCAAAACTAGCATCAGTTTCTCTGAGCTTCCCCTTCTTCCTTATTTCCAGAGACCCACTGAAGTCAAACTGTCCTGATTATTGTACTCCCTCTTTGAACTGTATAATGATGAAAGCAATAGGGGCTACACAGACCTTGCAAAAGTACTTCACATTTTCTTTCCAGCATGTTTCATAAAACACAGCGTGCGTGCGTGCACGGTCTGAGCAGAAACAGATAGAAATCTTTCCAAGTCTTAACTTCCCAACCGTTCCTATGTCCTTCCAGTTTCTACAAGCACACTGGAGGAGGTTCAGGATATCTGATATCTCAGCTTACACACACTTAACCTTATTTTGGTCTTCTCTTACCCAAAGTTCTCCTCACTATATTACCAACCAAGCAACTCCCCTCCAAACCTCCAAGTCCAACACTAGGTTGGCACGCTATTAATTTCTCAGACTAGCAGAGAAAATTGACTTCATTGGCTGCTGCTAGTGCATTCCCTTGGAGTGCATTAACTTGTAGAATGTTTCCTTGAAATGAATACTATTTGAATGCTTCCCATCCTTAGCTTTTTAATGTAAAGACTTTGCTAACATCTGAAACACCAAATCAAGGCAGTGAAAGACACTGAGCATATACTGTGGACTCAGATATTTCAGCCTTAAGAAACTTCGGAGAAAAGGAGAAAAGAAGGTTTAAGCACTTTAAAATATTATGGTTTCAAGTCAAGATAGTTACAAGGTGTAGCTAAGTACTTAGCTAGTTGAAATGACCTCTGAGTATTAACTGATTATTTTAGTAACATGTGAATGCCAATTGCATAGCATAAAAGCAAGAAAAAAGCACCCAAGAAAACACAGAATATTCATCCTAACTTTAATTCCCAGAAAACTGTCATAAAAATAAAAACAAGGGAGGGGGAGGGAATAATTAGACCATTTTCCTGCTGTTTCAAGTGCTTCCTAACGCGTCTATCACACTCCCTCTCCCATTCACGGGGACCAAATACCCTAATGTGTTTCACAGAGTATGCTGGCTAGCATACCTTGCAATGATTTTTGTCTGCCTAACACCTCTAGCAACAGGAAGACCAAACACTGGTTTTAATACTGTATTTGCATTTGACGGTCTTACTTTGACAAGTGGCTTTTCTGCTTTTAGATCTGGGTCAAAGAAGTTGCTGCTATCCAGGTTAATCAACTTTGTCTACTCCTGAAATAAAACACCTCTCAAGAGAAAAGGTTTGGACTTTCAAAGGAGCTGAGGAGAATTAGACTCCCAAATCCTATTAGGTTTCAATGCAGCTGGAAACCTAACTCTTAAAAAAAAAATTTTTTTTAAATATTAAAAAATTGAAGCCAAGAAGTACAGTGAGGCAGAAACCCTGCTGTTCCATGAAAATATGAAGAACAGGGGGAAGAAAGGATCAGCCTCAATTATCCCTATGAAATAATTATTTTATTTTAAAGTTCATTTTGTTCTGACTTTTCCATAGTCATTTTATGCTAATTAATTTTGCAGTTCATGTTCATTTATTAAATGGAATTAGGCAAAGTTACATGGAATTTTCAGCAGAAAAGTACTTAAAGATCAGTTAAATATTACAGATCTGAGAAAGGTCATCTTTTTATTTATCACTTACTACATATATTAAATAAATTCTTCAAAATTTTAACTTCAAAATTTAAAATGTTTATAGGTTATTTATATAGAAGAAAGAGAGGTGATCATACAACTAAATATAAATTTAATTTTATTTATGTTACCTGTGGTTCTAGCTAATTGTCTCCATCTGCAGTCTTTTGTTATTAAAAGACAACAACCTTTATCAAGTAGAAGCATCCTAAAGCCTTCAGGGTACCTATATCCTGCCTTCACTGTGCCAAGGGTAGCTGTGCAATTGTTTATGACATTTGCACATCATCATTCAAACTTCAATCTGTTCTAACAGATTCATTCTGTTACATTCATTCTGTTACAAGAATGTCTTGACAAATTAATCTGAGTATCACCTAACATACTTTGCACTATTCAGTTCCTCTCCATGAGGAAAGAAATATCCATTGACTTTGCCTGCAACACTACTGTTTTAATTTCTGCCTTTTCCATACAGGCAGGAAAAACAAGAATTTTTTTTTGATCTTTGTGTTTTAGAGAAACAGTTCTTCTTGTGACTTGAACCTTGCATTGACTGAACTTCTCAAATAACCTTTTGATGAATTGCTATAAATCTAAGGAAATCAGAGGCTCCCAAATTGTTATTTTCACAGCGATCCTTACAGTTTAGAGTTTATTTTCTGTTTAGTTTTTTGCTATGAATTCCACACATGCCTTAGCTTACTAATTAACCACTAGAGAAAAGGAGTATGCCTGCAGCTCCCTGTTACTGGAAGGGCCCAAACTCACTAACGAAGTGTCCCAATTACATTTCAATCAAAGTCCTTTTCCTCACTATTGTCATACACCTAGGCAAGCAAACAAAACCAAGTATTTTGAATTATGCTATTAATCTTCACTGAGGAATCTGAAAGATGGGAGCGAACAATGCCAGCAAAAGTAATGTAAGCCAAGACTGAGTAAGACTTTGTCCATATTTAAAATTTTGTTCACTCTCAGGAAGCAGAGCTTTCCATTTCACATGAAATCAGATTACAAGCTACATGAAAGCAGGTGCACCCCTTGCCACAGACAAAGTATGCATGCGATCTGTCATGCTTGACTTTTACAGTTCAATTACAGCAGAAGGCTGTTCAAGTTTAACTTAGCAATGCCTCTGACAGCCAACAGCATGTTTATATATTTTCTCTTAAAACACTGAATACTTTCCTTTCTCCTTCTTCCAGCATGCCAGTATCTTCCATTTTATCAGTCCTGTAGACTAGGGGTCATGCTTGATTTCATTCCTTCTCTTCCCCTGTCTTTATTAAGTCTATGAACAAGTCCTGTCATCTTCCATAAAGTGTCAAAAAATCCCTTTCTTCCTGTTCTGCCAGCTTAGGCTTATCTCTAAGAATTTTCCACTCGACCTAGCAGAATTACTTCTTATCAGATCCTTTTGCATCAGACATGCAGATACTAAATAACCTCTCATTTTACTTATGCAGGCAATATTTCTGACCCTTCAATTACACTTATGAGCCATTCATTCCCAATCACCTCAGTACTTTCCTACAATTGCTTTGACAGAGTCCAACTCACAGTATCTTTCTTCGAAACAGCTTAACTAAAAATAATTTCTATTTGTTTGGGGGTTTGGGGATTTTGGGGTGGTTTTTTTTTTGTTTAGTTGGTTTTGTTCCTTCTAAATACCAGGCTGTGATACAGACAGCAAAGTCACTCTAGGATGTCTGTGGCATTCGCTTGAGGCTAGGAAACATAATAAAACACCTACAAGAGTCCTATGTCCTTCTGCAGAGACAGCCAAAAGCAATATAGGGTGGTCAAATTAATAATGGGAAACTAAGGTCAGGAAACCTCACTAGAATGAAATCCTAAAGACAGTATCAACAACTCATGCCCTCAATCCTTTTCCCCCTGCTTCCACCTTTTCCATGCTGGATCTACACTTGCCTGAGAAATTTAACTTTCAGACTGAAGACCTCAAAGCTCCAGCCTTTTCCTTCTACTTTCTCTATAAATTAGCAAGGAAAAACACCACTGAGTTTTAAGCATCTGTCAAGCAAGTTCTCAACTTTCAGCCATTTCCCTCTAATGCACTTTAGAGCTCCCATTTGAACCACATATCTAACAATCCCCTGGTACAATTTTAGTGTTGTTCAGCTGATCATTACTGGTTTATTTCAAAACCAATGAATAGAAATTTCTACACAAATTTAAGGCTAGTGATGGAGCTAAGGAACTTGCCTGCCTGACAGGAGATTAAGCAGAAGGTTGCAAGCATCTTTAACATTATGCCTCTGGACTAGATACAACAGGCCTCTCACATTATACTTTTCAAAAAAAGTGTTGCATGCAGATCAGTTGTCTCCTTGAAAATTCTCTCACCCTAATACTTATGCCTACCAGATTACCAAATATTTTTCATGCTGTCTTTTCTCTACACCACCATCAAACACACTGCTTTTCCCATTCTAGCCTTTCTGTAAAACTTTTCATTTATCTAAATCACAATTTTCTTTCTGATGCGTTAAACAGTCTGTTCTTCTGCAAACAAAGAGAGCCTGTAATAAAAACAGGCTCCTGCCAGAGGATGGTAAGATAGTGCCTTAGATCAATCTGAATCACTAAGGCACAGGCCAACTGCTAAGGGCAGATAAATCTGTCATCTTGCAAAACATCTGGTGGCAAAACACCTCAGTATCCCTTCAGGTATGAAGGGCTTTCAACAGTCTAGGACAGATTAAACCTTTCCATTCTCTCCTATAGGAAGAGAGGGTACCAAGCAGAATCTAAAAAAGCTTTAGAATTTCCAAGGCTGCAGAAAAGCTACATAAACAGCCATACAATACACTGGAAGGGCTAGGACAGCAGACTTCTCCACTTCTGCTATTATATCTCTCTCTGTCAAAGGAGAAGGCTGAAAACAAAGGGCATGAAGCTATGAAACAAATACACTAGCATGAAAAGAAAGTGCTCAAATGTGTGCTGGTAGCAGGAATGCATAGAAGTGGATTTAGAGGTACCAGGGGAATTAGAGCTCACATGTAGTGTCACAGCCACACAGGTCTCAACCACAGGAGAATTTTCCTTGTGCGCATTTACACTGAAGCATTACAGAAGACACAGCAACACTACCATGTACAGCTTTTCTCTTTCATGTTAAGCGTACTATGACAAACAGCATTTAGACTTCGGAAGAGACACTAAAGACCACTTACAAACACATTACATAGTTGAAATATTAACAGGATTTACATACATACACTGAAAGAGCAGGATATTGTATTAAAATCCCCTACACTGCAGGCTGACTTAAATATTTCAGTTTCACTTGGCTTTAGGTAAGAAACCTGAAGAAATTGACCAGCAATGCTTTCATTTCTAAACAGACGTGTACGGTTTTGACATTTGTCGTTTGCAGTACAAATAGAGTAGCAATGAATTAGTAACGTCGCTATTCCTAAAAGTATTTTAAAAACCCCACAGAAACGCATTTCCATTGTAGCCCTGAATTGGTTTCTCTATAACCCAGCGACGAAGAGCGCCACGGGGAAGCCGTCTGAGCAGCGCAATTCCGCTTTCTGTCCCGCGTCCAGGCGCCGGAGGAGGATCCCCGCCGTGGACACCCCCGAGCGCGGCTCAAGCCCTTCGGGCCGGCTGTGCCGCAGAGCCGCGCACGGGGACACCGGCGGCTGCTGCCGTTGAAGGGGCCCGCCCGCCACCCTTATCGTTCGAGGGGCTGCAGGGCGTGTGTGGCGCAGATACACCGCGGAGCCAGGGAGCGCCCCTTCACCCCCCTGCCCCACCGGCGGGCCAAGCACCGTTACAGAAGTTGTCCCCGGGACCCCCGGGTTTGGGTCGCCTCCGGGGCCCGCCCGCGCCGCCCGGCGGGGGAGGAGCCGCCGATGAGCCGGTTCGTTCCCCGCCGCCTGAGCAGCGCGGAGAGGGGGAGGGGGCGCGGCCGCTTGCGCCTCAAGTTGGCGGAGCGCCGGCGGGGGCCGGGCAGACCCTTCCC